>BTPG01000001.1:78220251-78230251 GCA_036245525.1 Semisulcospira habei | reverse complement strand
ACGCACACTCACGCACGCACATACACATCATTGTTAGAAAATACACGTACATTCGTGTGTCGACGTATAACTAGATATTGTTATTTGAGTGATATCAGTTATCTATAAAGACTTGTCTTGAAACGAGATAATGTCGGAGTGGCTTTAACGTGAGGTGAGTGTAAGTTCCACAGTGTGGAACCCGCAAATGACAAAGTAGATTTAAATATATCTATTCGGGGTTTTGGAACAATATAAAGACCCCTTATATTCCCATAGCAGGAGTCTGATTTTTTAAACAGCTCTGTTAGATATTCTGGAGCGCAATGGTTCCAGATTTAAACGTCAGTACCCCTTTGTTAAAGTTAAAATGATTTTGAAGGGGTAGAAATCCAGCTTTCATGCGTTTTTCCTCGGTCGTTAAGTGCGGGTCGGGAAGAATTAATTTAGCCATTCTCCTATGTAAAGAATTTAGTCTTTTTAAGTGTACATCACTGCAACAATCCCACACCGTCGATGCGTAGTTTATATGTGACATGATGTGTGCATTACTGAACAATTTTCTGGTTTCACTATATGTGTAATACTTTAATTTCGATAACATAAAGACATTTCTAGAGACCGTTTTACAGACAATGTCAATGTGGATCTGCCATCTCAGCTGATTATCGTGTGACCCCCCACCCCCCCCCCCCCACCCCCACCCTCAATAGACGACGTTCGGCAACCTGTTCTATGATGTCGTTGCCGAGTGTTAAATTAAGCTTTAATGGTTTCAACTGGTGCTTTTGGCGTGTTGCAATAATCATAGATTTTGTTTTAGTAGGATGCAGAATCATAGCGTTGACTTTACACCATGCTGCTATATCATCGAGACTTTGTTGAAGGCCGTTTTCAACTACAATGAGGATTGAAGGTATCATCGGCGAACATATCACACAGTATTGTTTCGTAGGTGAGACTTAGAGGTAGGTCATTTATGTAAATACAAAATAAAAGAGGACCTAAGACTGACCCCTGCGGAACTCCGAGTTTAACATGTTTAGTAGAAGAGTAGTCTCCATTAGCAATTACTTTCTGTTTCTTGTTTTCGAGGTATGACGTAAACAGCGAAACAGCCATGTCGTTTCGAAGATAATGCTTACGCTTGGAAATCAATATTGTATGGTTCACTAAGTCGAAAGCCTTTTTAACGTCAAGATAAATTACACCTGTCATCTGCGAATTATTCATATTTGAAAGCCATGTGTCTGTTAATCTGCTCAGAGCCGTATGACATGCGTGCCGAGGGCGAAATCATGACTGAGACGAATGGAGCAACTTTTGTGATTCTAAGTAGTCAGACAGGTGTTTATGTAGATGCCTTTCGAGGGGCTTAGATAATACTGACAGCAGAGATATGAGTCTATAATTGTTAGGGTCAGTACGATCTTTTGATTATCTTCTTCTTCTTCTCGAACGCCGTCACACTTGGAGTTTGGCTCTCAAAATGAAATCTGTGGTCTTCTGTAGCGCCTCCACAGGCCCGTACAGTTTCTCTTGTAGAGTGGCGGGCTTCGGCCGATCTTTTGATTATGAAAGTGGAACCACTTTTGCTACTTTAAGGTCTGTAGGGAATACATTTTTTTGTAAAATATAAGTTGTAAATATAAGTAAGGGTCTCTATGATGTATGGTACAGACAACTTTAAAATTTGGGGGTTGACTTATCATCATGGCCGGAGGACTTCTTATTAGCTGGGTCACTAATTAGTTTGCCCACTTCGTGCACAGCAAGTATGGGGATACTAAATGGTGGAGTGCCAGTTGTTTTTCTTTTGCAGAAATTAACTAAGTAATCGGGGCATATGTCTGCCTCTATATCACGACTAGTAATAGTTACCAAATCCGCTTCAGACAGAAAATGTTCGTTGAATATGTCGGCGGATAGATTACTGGGGATGGTTATTGACCTACTGCTATTGCCTCGGGTGATCGAATTCAGTACCCGCCACACTGCTGGCACATTTTTGTTGTCCTTGACAGCGTTGCGGATAAAGTCTCTTCTCGCGGCGCGCACCATTAACCTCACACGGATTCGCTGCTTCTTAAATTCATCAAAGTTCTTTTCTCTTTTTAGGTCATTTCGCGGAGACATGGCATGCATTATTTCTTTTGTCAACCAAGGGGGAAGTATCTCACTCTTTACTCTTTTTGTTCTCATCGGTGCATGTCTGTCTAATACTCCAAGGAATAGTCTGTACCAAGTGGAGAGCGCAATATTTGGATCATCTGTGAGAAGAACCTCGTCAAAAGGAGTGTTACTAAGATCGTGTAGAAACTCATTACGATTGAAATGCTTAAATGACCTGTAGGTTGTTGTGGTATGACGATGTTTCTTTAATTTGGGGAGTTTCTTAGACCAGCAACATCACGGGGCAGTGGTCACTAACACTAAGATCTGAGACACTAACATCGGTCACCGCCAGCGGTTTGTTTGTATAGACGTGGTCAATGAGCGTAGAGCTCGTGGCGGTAATTCTGGTGGGGGATTTAACTAGCTGTACAAGGCCAAATAAAGAAAATGTAGTTTCCCATGCGGGATGGGGTTTAATCATGTCTATATTAAAATCACCTAGAAGAATGACGTCATTGTGTCCTTTACATACTTTGTCTAGGTTAGTAGAAAAATTGTCATACCACTCGAAGGTAGACGCCGGATTGCGGTAAAGAAACCCGACAAATGACGGTGAGCAGTACGGGTTCTTGACCTCAATCCACACACACTCTACTTCAGCCGTTTTTAAGTCTTTACGCCTACGGACTAAGTGATCAATAGAGTGATGAACGTATACAGCAATGCCTGGTTGACCATGGCAGGAGGAATCTCTTCTCATTATACTAAATTATGAATTTTCACGGCATCATAACTGATATTTGAATTTAGGCGTGACTTGGTAAGGCCAAAAATGTCAAAAGGTGTGGGACTGTTAAGAAACGCCGACATGTATATATATATATATATACTGGTATGAACCTGACATGTTAATGCAGGCAGTCGAACTATTGCATAATCTGCAGCAATCTGCTGTGCTGGAGCAACATACTAAGCAGAAAGATATCACATTCTATCTTTCTGCTTAGTATGACGCGAGCACAGCACAGCAGACGCGAGCTCTGAAGATAGATAACTTTGAAATAGACTTTAAATGAGAGGACAAGTTATTCCATGACTTAGCACCGGAAAATGATATGCTAGATTTGAAGAGATTCTCGGTTTTGGGAGATGGAGTAAGCTGTTCCTCGTGTTCTCTCTATTCGTGTGGGAAAACAGCTCACGGAGATAGGGAGGGGCGGCATCGTTTAGAATTGTTTGCACAAGTAAGCATCTATTAAGTTCCAATTGTTTACTAAGTGGTAGGATATTAAGGGCCTTCAGTCTTTCATCAGTAGGGGACGAACCAGGAAGAATAAGCTTAACACCTCGCCGGTAAAGGGAATTTTTTTTTTTCAAATGAATGTCTCCACAGCCGTCCCAGATATTGGAAGCATAATTACAATGTGTCTTGATGTGTGCGTTAAAAAATAGTTTTCGAGCATCAATGTCAACCATACGACTGAATTTGGATAATAAAAAGAGATTCTTCGAAATAGTTTTACAGGCAGTTTCTATGTGAGACAGAGACAGAGACAGAGAGACATATCCTTTGAGTTATCGTTTCAGTGGCGGATCCAGGGAGGGGCCCAGGGGCCCTGCCCCACCCCCACCCCTTCCAGCCCTGACCCCCCAAAAAATTGATGGTTATTTGTGGAAGTTGTGTTTTACTATTCGATGGTTTTTCTTTTCTTGTACCGTGTATTTTACAAATATCTCACCGGATCGGTGGGTGAGCCTAGTGTGTTCAGGGGCCTATAGTCAAATATCCACACTTGGCACTCCTTACCTGCATCCGTCACATTACTTCACGCAGACATAGAGTGCCATGTGCCCCGCACTCACAGGGGTGCATGTAATTCAGTGCCTCTTGCTGTGCGATACAATCTTTATTGCATCCTCAGACTAAGGCAGCGGTGGAAACTAAAGTGTCCGAGCATTGCTGAACTGGAGCTCAACTCAGTCCCTCAGCCAGGCATAGAGGTTTATGTGCCCCTTCAGTCACAGGGGCTCATGAAAAGCATTACCTCTTTCTGTGACATACGAATGGCATTGAATCCTCATACGTGGTAGTCATCTAGGTTTAAGTCTACGCCTGTGTACACGCCATCTGTGATCAGAAAGCGAGAAATCAACTGCGCTGTGAGTGTCTCCCCCGGGGTGAGCAGCCCACTGGCCCGGGTGTCACAGGTAAATGCTAATCCCCTAATCCTGTCACACAACACTCAGTGGGTCTCCAGCCTCACACAGATTCCGTGGACATGCATAAGTGCCCATCAGAGTAGCGAAGTGGTCATTGATGCACGTCACCAGAGGGGAGGTGTGAAATGTCTTGATTTTGACCAACCTTGAACTAACCCTTAAGTAATCGTTAGTCAGTGTAAGAATAGTAATGATTATTTCTGTGATCTGATCCTGTGTTCCTCATATGGAGGAGGTTTGTGGGTGTATAGAGCAGTATCACAATTTTCACAAATGGCTGTATTGTTCCTCAGACGGAGGAGTACTTGGTAGTGTAGTGTTGTTGTCAAACACAAGGTGATTGCTCCTGCAGAAACTCCAGGTAAAACATTCTTCTGAATAAGAAAATTAACACTAAATTAATTAATTTATTAATATAAAAATCAGAAGTGCCCGATTAATCTTGTTTTGTTACGGAGGTGGGGTGGTGGCAGGGAGGAAGACAAGTGCATGTAGATATGATCAGTCCTTTCTTTTCAACTTTTTAAAAGGTGCCAAAAGAGGTGCTGTGTCCCGAGATGAAAGAAGAAACGTTTTAACAAATAAAAATCGTAACCTCTGCAAACTCAAATTTTGTATAAAAAAAACAACCCAACAAAAGAAAAAAAAAAAGAAAAAAAAAAAAAAAAAAGAAAGAAAGAAACGCGCGTAGAGAGAACGGTTACAACACTATAGTACAATTTTGAAGAAAATCCCTAAAAGAAAAGATTTTTTTTTTTTATTCACACAACGTATTTGTAATTGTTCTTTATAAGGGCGTTTCTTTCTTTGTTATGAATTTATGCTCGCATAATAGTCACTGTTTTGGTTTGGATTTCTTTTGTATGACACAGTTTGGAAAACGGGGGGGGGGGGGGGGGGGGGGGGGGGGGGCGGGGGGTGAGGGGGGGGGGGGAGGGGAGGGGTGAGGGGAGGGGAGGGGAGGGGAAGGAAGGGCTGTCGGGCCCCCCGTCGAAACACCCCTGGATCGGCCCCTGCGTTTGAAGGAAAGCTTGAAAAGTGAAATAGCGTTTTGTCTGTGTGTGTGTTCGCTTTGGGAAAGGATTTAGTAAAATGTATTGAAATAGTAGGCCTAATTCTTATTCTTAAGAGTGTTTCTTTCTGCGTTGGTTTCTTTCTGAGATATCCTTGTACCATGACAGTTCCGGTGGTACCAGAATAGACTGCAGCCTCTATGGGCCAAGCTGCTATGGGAGCGCCCTTAACTCATTCGAGACGTGCCGCCTCCGGATACGCGGCTTAAGGGGCGTATCCGGAGGCGGCAGATCTCGAATGAGTTAAACTGATCGATTTTTCAGTGCCAAGATACTCAGGCAAGCACACTGGAACTGTCATGGTGTATGTATTTTCTAAACTGCAATACTGTCTTTGGAAAATAAAGGCCACAGTTTTAAAAATCGGACTTTGACAATGTGCTGAAATTGTTATAATGAGCTACAAGTCTACCTACTAATGGAGACCACTTAACCCTGGACAAGCAAACAGTTAGGTCCCTTCAATCCCTTCCGTCTGGAATCAACTCGCCAGCCCACTACAAATACAGTCCCACGGCGAGCATAGGATCTTTTGTCCACTGGGAAGCATAGAGTACAAGACAATCTACGTCCCTTGTAAGCTCAACTGACCCATCCCTATGCGCAAAAGGCCATCGGGCCGACGACGGCCACAGTTAGTGCGCGCACGGCCGTGCGCGGGCCAACGGGTGCCGTAGTCGGCCCGATGGCCTTTTCCGCATTGGGCACCTGATTAGTATTTAAAGCATGTCGTCAGAAACAGGTTTCCCATATATATATATATATATATATATATATATATATATATATATATATATATATATATATATATATATATATATATATATATATATATATATATATATATATGTGTGTGTGTGTGTGTGTGTGTGTGTGTGTGTGTGTGTGTGTGTGTGTGTGTGTGTGTGTGTGTGTGTGTGTGTGTGTGTGTAAGGTAGACAATATTTTTGGGACACATGGGACACATCGCGTGTCACAGAACAAAAAGATATCCTGGTTAACCCATATCATACTGAGGATAAAAGGTTCAAATTTGTACACTGCTATATGCAAGGTACATTATAGTACTTACAGATAAGGATATAGACCAATGTCTTTAGTTCAAGGGTGGTACCAAAATAGCTTGGCACCTAGAGGCGCCAAGCTATTCTGGCAATACCTTTGAACTATTATAGTCAAACTTATTTCACTCACTGGTGTATTCCGAATGATAAGGGTTAATACAAGTGTATCACAAAACTGTAACATCAGTTGTCTCAACTGCAACAACGTCAATAACACCATTGACAACATCATCACTGTCAGGAATAACGATAATATCGAAATCACCAACAACAATATTAACAACAGCAATAACAACGACAACATTCACATCATCCACAACATACAAATCAATAAGAATAACGAAAACAACCTTCACAATAACAAATATGACAACAACGATGACATAATCAAATAACTCGTTGGCTGTCGGTAACGCTTTTTGTGGAGATGATTCCTGCAGGAAGACCCTCAACAAAACGTATCAGCGACAGCCAAAGGGCGAAGAAGGGTAATAACTAAGACGAACATAAACGAAATACACGAGGAAAAAAGAAGAGTAACAACTAAGACGAACATAAACAAAATACACGAGGAAAAAAGAAATTCACTTGAAATAATTATTTTCCTGTTTTATTTGTTTAACACAAAATATACAATTGTCACAGTTTCTTGCAGTGCATTGGTATCACGCGCTTGTTATTTTACATATGCACGGATAAATGCTCAAGCACATGCACGCAAGCACACACACACATATGCGTACACATAAACTTGTTCACATTATAACAACACGATTCGAAATAACAGTTACATTTCAAAGGTGGTTTAAGATTAAGTTGGCAATTACTGGAGGAATGACGTCACAAACGACCCCGCGACCCTTCTTGATATTAACATATTCCAACTGACCCGGAAATCAAGCCACAGGCACAGTCCCCAACCCCCTCCTATATGCCCCCTCCCCCTCCGCCCATTCGGCGTGAAACTGCCATCACTGCCGGTGAAAAAAATGCGACCACCACCCAACTGCAAGAGACAAGAACCTCATGAGCCCCCGCAGATGCAAGGGCTCATTAGGTTCTTTGCATCTTGCTGGCCCTCTTCATATCCGTGTCTCTTGAATTGGGGGGGGGGGAATATTCGGTGTTAAATTGCCCCCGTTTCAAACACATAATTCTGCCTCACTCACTCCCTCACTCATTCACCCACTCACGCAACCACTCACTCACTCCAAACAGTGGGGAATGTCGATCTCATAGGTCAACATGCCTGTTCAACAGGTCTGTTCAAACACGTGTTTGATTTCTTATCATGTGTTTGCACGTTTAAAAAAGGTCTCACCAAACCCCATTAGTCTTTTTATTTTTCACTTTCAACTGTCGGCGTGATAGCTTTCTCTCCGCTAAGACTCCTCCTTCAAATTGGCGCCCATGTTAATGTAATCACTGGACGTGTTTGATGTCTGACTTTCCTGCCGGTTGAACACGGGGGCTCGTGTACACATGGTGGTCTCCCTTTGTGTTCTCGAGTACGTCTTGATAGTTTCGTACGTCCCCTCGTTGATGACGTCATATGTGTCTTTCTCCGATCTGGCGTTGCTGAGCTGTCTTGTTGCCGATCTGGCGTCGATGTAGGCGAAGTTCTCTACTTTCGCTGCTCAGCGGCGGGCTTGCCTGCATAAAAAACGGGAAACAGGTCATGAAATGTGTGCCCTGGGGATAGCGATGACGATGTAAAGCAAAGGTCATCGGGCCCACGACGGCCGCAGTGGGCCCGCGCACGGCTGTGCGCGGGCCCACTGCGGCCGTCGTGGTCTCGAAGATGTTTTGCTACTGGGGTATAACGATACAGACAGTTCGCTTTCAGGCTTTGAGTCCGAAATAGCTCAGGCGGTTAAACGTCGGAGCAGGAGAGCGAAGGGAATCGCCGAGTCGTGGGTTCGAATCCCGTCCCGGCCCCGGTAGCTGGACTCACAATCCAGGGGGGAAAAAACGGATTTGTTCAATAGCATGTCCGTTGAAAGGTCCTGGTAAATCAAAGTGGCACAGTTGGAGTGCGCCTGAGTTGATCAGTGTTCAGGTCGTACTCCATAGGCAATAGATTTCCCTGTCCCCCATAACCCGCCCGTCAGGGCCGTCCATGATCACCTCGGTGCTGTGGACGTTAAACCCGAACTAACCAACCAACCAACCTTTCAGGCAACAGTAGAGGTTCATTTGCAACAACGAACGGGGGCGATGTCACGGATGATAACCAGATTCTTCCACAGCAGAGACAAAAATCCAAACATCTCAAAGAGGCATAGATCATCAGCCCTCCGGGCTTATGAGGATATATGATTCTTGGGGATGTTTGGAGTTTTGTCTACGCTTATAGTCCATGTTGATTAACTCATTCTACCCCAACACCGAAATCCCCAAATTTTGCCGTTGTTCTCTGAAGACTGCATTGCAGTGCAGGACACAGATCGACCATGATAATTCAAGGGTGATGCCAGAATAGCTTGGCGCCCATAGGCGCCAAGCTATTCTGGCATCACCCTTGAACTATCATGGTCGATCCTTATCTTGCTGCGGTGTGTCTGGGGTAGAATGAGTTAAAGACGTCATTTCGCTCTCGTTCGTTGTTGGGAGTCGTTCGTTGCAAGCGAAACCTCACTAATGATTAACTCATTGTGCCCGAGGTACGAAATACCCACATTTTAGAGTTATCCTCTGAGGACTGCATTACAATTCAGGAGACAGATCGACCATGATAGTTCAAGGGTGGTGACAGAATAGCTTGTCCTCTATAGGCGCCAAGCTATTCTGCCACCACCCTTGAACTATCATAGTCGAGCCATATCTTGCTGTGGTGTGTCGCGGGCGGCTGAATGAGTTAAGCCATGTTGTGAACCTTTGGCTGTAGGAATCGTCGCAACAAAAACCGCTACCGACAGTCAAAAAGCTAATATGGCAAATATGCACTACACACGTCAGTACATAAATGCAGTCAAGTCAGCTGCCGTCTTACGAAGAAAAGAGAAAGATGGGTAACGTTTTTGCACTTGCGCCTTTTTTATTGTTGTTGGTGGTAGTGGTTGTGCAGTGATATATAGGCACAGTTGGCACAGTGATGGAAAGCATAGGTGCATCTTGCACTTTCATGGAACCTACTCTAACAATCTGAGTGCAAGGTAGCACACTTATTGTGAATAAAAGCACACATTGCACCATAATCATTGTCTTGTAGAATAGAGGAGGTCGCTCCGTGTAACGAGACAAACAATTTTTGGTCAAATGCACTGAAAACAAAAGAATTGTTTGTACTGCCGGTAGCCAAAGGGTGTAGACACGTATGAACAATAATGATCAGTTACTCTGCTGACCCTATGTTAGTCAATGGTGTACCCTCAGGTGAAATCAACGTGTAGATAGCACACGACCATCAGGCACGTGGTACTTACATCTGCAAGAGGCATAGATTCTCATGAGCCCCTGCGTTACAGGAGCTCATGAAAATCTATGCCTCTTGCTGTAGGGTCTGTCCTTAATTATCTGCATCTGTGCTTTTCAGGAAGTCGTAGGAGG
>BTPG01000001.1:78197605-78219776 GCA_036245525.1 Semisulcospira habei | reverse complement strand
TGGCATGTCAATCTGGCACAGTTGTAATGCGCCTCAGTTGATCAGTGTTCAGGTCGTACTCCATAGGCAATAGCTATCCATCATCATCATCATCATCAGTCCCTTGCCCGAACTGGGCGTTGGGGGGACTGAAAGGCAGCAGCAACAGACAGTGCTCTCCACTGAGTTCTATTTTGGGCGGTGGCAAGCAAGTCTGGCATCTCGAGTTCGGTCCATTCTTTTATGTTTGCGACCCAACTCTTTCTCTGACGACCTCGCCGACGACTTCCTTCGAGAGTGCCTTGGAGGATAGTCTTGGACAAGGTGTTGTGTCGGGTCACGTGGCCAAACCAAGCAAGCTTGCGCCGTTTCACGGTTGCCAGAAGGGGTTCATGTGGGCCCACCAGGGAAGTGACGATGCTCCGTACATATTCGTTGGTCTTGTGCTCGCGGTACGAGATGCGGAGCAACTTCCTCAGGCACTTGTTCTCAAAGGCCTGGATTTTCTTTTCTGAGTCTGCAAGCAGTGTCCAAGTCTCACAGCCGTAGAGTAGAATAGACACTACGAGGGACTTGTAAAGCTTGTAAAACTTGATGAGAGGAGAGCCTGGAAGAAAAAGAGAGGCCAAGACCTCACATCAGCAAACAAGTACAGACTTGTCAACAAGAAGATCAGGAAGAGGATGAAAGAAGCCAAAGAAGATTGGATTGAAGACCAGTGTTGTAGCGTGGAAGAGGGCATGGCAAACGGCAACAGCAAGAAGGCTTATGAAACGCTAAGGACCCTCACCAAGACTCAACAGCGAACAGCCACAGTCATCGAAGACAGCAGCGGCCAACTCCTTACGGAAAACACTGCTGTACTAAACAGATGGACTGAGTACTGCCGAGACTTGTATAACTACAAGGCTGAGCCAGACACCAGCATCCTCCAAAACAACCAGGCTGGGGCCAGGAAGGCTGAAGACCTGCCAGTGTTAGCTGAAGAGGTGGAAGCAGCCGTACGCGGCCTGAAGGGAGGAAAGTCTCCAGGTGTAGACAACGTACCTGCTGAACTGTTGAAACATGGAGGAGAAGTAACAACGAAGGTCCTCACTACACTCTGTCAAAAGATCTGGGAGCAAAAGAAATGGCCAGTAGAATGGACACAGTCTCTAGTGATCCCGCTCCCCAAGAAAGGAAACCTGAAACAGTGCCAGAACTACAGAACTATCAGTCTGATAAGTCACCCTAGCAAAGTAATGCTTAGAATCATTCTCAACCGCCTCAAAACTTTCGCCGAGGAACTGCTGGCAGAAGAACAGGCTGGCTTCAGAGTTGGAAGAAGCACTGTAGAGCAGATTTTCAACTGCCGCGTCCTGATCGAGAAACATCTGCAGCATCAGCGCGAACTCTACCACAACTTCATTGATTTCAGGAAAGCATTTGATCGCGTCTGGCACGACGGACTCTGGCAAGTCATGAGATCGTTCAACATAGAGGAGGGACTGATCCAAATGATAGAAGCGCTTTACAAGAACGCCTGCAGCGCGGTTCTACTTAACAATCAGTCAGGCGAGTTCTTCAGGACGACGATCGGTGTCCGTCAAGGATGCCTGCTCTCTCCTGTCCTTTTCAACATATTCCTGGAGAAGATCATGCAGGAAACCCTCCACGACCACCATACTTCAATCTCTATTGGTGGCAGATCCCTGTGCAATCTTCGATTCGCAGACGACATTGACCTCATGGCAGGCAGCAATAGTGAGCTCCAAAACCTGACAGACAAACTTTCAAGTAGCGCAGGGTCTTATGGCATGGAGATCAGTACGGATAAAAGCAAAGTGATGATCAACACCACAAGCGACAGCAGCAGCAACATTCACATGAACGGCCAGAAGCTAGAAGAGGTCAATAGCTTCAAGTACTTGGGAGCCACCCTGTCCAAAGACGGTAGTTGCATAGCAGAGATCCGTATCAGGATAGGTACAGCAACATCCGCAATGGCCAGGCTGGACAGGATATGGCGAAGTAACTCCATCAGCTTCACCATCAAGTACAGGCTTTACAATAGCTATCCATGTCCCCGGATAACCCGTCCGATAGGGCCTTCCAGTATTAATTCGGTGCCGTGGACGTTCAAGTCAGAACTAACCAACGCGTAGACTGGCTGAACTAAAAGATAAAGATGACACGTTTAAACAAGTTCAATAATTGGCGCTACACATATGGAACCACTCTCACATATAAGCATACTTGCTGCTTTATTTCGTTTAATCTTTCAAAGACAAAGAATCATTCAGCAAGTATTGCTTACGCTTTGAAAATGAACTAGAGTCTAATCAACCGTGACTTTCAACGTCGTCATGTCAGTAAGTAACTGCAGATTCAATTTTTAAGGACTAATTCTTGTTGTCTTATGATGGTATTTTTTGACAAATGAAGGACTTAACCCTTATTAGCCTGTACAACAGAACGAATTCATTGTAGGTTTTGAAATCCTTGCAGTTGATTGAAGTTGATTGACCCTTTGGTTGTCGGTAGCAGGTTTTGTCGCGAGGATTCCTGAAGCTGATCTTTTGGCTGTCGGTAGCAGTGTTACGTGGTGGAATTGTAGTCGAAGTATGATAAACACACCAGACACACACACGTAGAGTTCTTTAAAATAAACCTCGTTCAGCTGCAATCCGTCACACGTGGCTTAAGGATGTAGACAATACTGGAGTAACAGTTCCAACAATATTTAATTCAGCGATGCGATATCCACACAGTAATGCACTTTCAAATGCACAAACTACTGATACAAAGTCTCTTCTGCAATGTCCACACTGCGACACAAAGTTTCTCATACACAGCGTCTCTCCCAATAAACTACGTGTCTCTACAACTGACAAAGCAAGACAATGTACGAACGGGCTTTCCCAGCGCCCTCCTTATAAATGCTATCAAATTCCAGAATCGTCTACGGGAATCATACAACGCAACCAATCAGAACAAAACACGCAGCCGAAGCTCATTAAAATAAACTTTCCAGAAAACTATAACAGGCTACAAAAACTCGGCTGCTCCCTTCAGCTCTAAATTCTAGCGTATAATTAAGACACATAAAAGTATGGTATCCCTATCACCACGTTCCATGATAGCTCAAAAAGGTACCAGAACATTCCCAAAACAAAATAAAAGCTGCTCAATTCACGCGCACAGGAAAACAAAAAGTAGCGAAAATGTTGCGATGCCAACTACCCGACGTGACACTTACGATGTCACTAGACAGTGCGACCTTTCTAGAACGTTCCGGACTAAACTTAACAAAACGAAATCGGTTCTACTCACGAACAAAAGAAAATCTTACTAAAAAAAACAAACACGTGAAACGTAACCGTGAAAGCTCAAATAAACATCAGATCGTTACCTACGATCAACACACGCATGCTCTCACAGGATAACAACCACAATCGTAACAAGCAGGTTTCGTCGCGAGGATTCCTGAAGCTGACCTTTTAGCTCTCGGTAGCAGGTTTTGTCGCGAGGATTCCTGAAGCTGACCTTTCAGATGTCGGTAGCGCTGAAATGAGATGTTTTCGAAGGCTGCTTGGCATCTCATACAGAGATCACATCACAAACGAGGAAGTGGGAAGCAGAATCAGGCAAGCCATCGGGCCCTATGAAGAATTATTAGCCATTGTGAAAAAACGCAAACTGAAGTGGCATGGCGGCATGTCACGCGTTCAGCAGGGCTTGCCAAAACAATCCTGCAAGGCACTGTGCAAGGAGGACGAAGGAGAGGAAGACAGAGGAAAAGATGGGAGGACAATATCTCAGAGTGGACAGGACTGAAGCTGGGCGTTACGCTGAGAATGGCAGAGAACAGAGCGGAATGGAGGGAGCTGGTTGTTAAGTCATCAGTGGTGCCCCAACGGTCGGCAAGACTACGGGAGATGGATGGATGGATGGATGGATGGGTGGGTGGGTGGCTGGCTGGCTGGCTGGCTGGCTGGCTGGCTGGATGGCTGGCTGGTTGGCTGGATGGATGGATGGCTGGCTGGCTGGCTGGCTGGCTGGCTGGCTGGTTGGCTGGCTGGATGGCTGGCTGGCTGGCTGGATGGCTGGCTGGATGGATGGCTGGCTGGCTGGCTGGCTGGCTGGCTGGCTGGCTGGATGGCTGGCTGGCTGGCTGGATGGCTGGCTGGATGGATGGCTGGCTGGCTGGCTGGCTGGCTGGCTGGCTGGCTGGATGGATGGATGGATGGATGGATGGATGGATGGATGGATGGATGGATGGATGGATGGATGGATGGCTGGATGGATGGCTGGCTGGATGGATGGATGGCTGGCTGGCTGGCTGGCTGGCTGGCTGGATGGATGGATGGATGGATGGATGGATGGATGGATGGCTGGCTGGCTGGATGGATGGATGGATGGATGGATGGATGGATGGCTGGCTGGCTGGCTGGCTGGCTGGCTGGCTGGCTGGATGGATGGATGGATGGATGGATGGATAGAGATAGACAGACAGACAGACAGACAGACAGACAGACAGACAGACAGATAGATAGATAGATAGATAGATAGATAGATAGATAGATAGATAGATAGATAGATAGATAGATAGATAGATAGATAGATAGATAGATAGATAGATAGATAGATAGATAGATAGATAGATAGATAGATAGATAGATAGATAGATAGATAGATAGATAGATAGCGCTTGTTGTTGCGATGATTCCTGCAGGATGTCAGGTTGTTATTCCTGCAGGAATCCTATCGCGACAAAAACCCGCTACCGACAGCCAAAGGATTAACCCCTTAAATGCCAAAGAACATTGAACTCTGCGCAACTGCAAGAGACATTTTTTTACGAGTCTTATCCAGCTGCAAGGAGACCGTCTGCTCCTTTGGCATGTCCGTCCACTCCATAGACAACAGTAGAACACATCTCTGAAGCCACGTGGCCATTAGAACACCAATTGTGCGCCGGCGACGGCAAATTGTTCTGTGTGCATGTCCACACCCTGGAAAACATTGGAAACACGATTCTGATGCCTGGGGACCACTAGAACACATCAACCTAATTCGGGTCCATAATCCAGGCCGCCTTGAAGTAGGTTCTCGTCAGGGGAAATTCTCGTTCGACTAAGCATCGTGAAAACAGCTGGTTCTCACACGAAAACAATCTTGCCGCGAACTCTTACCATCTGCAAGGGGCACAGACCTCATGAGCATCCGCTGGTAGCGGGGGCGCATGAGGATCTGTGCTTCTTGCTAAATTCAGCGTTACCCGGGTGCTCGTCGCGTGCGAATTTCAGTATCGGCCGTTTTTTTTATGTTAAATTAATATTTAGTCTCGCTTTTTTTTTACCTCGTTGCTCTGGGTTATAATATGCAGGCTGCTTTGATTCTCCGATCTTCAAAAAAAAAAAAAAAAAAAAAAAAAAATCATGATTGAAGTTTTCACAGACACAGTGTGTAGCAGTTTTTCATCATGACGGTAGCACGATGACTATCTCACACTTATAATTATGATAGTCTTGTTCTTTACCTGCATATTTTTTTTTTTTTCTGTGGGCTGGCGATTGGGTGCCTGATAGCAGGGAGCAGGGAATCAAACTGTGTAATTCCCTTTGGTATGTGCACTATCTCACACTTGTTTTCAAGTGGCACACGACAAAATTAACCCACATCATACTGAGGCTAAAAGCTTAAAATTTGTACACTGCCATAATGCAAGCTACATTATAGTACTTACAGATAAGGATAGAGACCAATGGCTTTAGTTCAAGTGTGGTGCCAGAATAGCTTGGCGCCTACAGGCGCCAAAATATTCTGGTACTACCCTTGAACTATTTTAGTCAAACTTATTTCACACACTGGTGTATTCCGAATGATAAGGGTTAATCAGATCTCCTCTGAAGCAGACACTTTTAACCTATTCACTTTCAGTGATCGCGAATTTAATTTCGCGTCTGAAATCACTGCACGCTGACCAACATACGCGTGAAGAACACAAATGACATCACGCCAAAAACAGCCATAACGAACACAAGACTGACACGAGACTTAAATCCTCATGAGCCCCTGCAACTGCCGGCGGCAACGCTATTCGACACTTCCACAGCTATTGATGCGGGGCCCCTTGAATGAGATAAACCACAAAGACTCCTACTGCCTAAAATTGAGAGATTTCACCCATACAGCCATGAAAGACTACGACAGGATGTGGATCGACCATGATACTTCAAGGTTGGTCGAGCTCTCTCCAGAACTCTGATATAGACCTCAGAGGATATCCACCAAAACATTATAATTTCATCTTTAGGGCGTAAGGTGTTAAGTCGAAATAGAACTGATGCCCACAGCAAGATTCAGATGGAATAAGTCTTCAGCTGATAAAGCCATAGGTGCTCAGGGTCCTGGCAAAATGTAGGGGCTTATGAGACTCAATGTCTGCTAAAGGTGGGCAAGGAGTTGGCTCAGTACAAGCATCAGCACTTAACTTCGTCTCCGGCGCCAATTTGCCGTTCGTGAGGTTTCGTTTACAACGAACGACGCTCAACAACGAACGAGAGCGAAACCACTGAGCACAATCAGCTTAGACCATGATCATAGACAACACTGTCAGGAATAACGATAATATCGAAGTTGGAGTGTTGTCAGTGCTGGGAGTCGTTCGGCGTAAACTTAACCTCAGTCTCAGACTAGCAGCATGACACCAACGCGGGTATCATTTTAGGTCGAAATTTCTACCTTCAATGGCCCACGCCGTCAATAGCGAGATTACCGTCGTATGCAACGAACGACTACCAGCAACGAACGACTACCAGCAACGAACGAACGTGGAATGACAGTTTACTCAGTCATCCGTTTGTAGCAAAACTTAAACATCACCATCAAGTCCTTCGGCCAGAACCTTGGAAGAGCATGTCACTAGTACCCAACGCGCAAAAGGCCATTGAAAAACACCTGATGTGTACAACACCACCAACGCTATCGGGAAGAGGCATAGATCCTCATGAACCCCCGCGGTTGCCTCTTCCCGATAGCGTCAGTTGGGGGTCAGTTGTACACATAGCAGGTGTGTGTCCCAGTTTGAGCCCCTTACCCCTGACCGGCATTTCAGTTGCCCGCGAAAGGCTGTTGCCGGCTTGAATTAGCGGCGCGGCAGGAGCGCACATCAACTAAGTTCACAGCCTCTGTGTGTATGGTTGTCAGATCAGTTCACCACTAAACTGACCTGTCAAACGTTTATAACGGCCATACAAGCTGCCATCTGGCTCAATATACACAGCCGCTTCAGACACGCGCGCGTCTTGCTGCCACTGCCTTCAAGCCTCAAGCCTTGTCCACGCCACGCTTCCACGTTGCGCTTTGTCTACGCCACGCCACGCCACGCTTCTGCGCTGAGTTCTCACCATACACAGCCGACGGCCATATTGCTTTTTACGCTCAAGCCACGCCGGTCCTGTCTTCGTCGCTGCATTACATACACCTAGACAGCTGAACTTTTATACTGCTAAGTCCTCTTCAGGACCGCCTTTTTAAGAACTGACTTAGGTGGCATTGGTAGTTTCTATTGTCGTGACTTGGTCAAGTAACTTGGTTTTTGTTTTAGTGATTTTTTAGCTTGTGTTGTACACTAGCACTGGCCCGAGGAAAGTACACTTATATGGACTTTCTTATCGGGACCATTTCTTCCTCTGATTCCGACCAGGGATCTGATTCCGTGGCGGTCTCTGAAGGTATTTGGGATACTCCAACTAGAAAAAGGAAAAAGAAAAATAAGAAGGGAAAGAAGAGAGCTAGGGCCGATGATGGTTTAACTTCGCCGCGATCACATGCAAACACTACTTTTATCATAGACGGAATTAGCCCGTCTGTTACATCCCCAAGCGGAGTCCCATTAGGGGACTCCGTACGGGGAGAGCTTAGGGTTTTCACTTCCCCTCCCCTATCCCCGGACATTGCACGTGCCTCTGGCACAGTCCGGGGAGAGCGTAGGTCAGATTCCCTTTCCCTAACTTCTTGTGAAAATGGACCGGAGGGAGTGCCTGTCGCAGCGGAGAAATCGTCTCCTCTGCGCCAGATACCCCCCCCCCCCCCCTGACCATCAAAATTCTCCTACTAAAACAGTTACTATGGATTGTCAGCTCCCTCTCATCGTTGGTGAGTCTCTTACCAATGATGGGATGGAGGACGAGGACACACTATCTAAAACACCCTTCCAAACTGTTAGGAACAAAAAAAAAAAACACCTAAACATCGTAATAAACTTAATGTACCTGCTTCAGGAAGGGACGGTGCCGGCGCCACCGCTGAGGTGTGGTGTACTTACCCGGTGAGGGTGCGTGATTTGGGAACGGGGACTTCTTGTCTCCGTGATCATGGCACGCATCAGCCTCACCTCTGCGAGGGGGCCGGTGTCGCCCACTCTGAAATTACTTTACGTGCAATAGGCAGGGACGTGTGGATAGTCTCTTGTCCAAACATGCGTTCGCAAAAACTTCTAGCCTCAAGAAGTGTCCTCGGTGGGGCGAATGTTGAGTGTACCATCCCCACCCCTAGGGTGGTGGGGGTGGCCCACGGCATTCCCTTGGCTGAGGATCTTAATCAGATGAAAAAATCTCTTGCTGACCAGGGATATGTCACAGAAGTTGTTAGACTCGTTAACAAAGACGGAACCAACTCGAGAGCGATTAAAATAGATTTTCATGGCTTAACTAAACTCCCCCCAAGAGTCAAAATTGGGGTCCATCATTGGCAGATTGAGCCGTATGCCCCTCCTGTTTTGCGCTGTACTAAGTGCTGCAGGTTGGGTCATACGACACGATCTTGCAAATCTAAACAAACAGTATGCGTGCGTTGCGGTGGGCGGGATCATGCTCGCTCTACCTGTAGTGAAACAACTAGTCCTAAATGTGTTAATTGCGGCGGCGCTCATAGCGCCGCATATCAAAAGTGTCCTCAGATAATTCTTCTCCGGGAAGCCAACCGGATTAGAAATGAAAACTATATTCCGTTTAGTGAGGCCATGAGGAGAGCCCAGATTAAGACCCAAAATATAATGAACGTTCCACTTGTTCAGACATCTTTGCCGAAAGACCTGGGTCCTGTTACGTGGACCCAGATCTCTACGCAAACAAAAAAGAATGTGAATTCTACAGTTTTAGTTTCTGATCAGAGTTCCAGACAGAACAAAATTCAAACTACTAAGAATTTAACCTACAGAGATGCACTGATGCAGGAAAAAACTATAGTAACTGATCAATCTCCTCCACTTCCACCGCCTCCTTCTCCGTTGGCGGTGGATGATTCACCTTCTGCTTGTAGGACCCTCCATTTTGGTGAGGCTCGACAAGATGGTGATGGCCCTGGGCTGAAGTCTTTCATGCTTGGGGACATCCAAAGAGTGACTTATTCACTTACTACAGCAATTTCAGGAGGTAGCGTGAAGGGAATCATGTTGGCCATGCTACAGCTTAATCAGCTTATCATGACCATCCTGGTTCCCCTGATGGTGAACCCTGAGATACAATGACTAAATGATAGAAAGATTCCGGAGGTTGTTTTGGATAAGATTCGGCCGCCATGATGGGTGTGTTTAACAGTGAAAGCCTTAGGTTCCTACAATGGAATTGTAGGGCCATTAATAGTAATATTCATTTTTTAAATGAATATTTGAGTGCGGAATGCCCACATATTGTGTGCTTACAATCTTTATTTGTAGTTAGAGATAAATTACCTATCATCAGTGGATATTATTATCCTCCTATTGTTGAATCTGATAAAAAATCTAACGATAAAATTTATACAGCAACTTATATTAGGGTAGGGATTGTTCATCAAGCTAAAAAAACACCTGTTCCCCTATATGAAATTCATCCTATATATAGTAATTGTATTCAAATTGACATTTCTTCAAATAAAATTATAAATTTAATAAATGTATATGCTCCTAAATCAGTTTCCCCAACTGGATTGGAGTGGATGCTGACCCTGCCGGGTGATGGCTGGATGGTTATGGGGGACCTTAACATCCATCACCCGATGTGGTACACTAAATCTTTGGAAACTCATGTCATAGCACATAAACAGGCGGAGGATATTACTTCTTCTGATTTGTGTGTTTTGAATAATGGAGGATTTACTAGAGTTCCTGATAGGAAAGATCAGTGCCCATCAGCGGTCGATCTGTCTTTGATATCTTCTGGTCTATTTCTTGACGCTACTTGGATGTTGGGAGATGACACTATTGGGAGTGATCATCTCCCGATATTCTTGGAATTGAATTGTAAAATTCGAATGACTAATGGTCTTTCTCAATCAAAAGGTAAATTCTTGTATAATAAGGCAAATTGGCCATTGTTTCAGGAAAAATTTACTCAGAATTTAGTTAATATCGATGCATCTAGTGTAGAAACATTTAATGATACTTTTACGAAGGCTATAATCGACTCTGCTGAAATTGCCATTCCGCGTAGTAAGGGAGCCCCCCCTGGAAGACCAGCTAATCCCTGGTGGAATGAAGAGTGTGATAGAGCGGTTAGAGTCAAAAAGAAAGAATACAATAAATGGAAAAAGAATAAAAGTATGGATTGCCATGGGGCAATGAAGTCAGCGAATGTCCAATGTAATAAAGTTATTGCCTTAGCCAAGCTGCAATTTTTAGATCAACAAATCTGTAAAGAAATTAAAACTCCTACAGATATGGCTAAGGCCTGGAAAATTGTTAAAAAATTAAAAAATAGATATAATCCCTCCCCAGGTCCATTAATAAATAATGGAGTAACCTATGTCACTGAACAGGATAAAGCTGAATTGTTAGCTGAAACTTTTGCTTCTGTTAGCTCTACGGAGTGTCTTCATCCGTTAGCTAAAGACTATAGAACAACAGAAGAGAGTAAACCTGAATTTAGTAACTGCTCTTTCCCTCATGTAGGGGATTCTTTACCGATAAACCTTCCTCTGACTATGGAAGAATTAGAAATCTTCCTGTCCCAGATAAGTACAGCTAAAATTACACCAGGGCAGGATGAAATAACTTATATTATGTTAAAACATCTTCCCATTGTTGGGAAAAATTCAATGTTGACTCTTTTTAATCGTTGCTATGCTGAGGGATTGTTACCTCGGATATGGCAACATGGGATTGTAATCCCAATATCAAAACCTAAGAGACCAAGGAATCTAGTTTCATCATACCGGCCTGTGACTCTTACATCTCATATAAGTAAAATTTTTGAACGTATAATTAAAAATAGACTTGAATACTTCCTTGATAAAAATAAAATTATTCCTATAGCTCAAGCAGGGTTTCGTAAATATAGATCAGTATCTGACCAGCTGTACGCCCTATCTTCTGCTATTAAACAGGCCTTTAAGAAAAACCAAAAGGTAATGGCCTGTTTTTTCGACGTCAAACAAGCGTTTGACGTCGTCTGGCACGGTAAACTTTTACAGAAAATTAGTAAACTTGGTCTCTCTGGAAATATATTTACTTATTTTAAAAATTTTCTTCAACGTACCTTCCAGGTCAGGTTTGGATCGGCCTTATCTAAAAACCATATAACCAATTGTGGGGTTCCTCAAGGCACTTGCCTTGCCCCAACATTATTTAATATTATGATGGCTGACTTACCAGCCTATTTAAAAACTAATCTTGATAAATATACAAATACTTCCTTAAAACTTTCTCAATTCGCCGACGACATTGCCATATGGAAACCTATTAAATTACGAAGTAATGAAATACCGAAGGAAAAAACAACAAAATTTCAGAAGGCTATAGATATGGTGCAGAGATACTTGGAGATTAATGGCTTTGAATTGGCACCTGCCAAAACACAATTGATAATATTTAGTATGAACAAAACTAAATTTTGTAATTCTATTACAATAACAAATTTTAATAATAAGTATCCAATTATACCAGTTAATCAAATTAAGTTCCTGGGTGTTACATTCACGTCCACGTTAAACTGGACACCTCATATTAATAATCTTATCTGTAAAGCCAATAGGGCAATTAATTTAATTAGAGCACTTAAACATGAAGCGTGGGGGAGAAATATCAAACTTTTGTTAAATCTCCACCACGCCTTGGTACGTTCTAATCTCAATTATGGGGCCGAATGTTTTTTTTCGGCCTCAAAACGAGTTCTTAAAACATTAGAGTCTGCGGAAATGAGATCCCTAAAAAATATTATAGGGGTACCAAAGAGTACATCTAATAAAGCAGTTTATGCTTTTACTAGGATCCTTCCGCTAGATCAATACCGATTAAAATTTTGTGCTAATTATGTTAATCGTATTTTTGTTACTCAAAATAATGCCCAGGAAACTTATCATAGTGAAATAAATATGGATCGTTTGGAACTTGCATTCCGCTCGATCCAACGGCGTATAACAGAACCAACTTTGACTTCAGCTGTGCGGGAGATCTTTGAAAAGGCCAAACTGAGTCCTCTGACCATTTCTTCTGTTCCGATTTCTCCCGTCCCACCCTGGACCCTCCTTGTGGCCTCAATTGTCACTGAAATTCCTAATATTTAAAAAAAAAGTGATCCTATTATTCAAAAGTTAACTACACTAGAGTATATAGAGGCTCAATATCCGCAGGCACTAATTGCATACACTGATGGCTCAATTGATGACAAAGGGAATGTAGGCTGTGGAGTATTTATACCTGCCCTAGCTAAAACCTTTAGTTACAAACTTGGTAGCGGGTGGGCCATATGCACAGCGGAGTTGATGGCCATCTTGATGGCCCTCGACCATGTGCTGACCCTCCCGCTGCAAATGTATCAATTTTTAATCTGTTCTGACTCTAAATCAGCTTTGCAAAGTATATCGGCTTATAATCGCTCAACTAGACCTGATATTGTCTTAGAAATAAAATTTGCTATACATCAACTTAAGGCTAGAGGCATTGATATCGCTCTCCAGTGGGTTCCTTCTCATGTGAATATCCTTGGTAATGAATCTGCTGATAGGGCAGCCCGGGCTGGGGCGGCTGGTGAATCTGGCACCCAGCCCATACGGCTGCCTTTTACTATTAGTGAAGCTAAACATTCTATTAATAAGTTAATAAGAGAAAATAATATAATTAATAATCAATTTTTGGCTGGGGAATACCCCCACGTCCTTGCATATAAAATGAATAAGGGCCATGCCGTACATAGATTGCCACTTGCGGATGTGGCCCTTAATAGAATTTGTACCGATAGTTGGCGTGGACGTTGGGCCGGTCCGACCTGCCTCTGCGGTGAGGACTTCACACCGGATCATGCGGTCCTTGAGTGTGATGCCTTTGCCGCGGAGTGTGCGGGGTTTAGATCGGCCCATGTAGGGTCTACATCTCTGTGTGCTATTTTGGAAGAGGCTGATTCCTGCACTGTGGCAAATGTTTCAGCTATTTTAAATTTACCTATTTTTTCTAAATTAATTTAATGGATTTAATGATTTGTATGGGGAATAATTGTGACTTGGTTCGCAATTCCCCTGCAAGTTTAAAATTATCTGAATGTGTGCCTCGATCTTTTTAATGTGGTTACGCGGAGGGTTTGACTTGTCGGCCTGTGCTCTCTTTTTTCTAATTATTATAACTGTATCCCAAAAGATTTTAATTTCTCTTTTTAGTATAGTTAAGTTCTTAATTCGTGGTCCTGAAATTTTAACCCTGTTTTAAATTTTGTAAATAAAGTTGTATAGAGTATAGGCTGTACATAGTTGGACTGTTGTTTTCTGGTGAGAGACCTAGATATAAAATAATACGAATTTTACCAATTTTTTAAACTGTTCTTAAATAAAGATAACCAAGTTCTTATGAGTTAAATAAAGCCTGAAGTGCTATGGTCCCCGATCACATTTGTGCCAGCGGGACGTAAAAAGGAAGAAGATAGATAGATAGCCATCTGGCGCAGGTCTCACTGTGCGCAGTGAGCTCGGCCCGGGATGCAAGAGTGCGTTACTGATAAGCGAAGCGGTTTGCACTGGAAAAAGAAAAGAAGTTGTTATATATCCGACATTTGCGATACCTCTGAACCTACTGACACATATTATTCACTATGACAGAACGAGCATACGCACTTAAATAGTCAGTGTTAGATTAACCTATTTAGTGTTAGATTAACCTATTTAGCCTTCACGCACTGCATCAGGAAATGGATCGACCATGATAATTCAAGATTAGGGCCAGATTAGCTTGGCGCCTGTCGGCGCCAAGCTAATCTGGCCATAACCATGAATTATGGTCGATTCACCTCGTGGAACTTGTGCATCGTTGTTATTGAACACCTCTTAATCATCGGAGGATGGGACCGTGGGGTTAAATGAGTTAATCTGCTGTTAGTCCTGACATGCTACAATAGGATATGCATCGACCATAAGTTGAAGGTGCCGGTGGTGGCCGGTAATCATCAGCGGCACTCCAACCTCACTGCTTGAAGGTTGTTTTCTGGGCTTGGTCACAGCCACGTCACGCCTGCTTGCCTGAACTTCGCTCACCAGCTACAAGCCAGTCTGCCTCGGCGCCATCTGCCACTACCCTTCAGCCACCTGCAGCCTCAGCCACCTACGGGCACTTCCTACACTCTGCTGCCCTACCACGCTCGTCGCAAACCAACCGGTCCCGCTGTCGCCACTGCCAACCACAACACCAGTGCCAGCACCACCGCCGCCACACTGAGCCACCAACAACGCCAGCGCCTACCATCAGCCGCCTCTACGAGAGAGATAGATAATATGAGACTTCCAAACCAATACATTCAATAAAGCCGCATCCGTCATTAATTTACACTATTTTTAAATATCAAAATTTAGTCCTCCCATTACACCCTCATTATTTCCGAATCAACCCTTTAATTTTAAAAAAATGATGAGCATGACGGATGCGACTCTATTGAATTTATTATTTTGGAAGTCTCATATTATCTATCTCTCCTATCCATTTTAGTTCCACTCCAGAAATCATTCAAGCTACGTTTTTTGATCAGCTACCAACCCGCGATTATTAAGCCAGATACCCCCACCTAACCTAAATTATTAATGCTGTCATTGACTTCTTTAAACAAAATTATTATATTACGTTTTAAAATGAACCAAGACGAATTACTTCTTCTAAGCGATATCTGTGCTGTAGAGAACAAAGACTTAGACTCTAAAAAACAAAGGCTTATCTCTGTAGTTGTGTCAGGCAAATCAAAAGCTTTTCTCGGTAAACAATACATGACAGAAGACATAGAATCCCTTACTGCTGATGAGCTAATTAAACTACATTCTAAATATGAAAATCACATTGCTTCACTAATGACACGTGATTTAAGCCGGTCTCTTGTCTGTCCATATACAAAAGCTGTAAGTCACTTCCTACCTGTTGATAGTGACAGCCTTTCACATGATCTAGAAAGCAACCCCATAGTTTCAAGTTCAATAGGTAAATTAGCATGCCTTATGTTTTACAAGTTTGGGAATTACCTTGCGCCTGCTGTAACCTTACTTGTTACTAGTAGTCATATTGATTTTTCTAAAATAAATTTTAAATTAGAAGAAAATGGACGAGACGACTCCACAACAGAGCCATGTCTTGACACAGGTTCAAACAGTGACTAAGACTAAAAGCCCAGGTAGAATAGAGGCTGGAAAAAGATTAGCTGAATATAACAGACAAAAGAAATTACAGCTTCAAGCATTAACAGAAAAGACTGACACACCATCAACAGCACCAGTGTCACTATCGTCACACCCCCCACAAAGTGAGAGACAAACAACTAAACCTGAAACTACAAAATATATAGTTGCTGGATTTGTTGTCGGATTTGGTTATGTAGGTTACCAATTATATACAAAATACAAACCAAACATCAAACAGTGTCCAAAAAATCAAACACTCCAAAAACAAAAGAAGAAGTCTCCACATTACCAGCAGTTTCAAAACCTTTGGACCCATTTTACATGCAGTAATAAATTTATTATTATTTTAATTTTTGTAGCATAAGAAAATGAGCGACACAAAGAACTTAATGAACCTTGTCTATCACTCCGCTGTAATAAGTGGACTAGCAGTAGCTTATTCTATGCTGGGAAAAAGTCTTCTCAAAATGAAATCAGCAGACCTTAGTAAATTAGACTTCGAAGACAGTGCTAAACTAGTAGTTGTTATAACAGCATCGATTGCAACAAAAGATTTTCTAGTCAAGCAAGGAATTATTCCAGAAAATATTTCTAAGTAAATAAAAAATATGGCAACTATAGCTGTTATGATTGGCGGTGCAGTTATAAATGCATTAGCTTTTAGTGGGTCAAACTATTTCTTTTCAAAAGTGAGTAAAGAAGAATCAGCAGAAGAAATGAAGCGACACAATGAGGCATCTGAAAAACTAGCTCAAGCTCAACAAGATTATGAAAAGCAAAGAATTGAGAAACTTGATTTTATTAATGAAAAACTAAAACTTGAGGGTCACGCACAGCATACATTTTCAAATGTCGATGACGCTATCAAAGAATACTATCTTGTAACTGGTGAAGACATGTCTATTCCACAACCAAAACTTAGTGACTACTACCAACCAAGCCCAGAACAAAGAAATGGAGAAATAATATTTGTTTTAGTAGGAATGACATTAGTATATTTTACAGGAGTTTATATTGCTAGAAAAAATGGTAGACGCTAAACTATCAAAAATATATTACTCTCCAATTGGCTACTGGAAAGGGAATACTGCAATAGAAAAACTACATGCAGCTGTGGGTGGAGATGTCAACCAAATAAAACAGTGGCTCAAAAAACAGGCAATTTGGCAAATATATCTTCCTGCTCCAAGAAAAATAACAAGACCTCATTTTGTAAACACTATCCCTAATGACACCCATCAAATGGATCTTCTGTTCTTGCCACATGATACAATAAGAAAGAAACGATACAAGTATGCATTAACTGTTGTTGACATAGCTTCAAGGTATAAGGATGCAGAACCCATAACTGACAAAAAAGCTGTAACAGTGGCCACTGCATTATCAAAAATATATAGTCGAGGACCTTTAACATACCCTAGGCTTGTACAGGTTGATGACGGATCTGAATTTAAAGGTGCTGTTAATCAGTTATTTGCAAAGCATGGAGTGCTAGTGCGGCGAGGCATACCAGGCTTGCATAGATCACAGGCTATTGTAGAAAATTTCAACAAACAATTATCAGAGAGACTTTTCAGCTATCAGTATTCTAAGGAACTCATGCATGACACACGTAACACTGAGTGGGTTAAAAGATTACCGTCTGTAATAAAAGCAATGAATAATGAGGGTCACCCTAAACCTGTTGATGCTATTAAATTGAAAACAATACCGTCAGAAATAAAAACAACAACAACACCTCCAGACACTAGCTTGTTTACAAAACAGGTAAGATATTTGTATCAACCAGGTGAAGCTGAGAATGACGTTAGACGTAGGGCAACTAATCCAATTTGGTCTACATCTGTTCATAATATAAAAAAAATAGTTCCTTCAGCTAATGCAACAATATATTATCTATATGATCCTGCACCAAAGAGGGCATTTGTTAGAGAAGAATTACAGATTATTCCCACAGACACTGTTACTCATTTTTAACAATTTCAATTCATCAATTAGTTTATCAAGCAGATTATCAGCTATTTCTTCAGATAACTTGAGCCTGTAATGACCTGGTGCATAAGCTTTTTTCTTAGTGTGAAACACTCTTTTTGTGTCTCCAACTGCTAGAGACTTTTTATATGTTTGAATCATTTCAATATTATGTTTGTTTGATCTTAGTGTCTTGTTTGGATAATCAGGCATCAATGCACCATCTAACACTTGCTTGTAATGTTCATGACGTATGTCTTTATTTTTTATTGCTGTTTTTTTTTATTCCTTTGGCTTTTGACTGACTTCCCTTCTGGTGCAGTATAGAATACATTTTTGATCTCAGTCCAACATACTCAACTATAGGCACACCATTCAGTTCATCTTTAAACTTACCAGGCACTTTCTTGTTTTGTGTGCTAAACAGTGGATGGTCTTTAGGGTAGTCAGACGTGTCATACATGTGTAGTTCTGTTTTCATGTCTTCATAAAAGTCTTCAGTAGGCACATCTATGATCATAGAGTCAGTGTCAGTGTATAGCAGACGGCAGTCAGGATATTTTGGTTTAAAGTAATCATAATAAAATTCAAGCATTAACAGTTTTGATAACTCAAGAATTGCCATACCAATAAATACTGGCTTGTCCAGTTTAACAATCTTTTTTTTGAGTGACACTGCATACAATGATGGATGAAATTCTTTATACCCTGTGTACTGAGGCTTACTTGTAAGTTTAATTGCGCCCGATTCAGTTGTGACCAGTCTCACATCTTTGCGGTGATGAGGATTTTCCATCGTCTTACCAAAACAGGCATTGTTCATAAGCTTAAAGAAGTCTTTGTCAAATGCAGTGTTACCATCTCTTGCACGCAATGTTGTGTTCTTCATTATGTAATCTTTCATAAAAGCACTTTGGTCAAATTGAATTCCTCTATGAACTTTTTTTAGTACTAAACCATGTCTGATGTAAAACTGTAACAAACGATAGTGGCAAACGTAATTAAATTTGTCATTCAGATTGGGTACAAGTTTGGTGTCTTCTTTTTTCCCTGTTAAACTCAGTTTCTCAACTGCTAATGGATAATCATTATGGTAATCATGTAGGCGGTGTGGGTACTCCAGGTCTACTTCAAAGATCCAACCCTTTTCATCATTTTGACCTCGATCCATAATATATTTTGTTAATTTTTTTATGCCATACTGTGACAAATTATACAAACAAAAGTTTTTTAATGGCAACAATTCACACATTGCAAATCCATACAAATTATTAGCATCCAAGTATGTAATAAATGACATTGGCTTTGACGGGTCAAAGTCGTCAAGATATTTGTTGTTGGCCTTGCCATAATTGTTTGCTGCTAGACTAATACCTCCCCTCAATCCACGTTCCACCATTTCACCCATCGTACGATCAGACAACAGGTCTATAAATATCTTACTGGATTTCAAAAATGCATCCCATGTCATGCTAGGACTAGTTATGTAACAAGCAGGGTCAAGCTTGTAGTGTAACAAACCCTTTTCACGGTAACTTTCAAATACGTCTGCTAGCAAGCAAACATCAGCTTTCAAGTATTGGTCATGATAGTCACCAATAGTTTTACACCCTAGTTTTTCCCATGCATTAAGTGCGTGTTGGTATTCAGAGTCAGAAATACCTTTACCAATTAGTGTAGAATAAAATTTCTCTTTTGGTGGTAGTCTTGTTTCTTCAAACACAACCCAGTGATCAATGTACTCATATGGATAAACACCTTTTTTAATCAAGTCCGGCTCAAAATATTTACTTGTTATTGGATACTCACTCAGTCCTTCTGCCAGACTAGCCAACCCTAAAGACAAATGTTGCATGGAGTCATAAAATGCTAATTTATCTAACCTAAAAGTCAAGTATTTTTCAGTTGTCTGGGCAATACAACTAATTTTTTTGTAAGACTCGTCTACAGCCTGCATGATAATGTGTGAATCATATCCCTTCAGATTGTGAAAAAAGATTGGTAACTTATATGTCTTAGGATTTATTTTTAATAACAAGTTACATTTGTTATGAGCGGCACCTCTGTAACGACCAGTTATGTGATCATGATCGCAAACTTTATCACCATCAAGGACGTCTTCACAAATCCAACACATCACTGCTGCATCAAAATTCTGTTTGTCTTCTTCTGTCATCACCAAAGGCATCTGACAGTTTTCAAAATACCTTACTACCTGAATATACAGATGTCCCATTTCTGTTAAAAACTCAGCTGCTGCATTTTCACCCCTGTAGATAACAGGTTCTGAATGAAGACCATCTGACCTAACAATAATGTATCCAAAAGAACACACCACTTGGTCACTCAATTTTATAGTCTTTGGTAATGACTCTGGAACAGGACCTTCATAAGGAACAACGAGTGATTCAAAATCAGCATATACTACAAACGGCAGCTTTTGCTGATTCCCATAGTTCTTAAAATACACTTGACTGCCAGGATCTGGATACTTAAGTACAGTTTGTATGTCATCAGCTGATCTGCAGTGTAAAACATGTTTGTCTGCTAATTTTATGGAGGAAAATCTTTGTAAACATTTTTTACAAACTTCCTGTTTGCCATTGTGTTTTGTTGTATGATCATGAATTAGACGTGACATATTTCTGATAATTGTGTAGTGGAAGTTATTGTTATCACCAATTAGCAACATGTCAACATGTTTATCTTCTGACTGACCATAGGTTGGGGCAATTGGGGACACTCTAATTGGCTGTAACTTATTTTCAGACTCATTATCCCATATATACACATTTACAGATATACCAGGATTTAGTTTTTCAAACAAGTCTATGTCCTCTATTTTAACAGGGAACTCAATGCCACTGAAGTTGAGTTCATTTACAAATTTGATATAGTTAGATACACGATCAGGTTTTTCTTTTACAAAATGAAGTTTAGCAAGCACACACCACATGAAACAATAGTTGTCATTGTTTTGAATATTGACTACAGCCTTTTTGTTTGCAACCTCAGTTGGAAGTGGTATCCATGATTTACCTAGTATAGGATGATATCTTGACTGCTTTAGTTGTAGTTCATGTACAAGGCCTTCATGCCAGCCAGACCCTTGCATTTCTGCTCTGTCAATTGCTTCATGGAAGTCAGGCAACAATCTTTCTCTAAACACTTTTTCTAGTTCTCTTCTCGAATTAACTGTGTGCTGCCTTGTCGAGATATACGTTACAATAACTTCACCAACATCTCTGGCAAATTCTATTTTTGCAACAATCTGAATCTTTACACTATCAGAAAGAAGGTTATTTTGTATGACTAAAAAAGATCTTTCTATTGATTCATAGACATTGTAAATATTATATATAGGTAAGTCAGTTGTGTGAAACACGTTTCTTAATCTTTGATGGTTGTCCATCTTTTTTATTTGTCCGACAAAAAAATAAATAGAAAATTATATAGTGTAAAATGGCACTTTATTGACAAAAACCTATATAATAGACAAAATTAATTACCAACAAATAAGCCACTTTCCTGGTATGTCTTCTGTTGTATCATGTTCAATCTTTTGCATGTGTAATATTGTTTTATTAACAGTAATAAATTTAACATTTTTATTTTTTTTTTTTATTTGATGGTGTATTTGTAAACACATAATCTTAAACCAGTCAGATTTAGCATCATAAACTAAAAAATCATTTGTCCTATTATTATAACATGGAAAAGTATTAGAATATCCAAGATAAAAACTATATGTCATGTACATCTTCATCGGTGATGGGAGTTCTGAAAAAGGGCGTCTAACTTGTGTTTTTAAGTCACTAATAAGCATAAAATCCCTGAAACTCGATGTAATATTCATGAATTTACCAATAGGCCAATTTTGATCCTCTTGTCCGTCCGTCATTTTTATAGACAAACCAAAAAGATAAATTAATTTACTAACCCATACCCTGTGGGCTGATCTGTCTTTAAAATGAGCTTTAGATGCTTAGTTGATTTCAGTTTATTTTTTACATCATCCCGTTCTTGCTTATTTGGAATGACATCGTTTTCTCTGAGACAGTCTTCAAAGCTGTCACGGTCCTTACAGTAAAACAAACAGATAAACTTTAACTGTTCTCGAAAATCTTTTAGTACAGCATTATATTTCTGAGTGAGAATCCAAACACTGATGTTTGCGTGTCTACCACTGAAGGCAAGTTCTGCTAAAGTATTTCTCTTTTTGACAATGTCTTTCTCTGCAGAGCAATCATCAACAATAAACAATGTTGGCTGTCCTTCAAATTGCTTGTAAAAATATTGTAGGTAGTCATTCAGTTTTTTCTCAGGGTCAACTAAGTATATGTTACTGTCAGTCCAAATGAATAAACGGTTGTGATAAGCTTTGTTGTGTTTTATTGTTGGACAAAATATTACAATGTTTTCAAAGTGGTGTATGTATCTTGTTTGTAAGAGGTTAAGTACAAATTCAGTTTTTACCACACCCTGTGGCACCACAAAACAATCCACAGTGTGGATCGAGTGTCATTAAGTTCATTTTAATACACAATATAATTTTAATATATGTGCCCACTCAGTCTGCTTTCTGCAATATTGAGTTGTCCGTCATAAATTAGAT
>BTPG01000001.1:78174415-78197046 GCA_036245525.1 Semisulcospira habei | reverse complement strand
GGACAGCCTTCGATTGTGCAGGACAAATGTGTAATCTTAGGATTGTAGAATTTTTCTGAATCCCGTTTGTATGGAGCCGCTGGTTTCAACAAACAACATAAGAATACCTTTCAGTGACCTAGCAGGTGTGTTTAAGTTTATGTTCCACATCGGGTCACTCTTGTCTTTGGGTATTAAACTATGTCTAATCACCCTGTCATAATAAATTGGTAGTCTTGACTGATACTGATTTTGAATGAGTCTGGCTAGTTCAGTGTGTGTGACAATTTCATATTCCAAGGAAATGTTAGAGATCTTGTATGTTGCATCTGTGGCAGATGATTTAATTACTTTGGAGTAGTCATTGAAGGTTAGTTCAAAACTCAGACGGTCATTCAGTGCTCCTTGATAATAAGGCAGATGAGCTGTTAGGATTTCAAACTCAAGTGGAATGTAGAATCTGGATCCATATGTTTCAGCCATTATAACTTCCTTTGGTACCCCAGTAGTTACCTTATCTGCTGCATTGATTCGAAGTTTACCAACATTATCTGGCTGTATGCCTTGGTAAATACGATCTTCTCGTTCTTCTCTTGTAAGCCACAGATCTTTGTAACAGTAAAATACATCTGAGTCATCAAGACTAAACACTTCCTGTCCTTCAAGTTTTACTTTAATAGTTCTAACAATTGCTCTGCCAAGATTGTCAACTAGTGTTCTGTTTACATCTGTGTCTGATGATAGTTCAATATTAAATGCTAGGCGTGCAGTGCCAGGAACAATAACGTCACTGGGACCTAGGTTTGGAAACTTGACTGTAAGTGTTTGATTCTGGTCTATGGTACTAGGATTGTTTGTGATGACTATTGTTTGTCGAATGCCCTTAACACCCAGGGGCTCACGTAGTTTTCTGTATGGGTCTAACTTTGATCCGTAAGACTGTGTCATTTTTATTATGCACAATAAAAAATAATAAATTAATAAAACAATGGCAGCGGGAGGATTTAATCATGAAGATTTTAAAATGGATGACATAAATGTCTCTGATAATAGTGTAACAGATATGTCGAGTAATACTTCTTTTTTACAACAAGAACTTTTTACAAAGTAAAGTTAACTCGTTTTATGATAGTGTTAATGAGCGTCCATATCAAATAGATCCTAATCAGTTTGAATATGAAAAAGGGACATTTATATTTAAAAACTATTGACAAAGGAAAAAATACAATTGACTAACAAAAAAAGACCCTACTAAGTTTAGAGCTTTAGGTACAATCAAAAAAGAAGGTGGTGTTGGTGCCTTGCGTCAACTTGGTGTTGGTGATAAAAGGTTGCCACCTCAAGTTGTTAGTGCTCTTCATGATGCGCAAACAAGGTTGCCAACAGGACAAGAAATTGATGTGGCACCAGTAACAAGCCTACCAGAAATAGCAAACACAGTAATACAAGAAACATCATTTACAGAAGGACAAATAAATGAGGAATTAAAAACAATTGGTGACTCTCCTTTGACAAAGAGGGAGTTAGCTGCGTTGGATAAAACACTGCAGACAATAAGAGGTGAGCTTTTGAATAATGTAGCTAAACTGGGTGAACTTGATAATCATATTGAAAAAGAAAAAGAGAAAACTGGCTACTGCAGACAATGGGAATTATGACATTGAAATAAAAGAAAGAATACAACACAGATTAAAAGATTTGAATACAGAAAGATCAGCGCGACTAGAAGTGATTGAAAATGGAAAAGAAAAACTGAAAACACAGGTCAACAGAATTAGAGAAACTATTCAGAAAATACTTAATGAGGATACAACTTTGACTGAGAGATTAAAAACACTTTTCAGAGAGCAGGGTATCACTATTGCAAGTTTAATTACTGCTCTTGGATTTATTATTAGTACTGTAGTGTTAGCTGTAACAGGTGGTGGTAGTAGTCCAGCACCTCCAGCTCCTCCAACTCCATCAGACCCAAAAGATTTACAGACGTGGGTAAAAAAACAGTTGTCTCACATATCAGACTTGCTTAAAAAATTAGCTGTAAAAGCAGCAGATGCTTTACCAGGTATTATAGGTAGTGTTGTCAGTTGGCTTATTAGTACTACAGCAAAGGTAGTAGGGTTTATGGCAGAGCATGTATGGATATTTTTGGTAACAGTAGGAGGGTTAATTATAGGATACTTAATGAAACAGGTAAAGAAGTAATATTCCCTAATCCAGTAAGGCCTATTACCAATGCAGTTTTCTCTGACTCATGTGTGTTTTCTTGGCCTGTTACTGACTGTACTGGTGCTGGTTCAGGTGTCTGTGCCGATGCTTGGGCTGTTATTGACATTACTGGTTTTACTATCTGTTCAGGTGGTGGTGTTGATATTTGTGTTACTGGTGGTGTTACTGGTTGTATGTGAGAGGTTGTTGGACTCAAGTTTACAGATTTGATTAAGTCCTAATTTCTGATTACTCCCTGCAACAACTATTTCATTATTATAATTTGTTATTACTACCAATTTGTAGTTGAAGATCAGAAGGCAACATGTATAACCCAATGCCTACTACAAAGTCAACTTTTGATCTGGCATATCTGAGAACGTTTTGGTAACGTTGTATGCTAGATGGAAGATCAACAACTGAGTTAATAGAATCTTCTAAATTTGCTAAAAACTGTTTTTGTGCTTCAAATTTACCACTTCCATTCAAAATGTTTGATTTTGTTAGTGATTGTGCTCCTAGTAAACACCAGACATATGTTCTGATAGACTCATTGACGCGCTCGTCGACTCCTGCTTGAGTAAACCCGTCAGATTTATCTAAAATAAATGTGGTCCACGCATTAGTCTGCTTCTGCTCTATTGATCCTAACCAGACTTGTGATTTTGATGAGAATGAAGTGTAACCAGGGTAGTAATCTTGTGGGTATTGTCTGTGACTCATAGCATAATACAATGTTCCCATACCATTGTGATCATCAAGTTTTTTGTGTAAAGTCATACTTTGTACTGATGTTAAATTCATTACAGATCCGTTCAAATGCTTTCAAATCCATGGGATTGTTAAACTGATTAAAACTGGATTCAGTTGGTAATGGTGTATGCAGTTCTGACAGTATTCTTCTAAGCTGGTAATAAACATGGAAATGATACACAGACTTAATCAGTTTGTTTGAGTGATTCAAATGGTCTGTAAATGAAACACCACAGCCTGTAGTAGAACACAGTATGGCAAAGTTAAGTTGGTTTTGAAACATCTGTAGTGGGCTTGAAGACCACTTTCTTGCAGTTGAGTCATCTGTTATTGGAGGGTTTAGGTAATGATCAAAAGGGTTGGGTACTTTGACTTGAAATAAATCTTGTTCAGACACAGCTATATCAAGCTGATTTAACTGAATTATTTTCTGTTCATAAGTAGGTGCAACATTATATTTGGCATTCACATTGAATTGAAATGCGTTTGTAGTGGTAATGGTTGGTGATTTAAATTCCATCCTTTTTTTTTTATGTGATAATAAAAATGTTTATAACCTTAACAAATATTGACACGAGCAAACCAGTGTGGCTAACTAATGGAATCGATAATCGAGATGGTAACAAGGCTGTGGCTATCCATGAAATGTTTTATACAGTAAAGTGGTTTAATGTAACGGATAATACAAGTTTTTATATAAGTTATCTTAATGCTGGTAATAGTGGCTTGGACACTAATACACACTTTATACCATCTGGGTATTATGACTTTTGTACTTTAGCTACATGGTTTCAAAATAATTTAAAAATTAAAGCAACTTTAAATCAGGCTAACTTGTTTGTTGAATTAGAAATTCCTACAGGCACTATACCTTTATTTTCAACTGAACTTGCATATTTACTTGGTTTAATAGACAGAAATACAATGCCTGTAAATTGGGTAATGGGTTTTACAGATAATGGTACTAGTGGATGGTATTATACACCAGATGTAACTAAAATAACTGGAACATATCCTGTTCATTTGTCAGTACACACATTTCTAAATGTTTATTTAAAAGAACTAAACACGACTGAAAATGTACACAATGGAAAACCATCAACTTTGTTGAGATGCTTACCAACTGGAACTGCACCCTATTGTGAAATTGTGGTTGTTAGATTTCCTAATTTACAGTTTAAGAAATTAGGTTCTAGTTTCTTTGAGTCACTGAGTATATCTGTAACTAATCAGAATGGTAAACCAGTTGTGATGCATGATTTTAGTGTTGTGTTAGAAATTAAATAATTTTATTTTTGTTTATAAAAAAATGAGTGGTCTTGGTCCAAAGCCTAGAATCATACCAGTTGCGTGTCCAGTAACAGAGTTGAAAGATTTGGCAGACGTACAGGATTTTGAGAAAGAGGGAGAAATTGGAGAAATATATGGTTTTGAACTTGATTCCTATGGCATGTACAAGAGAAAAGTAATTGTTGACATGAAAGATGGTGAAAAACAGATTCCTAAACTTGGTCAGCTTCGTGATGTTACTGTACCTACTCCACCTGTAAATAATGCGCCTTACAACTTAATACATGTGGGTAGTAAGTGGGTTGTTTCACCTGTGCCTGTTCCACCACCCACAATTGACTGGGACATAAAGATTGAATTTATTAGTCCTTATGTATACACTGATGATGAAGGCGCCTTAGTGTTTAGGAAGGTTGTTAACTCGGGGCCGCTTATTGTAAGTCTTGTTCCAAGTTTTGCCCCAGACAACAATAGCAGAGAAAAACTGAAAGTTGAAAATTATGAGAAACGAAGATATCTTCTTACAACTAGAAAGGGTAGATCAGATACTTCTGTTGTGTTTATGCCAGCAAGCTTAGTCGTGGCTAGAGAAGCGACAATAGTATTTGAAATTATCATGAAATCTGTTGCTACTGCAAAAGAGGCTCAAATTGCACAAGGAATTAAACTTACATGGAATGAAGCAGTAACAGAATCATCAAAGGTATTACAAAAAATAATGATGTTATTAATGTTTCGAGCAGTATTCCAGCTGTCAAGGTGGTGGTTGACAAAACAACTTTTGTTCGTCTAACTTACATAAACCTTGAACACATTGATCTTGTTGCATTTTATTATGCTAGTAAATTGTATACTTTTGAAGAGTTGCAAAATGTAATTGCTGATTAAAAAAATATTTGTCATAAAAAATGGTGAACTTGTATCCACAAATACCACCTGAGCCTATTGAGCGTGATAAAACATTAAAGGCAGATTCATTTCGTTTAATGAATATTACAGAAGCGTTGAAGTATTTGGAAGAAGAACAAGCAAAATACTCGAGGTGTAAACGCCGTTACAATACGGTTTTCAATTCTGTACACAACACATCAATGGCCATGGGGGTGGTTTCAGCCGGATTATCTGTAGGAGGTATAACTCTTTTTGCAACGGGGGTGGGAAGTGTTATAGGAATTGCTGTTGAAGGTATTGGTCTTGTCACAAGTCTAGCATGCTTTGGTATGGAAGCTATTAACAAAAAATTTTATATGAAGTTGCAAAAGCATGAAGCATTGAGTACGCTCGCAGCAGCTAAGCTGATGAGTATGAAACTTATTATTAGTAAGGCTTTGGAAAATAATGAAATTGATGACGAAGAATTTAAGCGAGTCCAGGATGATTTGGCTAACTATAAACAACAAAAATCTGAAATACAGAATAAGATGCGTAGTCAGGCTGTAAATGTTGAAGAGCTAAAGAAATCTTTTTTAGAACAAGGAAAAAAGATAGGCGTAGAAGAAACTATGAAAAAAGTTTACGGACTGTTAGGCAAGTAAAGATCAGTTTTGGTAATCATTCATTAATTCTGAAATACTCTTCACAAAGAGATGTCATGCCTTTTATACCTGCTCATTTGACGCCATCAGCCCCACCACCAGAGTACTACTGAGAAAAAAAAGTTTTCTTGTTGTCCTTGTAACTTGGAAATTCTGTCCAAGTAAGTTGTTGACTAGGGTTAAGAACTTACAAGTTTTTATGTTTAGGTTTTTATAAGTTCTTATTTTAAGTCACTTATAATTACTTACACCAACTAACTTCAAAGGTACTTACAAAGTTACTTGCTGGTTTATAAATTACCTTATTAAGTACTTGTAATTTACTTAGAAACATCTAGACAGTAACATAGACAGTAACTTGATAATTTTACCCATGACTTGAACACCAGAAAATAATCTAGACTCAGTAACAACATGGGAGAGAATTTGCTCTGTTCAGTATCAGCATAAGAAATAATAACAGATTATTTCCCTTTGTTCAGTAAAAGGGAAGGAATCACCACCTGTTCAGTAACAAAATTTTAGATTACTTCCCTTTGTTGAATATAAGTTTATACAAGGGAAGTAATTTTGAGAAAATTTTGGTAAGACAAAAAGTTACTTCCCTTGCTTTATTAAATTATGTTTTAATTTTTGACTAAAATATATATATTTTTTCATAAAAAATAAAAGGTAAGATGTGTCAATAATTATGATAGATAATAGTATAAAGATGTTATTATTTGATTTTTGTTTAAAAATGTGTGATTATTGTTGTCTTTTAATACAAATATAATTTTTTTGGTATTACTTTTTTGCTTCACCAACTTAATTATTTTAGGAGAATGTAGGGTTATATAAATGAAAATGTTTCTATTCATTGTGGGTCCGTGAGTGGTCCAGTGGCCTAGGAAACAAACAAGGGAGTTATTTGTGCACAAAAACCCGGGTTGTAACTCCCTTGCTTGTTCCAAACACCTCTGGGACATCTACACTTTCGTTTCGGGCAGCCGAGTCTTGGTAGATTCCCGTCTGGGGTGGGCGGAACAAACCAAAACCTAGGCCACACCAAAAGCTCTCACAGGGAAGGCGAATTGTGCACTTGAACCTGGGTTATAGCTGACTCTGTGAGAGCAACTGGAAAAAGACCAGGAGCGGACTTTTACCATTTTTTGGTTCCAGTGCCATTGACCTCGTGACCTTTGACTTGCCTGAGACAATTACATACAAAAGACGCTGTTTTTTCAAGTCAATAACAGCATTAATAATTTAGGTTAGGTGGGGGGTCTGGCTTATGATAATCGCGGGTTGGTAGCTGATCAAAAATCGTTGCTTTGAATGATTTCTGAAGTGGAACTAAAATGGATAGGAGAGATAGATAATATGAGACTTCCAAAATAATAAATTCAATAGAGTCGCATCCGTCATGCTCATCATTTTTTTAAAATTAAAGGGTTGATTCGGAAATAATGAGGGTGTAATGGGAGGACTAAATTTTGATATTTAAAAATAGCGTAAATTAATGACGGATGCGGCTTTATTGAATGTATTGGTTTGGAAGTCTCATATTATCTATCTCTACGAGTCTCACTTCGGGTCGGCCTCTAAATTAAAAAAAAAAAAGTGAAATTAGAGAAGGTGATATACCCTGCCTGAGTCTGGCTTTTTTTTAGCATAGGCCATAGTTTTTGAAACTCAACTCGCTTTTAGCAACTAGATAGATAAAAATCGTCCACCGCGCCGAACTGGGTCAGCTTCGCTCACCCGGCCGGCCGGCGCTGCATATCTTAGTACGCGCAGCCTAGCCTGCTAGACCGCGTCAAAACTTGGTGACTAAAAATAAAAATTCCTAGCCCAGCCTAGCCTACTAAAAACTTCTGCCCGGCGGCGTGGCCAACTTTCGGTCACGTTGCCTCGGCTTACTCTATAGTCAACTACTCGCACCATGATGGAGGACCTCTTCGGGTCACTATCATCATCCACCAGCAAAAATAGTTCTGCTGATGGAAAAACTGCTACCAAACGTCAGTCCCCTAAACGTAAGAAACAAAAGACTAGACAGAACAAAAAACGGAAACTATCTCCGCCAAACTCACCCCGCCTTTCGCGGCGTGAGGAACATAGGATATCTTCCCCTCCTGCCTCTGAGGCACAAATAAGTAACGACCACGGCGGTGCCGGCCCACTGGCAGATTCCCTGCCCGGGGGCCAGGCGCTACCAATGGACGAGCAGTTTCAAACAGTGACTAGTAACAAAAATAGGAAAAATCGAAACAAAATTCAACCCAGAGGGGTCGCCGACGGGATAAGCACCGAACCCGTCGCGGAGGAGTGGTGCGGGTTCCCTGTCCGTCTCAGGGACTTGGGGACCGGCTCCACTCTGATCCGCGACCACGGTACACAGCAGCCGCACATTTGCGAGGCTGCCGGTGCATCCCCGTCGGAGATCTCCCTGAGGTCCATTGGTTTTAACCTATGGATTATTTCCTGCCCCAACTTGAGGGCACAGCAAAATCTGAAAACGAAGACTGACATAGGAGGTGCACATGTTGAATGCACCATCCCAACACCAAAAGTGGTGGGTGTTCTCCACGGTGTCCCCCGCACGGAGGACGCCGGGGAGATCGCCCACTCACTCAAAAATCAGGGCCTAAATGCCACGGCCGTCCGTCTCACTAATCGGGACGGCACGGCCTCCAGGGCCATAAAGATAGAATTATACGGCCTGACCAGCCTACCACTTAAACTTAAAATTGGTGCTCTCGTTTGCCCCCTCGAACCGTATGCGCCCACGGCGGCACACTGTGCCAACTGTTGCCGACTGGGTCATACGGCAAGAGTCTGTAGAGCAAAGCACGCCACTTGCGTCCGCTGCGGAAGCAAGGACCACCGCCGTGCGGACTGCCCTGACACGGCGGTGCCCAAGTGCGCCAACTGTGGTGGCCCGCACAGCGCGGCATACCAAAATGCCCTAAAATTATCCTCTTCCGAGAGGCAAACAAATTACGTAACCAAAATTACATCCCCTACAGAGTAGCACTCTATAGGGCACAATCCAACATCAACCAAAGAGAGTCAGCCAAGGAAAGCAATATCCACCGGCCTGACTCTCCAAATCTAGACAAAACCACCTGGGTTAAACCCGCCATACCACCCAGGCGGCCCCTAAACCCCCCGATGCCAAAACACCAGTCACTAAAGAGCCCCACCCAAAAACCAGTAGCCATGTTAGTCCCAACGTCTTCTCAACTAGAAACAAGTCAGACCAAAATAACCACGACGGCTGGCCGGATAGCAGATAGCCCTCCGCCAGTTGTCGTTGTACCTGCCCCTCAACCTAAAACTATGATGTCCACAGGTCAGCAAACAGATAGTTCCCCTCCAGCCGCCAGTCGTTCCGGGTCCTGCCCCCCGTCGGGACTTGATTCCCGGTGACGGCGCGGCGGCGGTGAAAAGTAGCCTCCCCAAGATTAGTTCGCATAGGACTCAATTACTGAATACAGTCCAAAAATCTATGGACTCTTTCGTCAAAGCTATGCACACGGAAGGTTTGACAGATATGCTGGAGGCCCTGTCCAACCTCTCCGCAACAATTTCAGATATGATAACAGTAGTCACCAAGAATGCTCCCCTTCCGAAGACCGTGCAAGGCGTGAGCCAGCCGGCATCAAAACTACGTTCAAAGTAATACAGCTGGCCACTATGGCCATTAACTACTAACCATATGTACAGAGACAGTTTTTTAACCTTCAGTCACCTTTACCTTGAGCTAAATAGACTCTCACTCCTTCTTAACCGGAATTTTAACCCAATTTGAAATAAAGTTGTTTTTATATAGTCCAATAGAGAAGGACCGTTGTTTTCTGGAGCCATAGGGTGGCCTTTGTGCCCCCAAGACACAACCTAAAGTGAGGATTGAGCACCCGGAGTACTGAACCAATTTTACTGGTCTGCGGCCTTGACCGCTTACCCTTTTAGCTAATCTTAACCTTGGCCCCCTCCCCCCACGTTTCCCCCAAAACCATGTTAGCCAGCTAGTCCCTTATACTAGTTTAGTGAATAGGGACAGAAAGCCAGATTCATGTGGCCGGTAAGCTATTCTGGCACTACCCTTAGCGCATCATGGGCGATTATCTCCTGAGCTGCCATGCAATAATAATGCAGGAGACGGTCTTCAGAAGACAAATCCAACTTCGGGAATTTGGACCCAGAACTGTCCATAACTTATGAATGAATGAATGAATGAATGAATGAATGAATGAATGAATGAATGATGATGAAGGTAATGATGATGATGACGATGACTTTTGTAGCGCCAATATCCATCCTATGATAAAATGCTTACGGCGCTTCAGAAGAGAGAGATGAAATGAAATTAAACTTTATTTCTCATGCATAAATGGTTAGGTACACAGGCCTTTTTTCAATCATGTCCTTGTACACGCACTCACACAACAACACACACGCGCGTAATATATAAGAACTAATTAAAATGGAAAGGCAAAACGTGATCAACAAATGGCTAGTTCGATGCGTGTCTGAAGTTGGTCCTAGACAGTCATGCTCCACTGTCAAAACGCAGATCCTCATCCCGTAAGCCGTCCGCATGGTTTACTGATGCCAGTGAGCAGCTTCGTGCCGCCAAAAAGGAACGCCGACAAGCGGAAGACTTTGGTTGAAGTCAGGTCTGAAGATCCACAAGCAGATCTTCAAGGCAGCGAAAAAGTTAGTCAATATACTAGTGCCGAATGCAAAAAGGGCTTTCATCAGTATGAACATTAAAAATTTTTGGAATGCACGTCAAGCAAACAGCTGTTCAACTTCACATGCAAACTTCTGGCAAAAAGAACTGTGTCTCCTCTGCCAAAATCTGTTCCTCCCATTTAGTTACCTGAGAAGTTCTGTGAGTTTTTCACTCAGAAAGTAGAGTCTATTCGAGACAAAATGGACTCCCAGTCATCAGTTTCACCTCACAGTCATGATGTGCCTTTTGATGGACAAGTCTTCCATACCTTCAAGAGTTTTTTTTCCGAAGATGATGTTCGTAAGATCACGACAAAGTACGCTGCAAAGACGTATGACCTGGATCCCATCCCTACCCAACTTCTCTTTGATTGTATTGACATAGTCCTCCCTACCATCACTTCCCTGGTCAATGACTCTTTGTCCTCTGGTGTTTTCCCTGCTGTTTACAAATCGTCAAACCCCTGCTTTAAAAAAAAAAAAAAACAGTCTTGCCCCTGAAAATCTGAAAAACTTCAGGCATGTCTCAAATCCCAAGCTCATTGAAAGGATTGTTCTCTCCCAGCTCCTTAACCATGTGAATGCTCACAGTCTTCTTCCTGTTTGCCAGTCAGCGTATCGGCCCGGGCATTCCACTGAGACTGCTCTCCTCAAGATTGTGAATGACATGCTTAGGACAATTGATGATGGACATGTCTCTGTTCTAACCTTGCTCGATCTGACAGCCGCCTTCGATACAATAGACCATGAGATCCTTCTGCACCGACTTCATTCCACGTTTGTCATAACGGGTAGTGTCCTGTCCTGGTTTAGATCTTACCTGACTGATCGTCACCAGACTGTTGTCATTAACAGCTACCGGTCGAGTCCTTCTCTTCAGTCCTAGGCCCCATTCTCTTCATTCTCTACATCCAGCCTCTTTCCAATGTAATTGAGGGATTCTCGGTTTCCCACCATGGCTTTGCCGATGACTCCCAGCTGTACAAACACGTTACTCCCGACCAAGTCCCTAGCGCCATCCTAAGCCTTCAGAACTGTATCTGTGATGTCAAAGAGTGGATGTCATCAAACAAACTTAAACTTAATGATGATAAAACTGAGTCTCTTATAATCAAACCCCCCAGATTGACCAGTTCACTTTCCCTCCCCACGTCCATGGCCATAGGAACCAGCATCATCAATTTCTCACACACCGCCAAGAATCTTGGAGTAACCCTGGACGAAACACTGTCCATGAACGAACAGATTGTCAACACCTGTCGCACAGCCTACATGGAGCTCCGTCGCATTTCTTCTATCAGACACTATTTGACCATCGAAGCCACAAAAACCCTCATCTGTGCATTTGTTCTTTCCAAGCTGGACTATTGTAATTCACTGTATGCAGGTTGTCCCAAATAGGAGATTGACAGGCTTAAAAAAGTTCAGAATTCTGCTTCGAGACTCATCACCAAAAAGCGCAAAACTGATCATATTACACCTGTAATGAAATCCCTCCACTGGCTCCCTCTGGCTGCAAGAATTCAGTATAAACTTTCTTCTGTCTGCTTCAGCTGCATTTCCACATCAAGCCATCCGTACCTGTCCTCTCTCCTGCAGCTGTACACTCCCTCAAGACAACTCAGATCCTCCGCTGCTGACAGCCACATTTTGCGTGTACCTTTTGTCCGTACCGCGGACAAGTCTTTTACCCAGCGGGCTTTTTCATATCTTGGGCCGCTGTACTGGAACGAACTCCCCTCCCATGTCCGCCACAGTGCTTCAAAAGACGTTTTTTTTAAATCTGCGCTAAAAACACACCTTTTCCATTACCCCACTGATTAATCATTGACTGCTGAGGATTCTGTTGTAGTTTTGCTGTGGTGCCTGGAATGTGTGTGTGTGTGTGTGTGTGTGTGTGTGTGTGTGTGTGTGTGTGTGTGTGTGTGTGTGTGTGTGTGTGTGTGTGCGCGCGTGTAATACTGTGTACAGTTTTAGTAATTGTATTTTTGAAATTTGTCAGGCGCCTAGAGCTCTACCTGAGGTTAGGCGCCATAGAAATCATTATTATTATTATTATTATTATTATTATTATTATATTTAATTTAACAGTCACACACACACACACACACACACACACACTGACACACATACACACGCTCGCACACACACACACACTCACACACACACTGAGAACCTGAAATAAACATGAACGTTAATAATGTAGTTTGAGAGAGAGAAGTTTGTATCTGGAGAAGAGAGTGTGAGAGAGAGAGAGAGAGAGAGAGAGAGAGAGAGAGAGAGAGAGAGAGAGAGAGAGAGAGAGAGAGAGAGAGAGAGAGAGAGAGAGAGAGAGAGAGAACAAGAAAAAAAGTGAACGAATCAAAGAAACTTTACTGAACGACGGCAAAATGATTTGGGGCGGTCCGTGGCGCAGTGGTTAAGGCGCCTGCCACCAATGCTAAAGGTGCGAGGTTCGTACGGGTTCCGGCGTCGGATTTTTCTCCTCTAGTAAGTGTCACCGTTAATTCGGGCGGACCGTCGGGGGTTCTTTCTCCGGGTACTCCGGCTCTTCCTCCCCCTCCACTTTGGTATCAGTTTCAGTCCACTTAATCAAATTTCAAATACAAACGATTTTGAATTTCCAAAAACTACAGTAGATCGCTTGAGCTTGCCCTTAGCACCACGTGAAAGTTCTGTGTTTACGTTCAGTGTGTGAGTGAATGCGCGTGATTCACTGACGTGAGCGTGCTTGTTGGGTTCAGTTCGCGGCGGCGCTTTGAGCCGATTTTCAATTGGGATAAAGCGCCTATTTAATGCGCTTATTATTATTATTATTATTATTATTATTATTGACAGTAACTGGATCAAAAGTGCCGCTGAAAAATCAGGAGGAAAATTTAACCCAGTTATCCCCGACGCCCAACATCAGGAGATGCACTGATCATGATAATTCAAGGGTAGTGCCAGTTTAGCACGGCGCCTAAAGGCGCCGAACTAATCTAGCACTATCCTCGAATTATCATGCTCAGTCCATCTCTTGCAGGCGGTACATAGTCTTTAGGTAACACCTCCAAAATTTGGGAAATGCCGCTATGGGGTTAAATGGATTAAAGAGACATCATCAAATATCAGCAAACTATAGAATCGATAGACAAACTACTATGTAGACAAACCATGAATATATCTGGAAATACTCGAACTTAACCATTTGAGTCAGGTGTACGTTGAGGGCTTTGTTGACTGAACTGATTCTGCTAAACAGGAGTTGACTGAATAGAGTGGAATAAAGTGTATTTAAAATCCGCTTAGCCCGCCGTGTCGTGTCACGTTTATATGATTGCCACATGGGGCGCTGGGAATGCACACACAGTCGACAGTTTAACGTTGTAACTAGCACCAAACGATGCAAGCAAGAGGCATAGATTCTTATGAGCCCCTGCAAGTGGCAAAGGCTGATAGCAGAAAGACGCAAAATCATATCAGGTGAGAAATTCTCAATGCCGTGAGAACGGTAATATAAAGTCGCTCTGTGCCAACAAGATGCGTATTATACAATGAAACCCTGTGGCTAGGCGAAAAATATGAACCTATTTCTCTTACAGACGGAAAGTCCCGGCTTAGGAACACACAAAAATCTGAAGTAACTCAATTTTTATAAATCACCGGATCTAAATGAGGCTGAACCAAGAGGCTTAGATTCTCATGAGCCCGTGCAGCTGCGTAAGTACATGAGGCTCTATGACCCTAGCGGGAGGAACGGTCCCTTTGGATAGCATACAGTCAGTTGCGAAGACCAACCCAGCGAGGCCAGATTAATTTTTTTGTCGTTTTTTGATGGCACGCCCACAGCATATGAATCGAAGACCGATGTGTTACGCTTGCGAATGAACTCAAAGGTAAAGCGAGGGCACACTGAATTCCGCCTTTGCAAGTTGAATCTGACCGAGGTGGCAGTGCATATCACTGATGAAAAAAATAGTTTGCCGGTCTGTAATTATTTTGGTTCTTAAAGCCCCTAAGTTTCTATCTGGGCTAAAAAAAAAAAAAATCGTTGGAAAAAAGTGTTTACTGAGTATGCACAATCAGTATACACATAAAACACATTTACAAGTCAAATAATGGCTTTTCAGACCTGTGAAAATGTGTGGTTTGTCAGAATACCCACGAACTGGTTCCGGTTCGTTTTGCAGAGCAAACAATGTGCCGCTTAACTCATTCTACCCCAGACACACCACAGCAAGATAAGGATCGACCATGATAGTTCAAGGTGATGCCGATAGGCTGGCGCCTAGGCGCCAAGCTATTCTGGCATCACCCTGAACTACACGGTCGATCTGTGTCCTGCACTGCAATGCAGTCTCAGAGAACAACGGCAAAATTTGGGGATTTCGGTGTTGGGGTAGAATGAGTTAAACTCGTAAGCAGCCATTCAATGTTATCTCGGTGGTCGGTCCGTCTTTTTACCTAAATAGTGAACCGGAACAAACCCAAAAGACACTGTCAGAGTAGTATTAAGCATATCTGGTGGCGGTGTGTCAGTCTGCCGGCCAGTGTGTGTGTGCCGGTGTGTGCGCGTGTGTTTGGGAGAGGGATAGGTTAAATGATGTGTGTGTTTGCACCAATGTAACCAAGGCACAGGGGTGCAAAAGCACAACTTACGTGCATGTGAATCGTGGGCAGCACGACTTCACAGATTTCACTCTGTAAATGATGATATGCACGTACCTTTATCTGTAGTGCTGAACGCGCGAACGTGCGTAACCACACACAAATACACGAGCACACACACACATATGATGCAAACAACCCTGCACACACACCACATGCATGAGTACACAAAAATGCATGTAGTGAACACACACATATATGAGTCCACACATAAACACCCACACACACTTCACAGATTTCACTCTGCAAATGACAATATGCACATACCTTTATCTGTAGTACGCACACACACACACACACGCACGCGCGCTAGCATGCGTACTATGCACACACAAATACACGAGCACACACACATATGCAAACAACCTTGCACACAAACCGCATGCATGGGTACACAAGCATGCATGCGAACACACATGTTTGAGTGCACACACACACACACACACACACACACACACACACACACACACACACACACACACACACACACACACACACACACCACTGACACAACATGCTCCAGTTTCTTGCAATTTTTTAAACAAACAATCAATGTTTCTGTGATTTATTGATCAAAAAAGAAATCAAAACACTGATCTCAACAGCCACTGTAAATCACATCCTATCCTCTGCAACGGGTGGAAAAGTGATTTCTGTGAACAAGTATAGTCTTACCCTAACTTTAATTGTGCGTGTGTCTAACCCTCCCCTACAATACAGGTACAAAGCAGTAGTATTTCAAGATAAAGCCATACACTTTTGGGAGTATATTTTACACCATCAGTCAAATCCTTATCAGTCCCAAAAATGTTTTGTATGGTTGATCACTCTTTATGTGATATAAGCGAAACCTGTAGAGTAATCTCTGGAGACACACTGTTTCATCATTCTGCAACATGTAGCAATACTAAATAAGTGGTTTTTAAGCAGAGAGACTACAACAGCCACTGGAGAGACACTGTCGCAGTTCTAAGTACTGTCTGTGACATCCAGTCCCAAACGTATCAAATTATGCTCTTTGAGTTCTTGTCAGCCTCAGCGCTCTTTGGAGTCTGAAAAAAAAAAATGAAGCATAACAGTGAGTAACTGGTCATGGGGGATTATGTCCTGATTTGTACAATCGCCCTAACAATTGGCGAAAGGGAAACAGCTTGGAAGAGTACAGTGCAAAACAGTGTCATTAATGAGGCAAGGTGTTGCATACGTCTGAAAATCACATGCACCTGCAACTGTAAATTATGAAGTAATGCATAAACATAAATCGGGGTGATAATATCATAATGACATACTACACGGTACACTAGGAACTATTTTAAGTACAACACATGGGATGGGTGTGTGTGTGTGTGTGTGTGTGTGTGTGTGTGTGTGTGTGTGTGTGTGTGTGTGTGTGTGTGTGTGTGTGTGTGTGTGTGTGTGTGTGTGCTACAAAAATTGCACACGCACAAAGACACGCACACACACACTTTGATACAGAGAAAAAGCAAGTGCACACATACACAAACTGTATGCACATAAAATTATAAAATTCAACATTACCAAAGCCAAGAATAAAAGGTGAGATCAGGTTACATCAAGAGAACTGTACAACCTGTCATGTACACTTCTAATTTTTCTTGTTTAGTTGAAATAGATGCAGCTGTATAGTATACAGTAGTAGTATACAGTGACAACCAATTGTGTAAGCTAATTGCGCCTCGTGTACCATTTCGGGTACTCTATGGAGGACACTCTACACATTAAAAATTTTAACAGACAGGCCAAAACATTACTGTGTTATAATTCACAATCACTGTTACTACAGAAGGCTTCTCATCAACTACACTTCAAGAAAGTCTGAATTGCACAAGTGTCAGTATCATTTGAAAATGGATTCCTGGTATGAAAATGGATTCATGGTACATATGTAACATTTACACACATTAAACACATTAGTTAAAGGGAGTACTAACCTGACAGGTATTGAGTCTTGGCAGACTGATTTTTGTGGGGTCATTGGCGAAATATATCTGAAAGAAAATCATGTGACATTGTCAGCTGTACACATCCAGACCTACAATTACACACACACACACACACACACACACACACACACACACACACACACACACACACACACACACACACACACACACACCATGCGATCAATAAACGGCATGCCTCAGAATTGTAAACCGTGAATACATCTGAACAAGAATAAACTGTATCTCCTGAAGCCGACCAGTCGCCACTTGCTGAAAGGTTACTGTGGTTACTGAAAGCTGTTACGTACTTCGTACCATACTGACTGACTAGAAAGCGTTTGTGCCGCATCCTTGCTCACAGGCGCCCAACTGCCATCCCACAGCCGGTAACTTTTTCCAACATCACGCCTCGTGTGTATACTGTCATTACTGTGATAGGTTTGTAGTGTGTAACACGAACACCTGTGGTTCACTGCACGTCTCCGGTCCTCAGTGCCAGTTTTTGAAGTGTAATCTCGGCTCAACACACGTGCGTGAAATGTGTCGAGTCAAGGGAACATAAACGACGACGTAGCGTACACGGGTCATATAAAATGTTCAGTCGAAATGGTACTTACAAGTCGAAATGTAGCCTTGTTCTCATCTCTGCATCGATCGGTCTCAGTCACTCTCACCGGCCACTGAGGACTGAACTTGATTTTTCTCCTCTCCTCGACTGAATCTGTCTTGCCCGCGGCTCCTGACTCGGCACTGATCTCGCACCAGCCCTGTCAAATCTGGCGCAGTATTTCAAATCTCTGATGCTACTACTAACTTCCGTTTAGTGCTACGGTATCACTGAGTAACCAAGCCGATTCCTTGTAAGGAATGTCATTCTAGTTGTACAATCACTTTTGAAGGCACACCGCCAAAGAAGCGTCTGTTTGACAGAATCACTGTGATGCCATATTTTGTATTCAATGCACAGAGCACAGACGAAGTGGAATCATAGTGGACACTGTGGACACAGCTTGACGACCTCGATTTTGCAGACGACTTGGCTTTACTGTCCCACACTCATCAACAAATGCAGAAACAAAAACAAAAAAAAACAAAAAAGAAACACAGCGTCACAGACGGATTGCGGTGGGGCGAATTTAATAGCATGTACATGATGTCAAAGGCAGTCAGGCTAAACCTCTAACAATTGAAGTAACAAGATAAAAATTACGTCATGTCTACTTACCCTAACCAGTCGCTGCTGAACGTACATTTGGCGCTAAGTGCCGTATGTGCGTGTGTGAGCGTGCGCGTGTGTGCGCGCGCGTGTTTGCGCATGCGTGTGTGTGTGTGTGCGTGTGCGTGCGCGTGTGTGTGTGTGCATGCTATTAAATTCACCACACCGCGACCCGTCCTAAAAAGTCCCTTCTTTAAATAGAAGGGACTTAAAAACAAACATTAGAATGCACAAAAGAAAAACGCATATAGTATACTTGATCATAATCAATCAATCCGTCTGTGACGCTGTGTTTCTTTGTTTGTTTGTTTTTTTTTTAACTTTTTTTATTTATTATTTTTTTAATTTATTTATCTTTCTATTTATTTATTTATTTACTTTCAATCTATCATTACACATCAAGGTTATTAAACATGCCTGTCTAATAATGATCCTTCACACAGCAATAACATGAAAACAACATCAATAACATCACCATCATCATCAATAACAACATCATCATCGGCATTTGCATCATCATCATCACCGTCATCATCATCATCGTCACATCATTATCATCATAAGAATACAGGATATCATGTTACTTTGTCAATCGTCAGAAGAAAGAGCTGACAGCCCAGCATCCACCTCCTACCTGAAACGCAGAGAGGAGGGGTCAAGCCTTCTTGGCATCCACTTGTGCAGTTTCCAGATGTGACGTCACAAGGGGAGTTTCCCGCGCACCTTCTAATAATAATACTAATACTAATAATACTAATACTAATACTAATACTAATACTACTAATACTAATACTAATACTACTAATACTAATACTAATACTACTAATACTAATACTAATACTAATACTACTAATACTAATACTAATACTACTAATACTACTACTACTAATACTACTAATACTACTAACACTACTAATACTACTAATACTACTAACACTACTAATACTACCAATACTACTAACACTACTAACACTACCAATACTACTAATACTACTAACACTACCAATACTACTAATACTACTAACACTACCAATACTACTAATACTACTAACACTACCAATACTACTAATACTACTAACACTACCAATACTACTAATACTACTAACACTACCAATACTACTAATACTACTAACACTACCAATACTACTAATACTACTAACACTACCAATACTACTAATACTACTAACACTACCAATACTACTAATACTACTAACACTACCAATACTACTAATACTACTAACACTACCAATACTACTAATACTACTAACACTACCAATACTACTAATACTACTAACACTACCAATACTACTAATACTACTAACACTACCAATACTACTAATACTACTAACACTACCAATACTACTAATACTACTAACACTACCAATACTACTAATACTACTAACACTACCAATACTACTAATACTACTAACACTACCAATACTACTAATAATACTAACACTACCAATACTACTAATACTACTAACACTACCAATACTACTAATACTACTAACACTACCAATACTACTAATAATACTAACACTACCAACACTAACAACAACAACACTACCAACACTAACAACAACAACACTACCAACACTAACAACAACAACACTACCAACACTAACAACAACAACACTACCAACACTAACAACAACAACACTACCAACACTACCAACACTAACAACAACAACACTACCAACACTAACAACACTAACAACAACAACACTACCAACACTAACAACACTAACAACAACAACACTACCAACACTAACAACACTAACAACAACAACACTACCAACACTACCAACACTAACAACACTAACAACAACAACACTACCAACACTAACAACAACAACAACACTAACAACAACAACAACAACACTAACAACAACAACACTACCAACACTAACAACAACAACACTACCAACACTAACAACAACAACACTACCAACAACAACACTACCAACACTACCAACAACAACACTACCAACAACAACACTACCAACACTAACAACAACAACACTACCAACACTAACAACAACAACACTACCAACACTAACAACAACAACACTACCAACACTACCAACACTACCAACACTAACAACAACAACAACACTACCAACACTAACAACAACAACAACACTACCAACACTAACAACAACAACAACACTAACAACACTACCAACACTACCAACACTAACAACAACAACACTACCAACACTACCAACAACAACACTACCAACACTACCAACAACAACACTACCAACACTAACAACAACAACACTACCAACAACAACACTACCAACACTACCAACAACAACACTACCAACACTACCAACAACAACACTACCAACAACAACACTACCAACACTAACAACAACAACACTACCAACACTAACAACAACAACACTACCAACACTAACAACAACAACACTACCAACACTACCAACACTACCAACACTACCAACAACAACACTACCAACACTAACAACAACAACACTACCAACACTAACAACAACAACACTACCAACAACAACACTACCAACAACAACACTACCAACAACAACACTACCAACAACAACACTACCAACAACAACACAACCAACACTACCAACAACAACAACACTACCAACACTACCAACAACAACAACACTACCAACACTACCAACAACAACAACACTACCAACACTACCAACAACAACAACACTACCAACACTACCAACAACAACAACACTACCAACACTACCAACAACAACAACACAACCAACACTACCAACAACAACAACACTACCAACACTACCAACAACAACAACACTACCAACACTACCAACAACAACAACACTACCAACACACCAACAACAACAACACTACCAACACTACCAACAACAACAACACTACCAACACTACCAACAACAACAACACACCAACACTACCAACAACAACAACACTACCAACACTACCAACAACAACAACACTACCAACACACCAACAACAACAACACTACCAACACTACCAACAACAACAACACTACCAACACTACCAACAACAACAACACTACCAACACTACCAACAACAACAACACTACCAACACTACCAACAACAACAACACTACCAACACTACCAACAACAACAACACTACCAACACAACCAACAACAACAACACTACCAACACAACCAACAACAACAACACTACCAACACACCAACAACAACAACACTACCAACACTACCAACAACAACAACACTACCAACACTACCAACAACAACAACACACCAACACACCAACAACAACAACACTACCAACACTACCAACAACAACAACACTACCAACACTACCAACAACAACAACACTACCAACACTACCAACAACAACAACACTACCAACACTACCAACAACAACAACACTACCAACACTACCAACAACAACAACACTACCAACACTACCAACAACAACAACACTACCAACACTACCAACAACAACAACACTACCAACACTAACAACAACAACAACACTACCAACACTAACACCAACAACAACAACAACAACAACAACAACAACAACAACCAACAACAACAACAACAACAACAACAACCAACAACAACAACAACAACACAACAACCAACAACAACAACAACAACAACAACAACCAACAACAACAACAACAACAACAACAACCAACACCAACAACAACAACAACAACAACCAACACCAACAACAACAACAACAACAACACTACCAACAACACCAACAACAACACTACCAACACCAACAACAACACTACCAACACCAACAACAACACTACCAACACCAACAACAACACTACCAACACCAACAACAACACTACCAACACCAACAACAACACTACCAACACCAACAACAACACTACCAACACCAACAACAACACAACCAACACCAACAACAACACTACCAACAACACCAACAACAACACTACCAACAACACCAACAACAACACTACCAACAACACCAACAACAACACTACCAACAACACCAACAACAACACTACCAACAACAACAACAACAACAACACTACCAACAACAACAACAACAACACACCAACAACAACACACAACAACACTACCAACAACAACAACAACAACACTACCAACAACAACAACAACAACACACCAACAACAACAACAACAACAACACTACCAACAACAACAACAACAACACTACCAACAACAACAACAACAACACTACCAACAACAACAACAACAACACTACCAACAACAACAACAACAACAACAACACTACCAACAACAACACTACCAACACTACCAACAACAACACACCAACA
>BTPG01000001.1:78114415-78169415 GCA_036245525.1 Semisulcospira habei | reverse complement strand
AACCCATATCAAATCTGTATGCTGCCATATGCAAGCTACATTATAGTACTTACAGATAAGGATATGGACCAATGGCTTAAGTTTAAGGGTGGCGCCAGAATAGTTTGGCGCCTAGAGCCGCCAAGCTGTTCTGGCACTATCCTTGATCTATTTTAGTCAAACTTATTCCACACACAGGTGTATTCCGAATGATAAGGGCTAACACCACCGCCCTTGTCCTCATTGTCTTAATTTTAGCTGCCAAGAAAAACGAACACCACCCAGCTGCAAGAGACATAGATCCTCATGAGCCCCCGATCTATGTCTCTTGCAAAGGTCGATTTGTATCCATTTTCCTTGGACGGTTGAGGCGTTTGGTCGTTGACTTAAGAGAGATTTCAGAGAGAAACTATATGCGTCCAGCGGCAGGCATGAAAGGGGGTTATAACCCATTTAACCCCACGGCCGCATCTCCCAAATTTTGGAGGTCTTATTCAACGACTATGTAGCAGTTGCAGGATATGGATTCAGGCGCCAATCTCATCTAGCACTACCCTTGAATTATCATGGTCAATCCACCTCCTGCTGTAGGGCGTTGGGGCTAAATGGGTTAACCTTTTTCTTCTCCTCATGATCATATCATCATCATGTTCAATAATTATACAGAATTGTTGGTGTGAACTTCATATACCTTGACACCGCGGAGGAGCAAAGTGTCCTTGACACTCATCACATAAGCCTGTCATCTGGTTACATCGGCCGTCAAAGCTATCAGACACCCTGCAATTCTGATCACACAAGGGAGTGAACCATCCAGGCGCACAACCTGAGGAAAAGACAAACTATCTGAAATTACCTCCCTTTGTCAAGAGCAGACCAACACTAGTTCACGGTGACCAAAAAAAAAAAAAGTCTTTTGGGGCTAACGTCATCTGAGCTGACAAACAAACAAACAATCCCAATCGAGAACAACCGACCCAATCCTAACACAAACACCAGAGGAACAATTAGACAACATTTATTACATATAAACCTAAAAACAATCCAAATATTCTCACACAATCCTAACCCCGCACTTACGCATCACATCCACACGCACGTCCACACTCCCTAGCATACATATGCGAAATACACAATACACAATAACAAATAATAAAACAAATGTCCTTAATAAAATACAAGAGATGATTGAGAAAACTAATATAATTCACAAGATACTAAATCCCCCGGCGGGAGCACACACAACAAGGTCACATTAAATTAATGCTTTCGCTTCCGCAATAAAGTTCTTCAAAGCACATGGCTCCTTAAATAACACAATATCAAATATATAACGAAACAAATACCCTTAATAAAGCACAAATGAAAGTTGAGCAAACTTAATATAGTCCACACATCAGTGGACCTTCCGGACGGAAGCACAACCATCAAACTCAGCTCAGCTTAATGCTCTTGCTTCCGCGAAAAAAGGTCTTCATAGCACATGGATGCTTTTAAATAATACAACATTTCAAAATCTTTCTGTCACTGCGACAAAACTCCTCTCACAACATTGTCACTACAAGGAGATGAAACCAATCTCACAACGTCCTTTACAAGTTTACAAATAAACAAGATTTTACTTAAATGTTAGAAACTACTAAATGGGACGACCCGACCTAGCTAAACACGGGGCGTGCCGCGACGCTCGCAACAGCGCTCAGGTACGGCGTCGTGGACCCACAAGGCGGAGTGACACGGCCTGCCTACACTCTCACAACGCACCACCCAGGCCTTCCGCACAGCACAGCGGCGGACTTAGCCAGTTAGTTCTTTAGATCTTTATGTTTTTGGATGTTTAGACCGTTGGATGCACTAAAACACAGGTGCAAAAATACACATATGAATAATTAACAACCAAAGAAAGGTAATCGCATCACCCTTACCACAACTTTAATTGCCGTCTTTTATACTCCTTCACCTCTCTCCCACAACAATAAATTCAAACTCAACAAAATGCATATTTACACGTCACCATATGACTCACTCCCAAATTTACACTCCGACACTAAATACTACCAAATAAAACAAATGGCATTTATTTCAATATTCTTGCACTTGCGCCCTCCCGCCTCCCCACCCCCCCCCCCCACCCCCACTGTCCCCTCCCACATACGCACTAACCAAACTAATAATAACAACAGAACAAGCACACAGACAACAACCCCCGCCCCCCCCCCCCCCCCCACCCACTCCCCTGAGCATATGGCCAATAAAGAATTGTTGCGTGTACTCACTGTCATCCGTGAAGACACCCCGGCTGGGACGAAGACAAACAAAGACCAGACAAGCCAGGGGTTAAGTCGTCGCAGCTTTTCTCTCTCTCTCCTTCTCAGGGCACCGGCTTCGGGCTGATCAGAGCCGTATTGCGGGACCGCTACAGAAGAACGGCTCAACCGCTTGAGGGCTTTAACAAATGGAGAACCACACCTGAACGCCCTCCCTCGGAGACTGATCTTTCGTTCGCTGTTGGAAAGCGATTGACTAACAATTTGGATATCGTACGGTTTAGCAAAAATGCACTCAGGAAATCACGTGAATCAAGACTGAACCACCCGATCGCGCAAACTGAGCGATCACGTGCGTCACGCCGACCTTTGTATTCTCGCATGGCAACAATTCCTCGTGTAAAGCCAAACAACTCACCTATGCTATCCTTAAGTCCGGTGACTAACTAATCTCTGTCACTCCTCTAAATTTAACTCCCCTACAAAAACAGACGAAAAGAAACCCGTGTCGTGACAGTCTCTCGCACTGCCGATGTACACTTGCCAACTTAGGCTGCCAAGGGCCTCATACCTTTTCCTCACTATTTTGATCGTAAGAATTTTAACACCGCCACCATCATCACCAAAGCTGAAATTTTTCCACACTCATTAGGGTTTCTTCCATAAATGACAACGGCGCTGACCGGAACCTCACCGCCTAGGTCCACGTGCCATCAGGGTGCGCCACTGTTGCTGTAAGCGTCCATGGCGTTGTACCGAACAGGGAGAGTGTCGATGCAGTTCTGCAGCGTCACGTCTGTCGTGTCTTTCCGCGGGACGTAGGTGGTGTCAGTGTTGCCAATGACAACGATGGATGACGGGCCAGAGATCTCGTGAAAGTTGGAAGACCTGGTATTTTGGCCCAAAGCCACGTTTTCTGTTTAAAATATAATAATTGTTTCAAAACGGCTTGCCTGGTTGATATTTTATATTCAGTTTAGCCTCTTTACTGCCGATAAAAATTGACCACCCAACCGCAAGAGGTATAGATCCTCATGAGCCCCCGCAAATGCCTCTTGCTGAAACCACTTTGTGTTAATGTTCCTTTGGCGAATTGGGATCTCTGGCATTTAATATCATCATTTCAAAAACACACTATGCTTTCACCAGCAGTGGTGGGGTTAACACCATCCAACTGCAAGAGGTATAGATCCTCATGAGTTTAGGGGGCTCAAGAACCCAACGGAAAAAGAAACACGCTTAGAAATGAAAGTTACAACATACTTGTGTTGTAACTGTCACTTCTAAGCGTGTTTCTTTCTCTGGTGTTTGGAACTGTCATTTCTAAGCGTGTTTCTTTCTCCTTTGAGTTCTTTTCGGCATTTTACACGCTTGGCAGTCACGTTTTTGTCTGGATTTTGTAAATTCCAAGATCCTCAGTGCACACAAATGAAGCGTTTCTACACTTACCTCTGTTACAATTGTCCCCTGATACGCAGGCAGCATTGCATTCTTGCTGATTTTCCACACATCCCTCAAGGCAATCACACCTTTCCTCTGAAAACAATATGTGTCAGTTATTATGGTTTAACGTCGAGCTTATCCAGGGCCATCTCACGGTCAAAAAGGTGAAAGTCCGGCCAGCTAGACAAGGAGAAAGGTCTTAAAACAAAATGTAAATATACCTTAAAAATATCCCTGACTAAAATTTCGTGCAAGTCAACATTTAGAATACAAGTATACAGACTGTAAGGAGTTCATATAAAAACACGAGAATTATCCAACCTATAGAGACTCACATTTTGTTATACAGATTCGCTTCCTTCAAGAAGCTGAGGATCTTTACTGGTGGGATGTCCCGGAACAAAACCTTTAAACAGTATTGTGCTTCCGCCTTATGAAAACAAAATTAAAGCGGTGATACAAACCAAGCACTTATAAGTCGTTGCAGTTCCTCCCTAAAGCTTGCCTCTGACATGTTTTTATTTTAATTATTATTTTTTAAAACCGTGCCAAAAGTTGAAGGTTGTTTAAAACACACTTGCGGTTTGCAAGAGAGTTTGCATGCTACTCAGGGTCTTGTCAAGGGGAATGGAAATAATAATAATAATAAAGGAGATTTGTTAAGCGTTTATTCTAAAAGTAGCTCTAAGCGCTGAAATGTGATCTAATCTTGTCGCAATGTTGCTGCCATAAACCTTTTTTTGCAGCGGCAGCTAAATCTGCTCTGATCTGGTAAAAGACATCATGTCCATGCTTGTAAAAAGAGAGATTTTCAGAATGTTACACCACCACCACCAACACCAACACCATCAACAACAACAACAGCAACAATCTAAGAAATCTTCCGCTTACCATAAACTTCAGCTTTGCACACACTGAAAATGCGACCTGGTCCGTCAAGAGAGATAGAGACACGATTTCCGGGGAAGAGATTTTCTGCACACGCACTAATCATCTCCTCCATATCACCTTCTGTTCTGTCCTCGTAACATAACTTCCCGTCCACCGTCACTTTAAACCTGCGCAACGCGTTGACCGAGTCACCTGACAGAAAATAGGACGTAGACAGGTTGGAGGTTGGATGCTGTTAATGATTTATCCTCATGATAATTGTCAGATAGATGTTTATTTGGTAGGAGGACAGCGAGCTACGAGGTTAAACTAACACTGGTTGTCTCCCTCGATTGGCTACCGCTGTACAGCGGTAGCGAATCGAGGGAGACAACCAGAGTAACATTGAACTATGCCGACCGACCCATCCTTTACAGGAGTTACACAGTTCTTATTGGTGTTTTCCAAAGTTGAAATGCCACAATAAATTGTGAACAAGCAATATCTGTCTTCTTCGTAACTGGTATGTTACTGATGCTACGTCCAAGATAGTGGGCAGCCATTTTTTTTAACACAACCCCTTCTGAACCGAAAAAAACTGAACACCACCCAACTGGAAGAGGTATAGATCCTCATGAGCCCCCGCAATTGCGGGGGGGGGGGAGGGCTCATGAGGATCTATGCCTCTCACTGAAATCATTTTATGGACATGTGCCTGGGCCGGGACTGAACTAGCAGTAATGGGGTTAAACCCATTGTTTATGATAACCCTCTTGTAAGCAGAACCGCTGGCTGCATGTACTAGGGGGTTAACTCACTTTCAAATTACTCACTTCCGTTTGTCAGATCGTTGTAGATGACACTAACTTGTCAGATCGTTGTAGATGACGACGAATCTGATGTTGAATGAATCGCTTGACAGGCCACAGAACACAGTGCCGTTTTCGTACTGTCCAGTCTCTTAGCCTTAGTCAGTCCCAGTCATCCCCTAATATTTCAATCCCCTAAAAAACACTACCGCCTACCAGCTGCACATTTGCCATGCACAAAATAATAATTAAAACAACAACAACAACAACAAAACAGCACATTGCCTGTCTCATATCTTGGTTATGAACCTGATTCCTTACCTACCCCACACCCAAGCACAGCTGAAATCAGCGTCCCCTCAAATCATTACGTCAACGGCAACTCAACATAGGCCCACAATTGTCCACTGGATAAGTTCACGATGATATGAATCAAAGCACCAAACATGTCTCCTCTTATCTAACCAGAAATTTCCAGCAAATTCCAATATTCAGCCCTACTACAAATTTTCAAACAAGGCAAAAAGTTATTTTTAAAAACACCGGTCCTTGCACTGCCTCATCTGCCCAAATTGAATATGTAACATGACCTGCCATTTGATGTGCAGTTGGGGATTGTCCCCCTTGAGTGTTGCGCACGCAAGAGCCCGGGGCCCCTGATGCGCCGTCTCGTCCACTGCCTAGATTGCGTCCCCTTGTACTTCTCCTGCTCCATGCTCCAACCCCACAGCCCCGTTACCTGAAGATAAGCAGCATGGTCCCAACTGAGTAAGACTGATGTAAGAAATTCGTGATAGTAGATATTGCACGCTACATATAGATTTAAATCATCCAGTTTCAGAAGCATACATGCAGCCTGTTCCACTGTGGAAAGGGGAGAGAAGAAACAGGTGGGGTAGGGGGAAGGTAATTTACATTAAAAGCCAAGTTAGATTTAAAAGTCACACGGTCACTTATTGTGTCCATTGGGATATTTCACTTTCAGTTTCGTTCATGTGTTTCTCAATGCGCAAAAGGCAATCGGGCCGACGTCGGCCGCCGTTGGCTCGAGCACAGCCGTGGGCGGGCCATCGGCGGCCGACGTCAGCACGATGGCCGTTTGCGCGCTGGGTTACTTCTGGTAGATGTGGAGAGGAAGGCCTCTGTCCCGCACTCATTAGCAAAAGCATCACTATCACTATCAGAACATTCATCACCATCACCAATGGTCATCTACTCGAATGAGAAAAAATAAATTAAAAAAAAATTCAGTGATAACGCAGCCCAAGTCCACTAAACGCTTATTATACTCGTACGCTGAAGTAAGTAAAAACGAACTTTTTATTCCTTCGATATTATCAAACAAAATAAAATACGGATTCAAACCGGAAAAAAAAAAAAAACGTATTTATTTCTAACACAATGAGTCGTATCCTAGTCCCTCTAGGCTGAACGCACAGAGTTCGTAAACATAAATGAGTTATGTCCGCCCTGGCAGCGGCTCCGAGCCTCTGGCGCGGAGCCGCTGATAGGAGGCATAACTCTCCCATGTTTCCTTGCCCTTTAATGAAAGGAGTCGAACAGATAATGACCATCTTTTGTACAGACCTTTTAGCTACACAGTCAGAATCTTTGTTTACACGCCCCGAAACATTTCTCAACTGCGACACCTTCACTGCCGTGGACTCAGATTGTCTTGTTGAAATTACTGTAAACTCAAAGAGCCCCAGCCGCACAAATAACGTGGTTATAAAGCGGTGTCAGCAAGAGGCATAGATCCTCACGAGCCCGTCCACTGCGGGGGCTCGTGAGGATCTATGCCTTTTGCATTCTTATACTTGGATCTGATGAGGCACATATACGTGCGGTTCACTTCTGAAAACTCGGAAATTTAAAAGCCAGGTTACAAATTAAAACTATATATTGACATGGGCTTGGACAGGGCTGTTATTTGGTGGAGGGCTGGAGGCAGTACAGGGTGGTGGTAGAGCCAGCCTTTTAGGCTTTCAGCGGAACTGCCGTCAGATGGCTCCGTCTGATGTGCACAGAGACAAATGAACCTGTCAATAAACATTCATTCCACTGTTCCTGCATACTTTCACGAGGACTGAAACATATATTTTTCTTTTACATCAGACGGATGGCATTCACTATTTTGAAATGTTCGCCTATAAGCATAGATAAAACTATCGAAGTGACATAGATCATCATGAGTTCCGCGCAGAGCGCTAGTGCTCGTGAGAAGCTGTGTGTATTTCTGAGTCGAATTACCTTCATGTTGCTATGTATTTAATCGGGTTGCGGTGATGAAAAAAAAATAGATAAAAGGTCGATAGCTACAAGAATCGCATAATTATGCTCATACGCGTCTATGAGTAGGCGCGGTCATAAGAATCTGTATATATCTTGCTGGCTAGTGTTGCCTCTATGCTGCGCTATGGATAATATCGCGCCCCAAACCAGACACCCATGGCTGTCAATACGCGCGATTCGACGACCATCTCGACGGCCCTGCGGGTTAGAAAAGCGCGATATTCATACTCATTATAGGTTCACAGCAGCGCAAACTCAAGTCTGGACGGAGATTAACTGAATACTCAATGTAGACCTGTGTGTAACATTTTGTAACCATCTGTTACAGAAGGGTATCTTTGTAGAGTTACGGCGGTAATGGGTCTTTAAGAATAAGGACAAAACGAATGACAAAACAAACAAACAAACAATTCAAGTAAAGAAAATAAATAGAACTGTTGATCAGTATCCAGTACTGATGCGTAATTAGTGAGTTTTTTGTTTGTTTGTTTGTTTTTTTTTGGGGGGTTTTTTGGCAACGAATGACTGCCGACCACGAACTAGCGCGAAATCACGGCGGATAACCAGCCTGTACCATAATATAAGCTTAGACAACACTCCAAACATCTCCAAGAGGCGTATATCAACACTCCAGATATCTCCAAGAGGCATAGATCCTCATGAGCCCGGAGGGCGCATGAGGATCTATGCCTCTTGAAGCTATTTGGAGTCTTGTCTATGCTTTTGGTACAAGTTTTTTATCAGCCCTTATCTCACTCCTGTTCGTTGTTGGGAGTCTTTCGTTGCAACCAAACCTCAGTCACTAAAAAATCTCATCTATAGTGTCATATCCTTTGACATACAAAGCCATCACCAGCACGAGAAGACCCAGTGCTAACATAGTGACTGATCCATGCGTCCTCATGTAAAACGCCTTAAACTGGACGATGGAATATATTAACACACTCCAGAATTGATCAACTGTACTTTTTTTTTTTTTTACAGGGAAAGGGTGATGGGTTGTCGCAAATGATGCACCGAATGATGACTCAGATCAGTAAACTTGTTTTTAGAGTCGCAAATGCTACACCTCACAGTCACTATGTATCTAAAGTCAACACAGCACTAAACTTTTAGATCACGCTCACAACATAAAATGACAAATACCAACTTCTGCATACACAGTCTAAAACACGAAATCGCGGATGCAGCGAAGTCGATTGAACTAACTGACGATCAATACATCGCAAAACTTTAGCAACACAACTAGCGTCAGTTCCTTCTTATATTTGACCATAATCACTCACATATGTGGCTGCTGAATGTTGCAATGACACTACACTTCTTAACACAAATGTTGTTTGTTACGTTCCTGTTCAGTTTTCTCATCCAAAGCGCTCATAGATGCTGCAAGGCCGTCCCGAGGTTGACACCACTCATCCACCACCACAAAGAACACTGAAAAACACTACAAGTTCCTTCCACAGTCCGTGCTACCTGTCACATCGCATCGGACCGCACATTCCAAAACACAGTGGCTGCTGTTTGTACTAAGAGAGACACATCTTTCTCAGCACGCTTGGTTTGGTTGGTTAGTTCGGGGTTTAACGTCCACGGCACCGAAGTGATAATGGACGGCCCTGACGGGAGGGTTATGGGGGACAGGGAAATCTATTGCCTATGGAGTACGACCTGAACACTGATCAACTCATGCGCACTGCAAATGTGTCACTTTGATTTACCATGACCTTTCAACGGACATGCTATGGAACAAGCCCGTCTTTTTTTTCCCTATTGCGAGTCCAGCTACAGGGGCCGGGACGAGGTCTCGAACCCACGACGAGGCGATTCTCTTTGCTCTCTTGCTCCGACGCTTAACCGCCGGCCTGAGCTATTTCGGACTCTCCTCAGCACGCTTCGTTGGTTGGTTGGTTAGTTCGGGTTTAACGTCCACAGCACCGAGGTGATCATGGACGGCCCTGACGGGCGGGTTATGGGGGACAGGGAAATCTATTGCCTATGGAGTACGACCTGAACACTGATCAACTCAGGCGCACTCCAACTGTGCCACTTTGATTTACCAGGACCTTTCAACGGACATGCTATTGAACGAATCCGTTTTTTCCCCCTGGATTGTGAGTCCAGCTACCGGGGCCGGGACGGGATTCGAACCCACGATCCGGCGATTCCATTCGCTCTCCTGCTCCGACGTTTAACCGCCTCAGCTATTCGGACTCGTTCATCACGCTTAGTATTGCTGTCGTATTTGTAGTCCTCCCCCTCACCATCGGACACTGAACACACCACAGCGTCCTCTGTGTTAGAAACACCGGTGCAAATTTCAGCAAGGGGCCTGGATCCTCATGAGCCGCCGCAATTGCATGAGGATCCAGGCCCCTTGCTGCTGTTTTCATTATTTAGTCCTCCCCCAACGGAAATTAAATTCACTCAGTATTATATAGTCACCTTTTTCTAAGATATATGAATACAAATCGGGCACGTCAAGAGGCATAGATCCTCATGAGCCCCGTAATTGCGGGGGCTCATAAAGATCTATGCCTCTTGCATTTATATACTTTACTCAAAATAAGCAGCATTGTGTGCGTATTCGGTCCGAGCGGAGCAGGGCCATTGGTAGGGGTTAGACAGATTATAGCGATGGGAAATCAAGCCAGCCCACCGTGTGCGCGAAATGTGACAGCGTGTAGTCCAAACGGACATTAACATGGTGACAGGGAACCGCTTTTGTCAACGTGTTTTCCTTTTGCATTGGCCGGGGGCTAACCAAATAGTACCAATTCAACACAATGAATAATTATCCGCACCACAGCAAACAACAGCAACAACTTCAACAACAGCCTCAGTGCTCAGCGCACCGGCACTACCACCAGCAGCAACATCATCCAAGTCGCAGTCACACTCGACGATTCATATGTATAGAGCCTCACGCAACAACGGTAACAACACTGACCACCTCTACCAGCACCACAACTGCTACAACATCGACAACAACAAAGAAAAACGTCAACACCAACAGCCACAACGTAAATAAGTAGATGTTTAAGCCATATCAGAGTGTGACGTGATGTAAACGAGTGATTTACTGACGAATATTTGTATGAGAACACACTCAAACACGTATACTCGTAGACTAACAATTTTACACCCTCCCTCAGAGTCTAAAGACTGAAATGAACACGAGTCACGATCTATTTATAGTCCCACACATAGCGTCAGCAAGAGACATAGTTACATTCTCATAAGCCCCTGCGGCTGCAGGGGCTCATGAGAATCTATGTCTCTTGCTGAGCAAGGACCGTCATAAAGGTATATTTTTTCTCATGTTTTTGCTTCTCGGATTGAGGGTTTTAGTCTGGACATGTGACTTTCAAGATACTCTTACCTTTGACTACGCTTCAATGGGCTCTCTCACAGTGGCAAGTAGTTAGTTACCTGTGCGCTCAGCCATCCGTAACTAACGGAACTGATCCAATAGGCATACGGTGTCAAGTTCGTTATATTTTTACATAATGATGCAAATATTTTTTTTTTTTAAATATATCAAGAATTGTAATGGCTGATTTTTGTAAACAATTATTCAACAACGCACCTATGTACAGGTGAATTTCGAAATTTGTACATTGAAAAAAAAAAAAAAAGGTTCCAGCACAATTTAAGTGAGCTAAAATAGTAAATGCAAAAAAAAACATCTTTGAGTTCCATGAAAAAGAGCCAATGACACCATTCACACCAAATAACCGTCTTAACCCCTTTACTGCCGAGAAAACCTGAACACCACCCAACTGAAAGAGGTATATCCTCATGAGCCCCCGCAATTGTTTGCTCCCTTTGCCTATGGTCTCCATATTGTGTCAGGTGTGTCCAAATTGTTTCGTCGAGAGAAACAATCAAACCTGTTTATGCCTAAACAAATTTAAAAGACAGGCTGTTTCTCTCTTTACATATTCTAGCACAATGTAAATAGACAGTTGTCCCCTTTACGTATTCCGGTGTCACGTAACGGATGTGACATGTTGTTTCATTTTTTCGCCAAGTCGTTTTCTTGTTAATAAATGTAGGTCGCCGACTTCTGTAAATAGCCTTAGTTTAGGGAAGTTAATAAATGTAGTGTGAGCGTAATCGTAAAGCCCGTGCAGCAAGCTTAGCAGTGAGCGAGTACAGCGGTTGCACGCTTTCGCCGAGTAGCTTTAACCGAACAGTGTTCAGGGTAAAGTTAAACTGCAAGGTAGAAGAGGGATATTACAGTCAGTCAGCGGAGTTAGCTAGCGCAGAGAGAGTCTGGGTCAGGGTGCGGCCTCGTTTGGAGCCCTTGACAAGCTGTGTGAGGGTTGTGTTACCCTCCCTGCAAGACCACGGCCAGTGTTCCTGGGTGTGGGTGTCCAAGAGACTTGTGACCACGGCTGCTACTCAACAGAAGACCCCTCCGGTTCGTGTTCGTCTTGTTTGTCTCGTCCTGCCGGAGGACTCACCAGTGACAGGTAAATTCATGCCATTTTCCTCAGTTAGCTGCTGTGCTCTCGGGTGTGTGAACGTGTAGATAGGTTCGGAAGGGTATGTTCGTCTAGTTTTTTATTGATGTTTTAATCGAGTCTTTAACCATGGTTTTTAGGTTGGGTTGTAATGTGGTGGGTGTCGGATTTAGTTTATGTTCGGCTGTCACCGAGTGAGTATATTTAAAGGGCCATGTTGTAAAATGAATTAAAGTGGGCATCCTTTCAAATATATTTGTATATGGAAACATGGAGGCACAGCACTGCACAACAAGCTCCATGACTTCTTTCTCTGCTGCTGGGAGGAAGGAACATTACCAAAAGATCTCCGTGATGCAGTCGTTATCACCCTGTACAAGAACAAAGGCGAGAAGTCTGACTGTTCCAACTATCGGGGAATTACCCTGCTGTCCATTGCTGGGAAAATCCTTGCAAGGCTGCTCCTGAATCGGCTGGTACCTGCCATCGCTGAAGACCAACTCCCAGAGGGCCAGTGTGGCTTCAGAGCAAACAGGAGCACCACCGATATGGTCTTTGTGCTGAGACAGCTACAGGAGAAGTGCCGCGAACAGAACAAAGGGCTGTACGTAACATTTGTCGACCTAACAAAAGCGTTCGACACTGTGAGCAGGCAAGGCATGTGGCAGATCCTGGAGCGACTTGGCTGTCCCCCAAAGTTCCTCAACATGATTGTCCAGCTACACGAGGACCAGCAAGGCCAGGTCAGACTCAACAATGACCTCTCAGAACCATTCCCTATTCTCAACGGCGTAAAGCAGGGCTGCGTGCTGGCACCGACCCTCTTCACCATCTTTTTTAGCATGATGTTGAAGCAGGCCACAGTGGACCTCGATGATGACGATGCAGTGTACATCAGGTACCGTCTCGATGGCAGCCTGTTCAACCTCAGACGACTGCAGGCCCACACGAAAACCCTAGACCAACTGATTCGTGAGCTGCTTTTTGCTGATGATGCTGCCCTCGTTGCACACACAGAGAGAGCCCTGCAGCGCATCACGTCTTGCTTCGCAGATGCTGCCCAGCTCTTTGGACTCGAGGTCAGTCTGAAAATTACAGAGGTCCTCCATCAGCCGGCACCCAAGACAGTGTATCGCCCTCCTCACATCACCATTGGCGAGTCTGAACTAAAGTCAGTGCACCAGTTTACTTACCTTGGCTGCATTATCACGTCGGACGCCAAGCTGGACAAGAAGCTTGACAGCAGGCTGGCAAAAGCGAACAGCGCTTTCGGGCGACTTTTCAAGCGGGTGTGGCACAATCAACAGCTGAAAACAGGCACCAAGATCAGCGTGTACAGAGCTGTGGTCCTCACCACCCTGCTGTATGGTTCCGAGTCCTGGGCCCTCTACCGCAGCCAACTACGACTCCTCGAACGCTTCCACCAGCGCTGCCTGCGTACCATCCTGGGCATTCACTGGAGTGACTGTCACCAACGTCGAGGTCCTTGAACAGGCTGAAACTGTGAGCATCGAGGCTTTGCTGCTGCGGACACAGCTCCGCTGGGCGGGGCACGTCTCCAGGATGGAGGATCATCGCCTACCAAAGATCACCCTGTTCGGCGAGCTTGCTACTGGACACCGTGACAGAGGGGCACCAAAGAAGAGATACAAAGACTGTCTCAAGAAGTCACTTAGTGCCTGCCAAATCGACCACCACCAGTGGTCTTCGCTTGCTGTGGACCGTGACACCTGGCGCTCCACCATTTACAAGGCAGCTGTCTCCTTTGAGGACTCTCACAGAGCTAGCCTTAAGGACAAGCGGCTCAGGAGAAAAAACAGAGATGCCGCAGCTCAGAACCCTGGCCATACCTTCCCCTGCAGCCACTGCGGTCGAACCTGCCTGTCTCGGATTGGCCTCCGCAGCCACGAACAAGCCTGCAGACGTCGTGGGCAACTCCTATAAAATCTTCGTTCGCGAAGTCAAGCCAAGAGAGATATTTGTATTAAGTCCTAGATGTAATGTAATAAGATTGTCACGTGGGGTGGAGTGCTGGTGATTATTTGATATTTTTGTACGTGTGGATATTTTGATAATGTTGGTTTTAGCAGTGGCAATGTTATTATACAAAAGTGGTTGTGCTAGCTTAATGTTAGTGTAATGGAATAGTGCAGACCTGGTGAATGTTGAATGTACATAGGAAGCTTTCATATCCATGATTGTATATTTAATATGGCCAAGGCGGGTATTAGGGTGAGACGAGACACAACTCACGTGGTTTGTGAGTAGGTGCGTGTCAAATAGGCCAGAATTAACTGTGTTGGCACTTTGACTGACAATGCGCCCTTTTCCAGTGCATTGGCTTCGAAGATTTCGTCGCTCTTCGATCTCTTCATTCTTCCATGACCAACGGTGACGCATCATCGGGAGCTGGAACGCCTTCGCTAGCCAGTCCTGTTGGACAAGTACTTTGACGTTGGGCTACAGCGGGCTGATTCTACGTTCTGCGCGTCGGTCACAGGCGTGCGTGGGCAAGCGCGGCTACGGTGCTCTGCGGTGTAGGGGTAGTACTCTTACGTTACGAGCCACCCTGTCTAGTGTGGGACAGAGGACACTGTGCAGAGACAAAGTACCCGCCTTGTATAGCCATTGCCGATTCTCACCTGTTAGTCATTTTCACCTGTTAGTCATTTTCACCTGTTAGTCATTCTCACCTGTTAGTCATTCTCACCTGTTAGTCATTTTCACCTGTTAGTCATTTTCACCTGTTAGTCATTTTCACCGGTTAGTCATTGTTATCTGTTAATCATTTTCACGTGTTAATACGTTATATGAGTGCATGCGTGGGTATGTGTGAGTGTGTGGGGCGTTAGTGGGTTGGGGTGGGGGTTAGAGTAAGAGTAGTTAATAAAGGATTTGTTTGTTGTTTATCACTGGCGTTGTGTTGTTTATTTAGAGTGGGTGGGCTTCTCGAGCGATTAGCGCTTTCATTGTCCACGGCGCCCTGACCCCGTCAGGCGTGTCTTGACATATTTGGTGGCAGCGGTGGGATAAGGATTAGGGGGAGGTAACAGGTTAGGTAGATTAGGGTATTTTTGTGCGCCAGTGACCGTTTGTTCGTGTTGTGGTACGAGTAAGATTTAGCGGGCGGTTGGCGGGAGTGGGGGCGTATTGCGCCATGGGCCACGGCCAGAGAGTGCAGTGCGCATAAACGGGGGGTGGCATGAGTGGTTGCCTCTCATTACTCAGGTACCGAGTGGTGAGGACCCTTCGGCTCTTGTCACTGTCTAGCCCTTATTCGTTGTTTGTATTCTGTGTATTTATTTGTTTTATTTTTTCTTTGTCAGGGGTCCTGCTGGGGAGCAGTTGTCGTCGCTGCCTCCGGGACACCCACATCAGGATGCCCCCTAAACGGGAGACCAGGGCCACCCTTGCCACGTCGGGGCACGACCCTGAGTCCGAGGGTGGTGGTGCAGGGGATGAGGGTCCAGGAGAGAGAGGAGCCACTTTGGCCACTCCCTCTCGGAAGGAAACGGTGGTGAGTACCCTTACCCGTACCCTCACTGCAGTAGGACTGACACCCAGTAGGGATCAGGAAAGTAAAGAGGGGTTAGGGGTGATAGTAAACCCATATGAGCAGTATAAAGTGCTAGGAGAGGGCCTAGGACTTAGTGGGGGAGCCCTAACCCAGTTCATCCTGTCCGAAGTTAGGAGAGAGGAAGAAAAACGGGAACGTGACCTAGAGCGTAGGGCGTTAGAGGAAGCTCCAGATGGACCGTGAGGCGGTAGAGAGACGGCTCCAGATGGACCGTGAGGCGGCTGAGCGGGCTAGGCGGGATGACTTAGCATTAACCGAACGTAAGCTAGCTGCCGCGGAACAAGCACGGAAAGAAGAGCTAGCTGCCGCAGAACAAGCACGGAAAGAAGAGCTAGCCGCCGCAGAACAAGCACGGAAAGAAAAGCTAGCCGCCGCGGAACAAGCACGGAAAGAAGAGCTCGTCGCGGCCGAAACGCGACTTAGATTACAGTTAGCAGCATCGGAAAAGAAGTCAGTTACGGAGTCTAGTCAGCATTACTCGCTCAAGATGCGTCCGTTAGAGGATAAGGAAGATGTGGAATCTTACCTTCAGCTCTTTGAGAGAGTAGCCGAAACCCAGGGGTGGCCGAAAGAGGTATGGGGGATCAGGTTAGCACCTCTATTGCAGGGGGAGGCCCGTGATGCATACCTTAGGCTGACCGTAGAGCAAGGGAAAGATTTTGAGGTGGTGAGGGAGACCTTACTGAGAAGATTTAGGCGTGACGCTGAATATTACAGACGCCAGTTTTGCGAAGCCAGAAAGGAAGGTCCCGAAACGTTTCCCCAGTTGTTCGTTAGGTTAAAGACCTCAGTCAAGCGTTGGTTCACTTTAGCCCATAAGAGCATAGAGGACGTAGAACAAGTGCTAGACGTGTTTCTGTCTGAGCAACTTTATGCTATTATGAATGCAGACCTTGAAATGTTCGTTAGGGAAAAACGTCCTAGGAATGGTGAAGAGGCCGCGGAGCTAGCACAGCTCCATCTCGACACCAAACGGGCAGTCTCGCGTCCATTGGGTGGGGGGCCGATTCGTCCGCCGAAAAGAATGACAAAGGGTCGAATAAACCCCCTGAGGCCAAAGCAGAACATAGGGCAGAACCAGCTAGTTCAGGCAGGGGGACTGGTGAACCGTTGTGTTTTAAGTGTAACAAACCAGGGCACTTAGCAAGGAACTGTCAGAGTAAGGCGTCAGTTAACCAAGTCACCATTGCCCCTGAGATAGTAGCCGTAATGACAGAGCCCGTGACCGTAGGGATGCGGACGATCCGGCCCTACGACCCGTGGAGTAAGGGATTAGCCAAGGGAAAGGATGTTCGTATCATGCGTGATACCGGCGCGGATATGAGTGCGATCGCCGCCAAGTGGATAGAACCCAGGGATTTTACAGGTCGGTTCATCGACGTCAATCCCGTCGACCATACTAAGTCCGATAAGTATCCGACTGCATGGGTTGAAATCGATTCCCCATTCGTGCGAGGGACGATCGAACTTATCGTATTGGAGCGCATGGGACCGGACGTAATCCTAGGAAACTGGGTGACTTTTTCAGATGGGAAACGTAGTCCCGTATCCATCGATGCCAGTGAGTGTGCCATGGCAGCAGCGGTCCAAACTCGAGCTCAGATTCAGAGGGAAAAGGGGGGAGAGAGCGCGCTTAAAGTCGTTAAAAAGGCCGATCTCAATGTGACTCCGGCCCAACTGATAGAGTGGCAAAACCAGGACGAAACTCTAGCTCGCGCTAGAAAGTTGGCCGAAGAGGGCCGAGCAATTCCGTCAGGGAAGAGTCTGATAGAATTTTGCAGGAGGAAGGCAATTCTGTATCGGGTCTATAGCAAAGGAGGCAGCCAAATGTCCCAGTTAGTCGTCCCGAAGCCTTTGAGGGAGACTGTAATGCGTTTAGCGCATGACCCACCGATGGGGGGGGGGGGGGGGGCATTTGGGAGGCAAGAGAACCCGGGAACGCATTTGGGGTACTTTCTATTGGCCGGGGCTGTGTGCTCAAGTTCGCAGGTACTGTGAGTCGTGCGAACAATGTCAGAAAGTAGTACCAAGAGGGAGAGTACCACGGGTTCCTATGCAACAGCTTCCGCTAGTAGAAGAACCATTTCAGAGAGTAGCGGTAGACATTGTGGGGCCTATTGCTCCAGCTTCCGACAGAGGAAACCGGTTCATTCTCGTGACCGTCGATTACGCCACTCGATACCCCGAGGCAGTACCTTTAAAGGGGATCGAAGCAGAAAGGGTCGCTGAGGCATTGTTAGAAATCTGGTCTAGGGTGGGGATTCCGAGGGAGGTACTCACCGACCAAGGGTCCCAGTTCACTTCACAAGTGATGTCTGAAGTCAACCGTTTGCTGTGCATCCAAGGCAAGTGTACTACTCCTTACCATCCGCAGGCAAATGGCCTAGTAGAACGTTTCAACGGTACCTTGGTGTCCATGTTGAAGAAGTTAGCTAGCGAGCAACCTCGATGTTGGGACAGATACATTCCCTCATTGCTGTTTGCGTACAGGGAGGTTCCTCAGGAATCGACGGGGTTCGCGCCGTTCGAGTTATTGTACGGCAAGACTGTAAGGGGGCCCATGTCAGTTCTACGGGATCTTTGGACGAAAGAGCAGATGGGAGAAGAGGTGAGAGATGCAAGCCAGTACGTGGTAGATTTACGGAATCGCATTGAAGAGACGTGCAGGTTAGCGCAACAGAATTTGAAGCTAGCTTCGAAAAAGCAGAAACAGCACTTTGACCGCAGAGCCAAACCACGCAGTTTTAGTACAGGAGACAAGGTCTTGTTACTTCCAGTTAAACACAACAAACTGGAGATGGCTTGGCAGGGACCATTCGAGGTTCTAGAGAGTCGGAGAGTGTGAGTACAGGGTACGGGTGGGCAGTAAAAATAAACTGTACCATGCAAATCTGTTGAAAAAGTTCCAAGAACGAGTGTCAGTAGCTACAGTAGTGATAGATGAGGAGGACGAAGATGAGGGGGGAGAGACATTCGTGGTGGTAAAGGAAGTACCCACCATTCCTTTAGTAGCGTCTGAAGGACCCTCCGACGTCCATCTTGATCCTAACTGTCCAGAGATCCATTCTAGTATAGAAGCTCTGACTGTCCAGTTTAAGGATATTTTGACAGATTATCCGTTGAGGACGACACTAGACTCGTGTGAAATCCATTTGACTGATGAAGTGCCGGTGAGAACGAAGCAATATCCTCTACCTCATTCTCAGCTAGAGGTAGTCAAAGCCGAAGTGGATGCTATGCTCGAAATGGGAGTAATCGAGAGAGCCAATTCCCCATACAACTCACCGATCGTCTTGGTGAAGAAGAAAGATGGCACTGTTATGTTTTGCGTGGACTTTAGAAAACTGAACCAAAAAGTCGTGTTCGATGCGGAGCCCATGCCTGACGTGGAGTACCTATTTTCCTTACTGTCCAAGGCTAAGTACTTAAGTAAGTTAGACCTAGCTAAAGGCTACTGGCAGGTACCCATGTTGGAGAGCGACAAACCAAAAACTGCCTTCACCACGCCGGCAGGGCAATTTCAGTGGAAGGTAATGCCTTTCGGGTTAAAGACGGCAGGGGCAATCTTCTCCCGAATGATGAGGAGGTTACTAGAACCGTTGCGATTGACAGAAGTTAGCAATTTCATGGACGATGTCATGATTGCTTCCTCCACTAAAGAACGTCACTTACAATGTATTGCCCAGCTCTTTTGTAGATTAAGAGAGGTCCAGTTGGCGGCCAGACCTACAAAGTGTTACTTGGGGTTCAAGCAATTGGAATATCTGGGGCATACAGTGGGTAACGGTCAGATAAAACCAGAGGGAGACAAGATGCAGCGGATAAAAGACGCGCCGCGACCACAAACAAAGAAACAAGTCAGATCGTTTCTTGGGTTGGCAAATTATTACCGCCGGTTCGTTCCTAACTTTGCGGCCATAGCAGCCCCACTAACCGACCTGACCAAGGGAGGGAAAACGAGGCTGGACAGATCGGTTGGAACGATGCATGCGAGACAGCATTTGAGGCGCTGAAGGCGCGACTGTGTTCGGGTCCTGTGTGTTCATTGCCAGACTTCGATCGTCTCTTCGTGTTGCAGACAGATGCGTCCGAAGGGGGTGTAGGAGCCGTATTATGTCAGGACCATGGTAACGGTTTACAGCCTGTTGCATGCGCGAGCAAGAAACTGTCTAAAGCAGAGCGTAACTACTCCACCATCGAAAAGGAGTGTCTTGCAATCGTGTGGGGAATTAAAAAATTCCGTCAGTATCTGTATGGTAGGACATTCGTCGTACAGACAGACCATAGACCATTGCAGTACTTGCAACAAGCTAAATCCACAAAAAGTCGACTGATGAGGTGGGCTTTGCAGTTGCAGCCATTTTCCATTAGTAGAAAGCATAGCCGGTAAAGTAAATGTTCCTGCTGACTTTTTGAGTAGAACAGGGTGGTAGAAACCGTAAATGTGGAAGCAGTATTGGGACAGTCATACAGGAATCAAACCCGGGTGTTTGATCTGGGAGGGGGGTATGTCACGTAACGGATGTGACATGTTGTTTCATTTTTTCGCCAAGTCGTTTTCTTGTTAATAAATGTAGGTCGCCGACTTCTGTAAATAGCCTTAGTTTAGGGAAGTTAATAAATGTAGTGTGAGCGTAATCGTAAAGCCCGTGCAGCAAGCTTAGCAGTGAGCGAGTACAGCGGTTGCACGCTTTCGCCGAGTAGCTTTAACCGAACAGTGTTCAGGGTAAAGTTAAACTGCAAGGTAGCAGAGGGATATTACAGTCAGTCAGCGGAGTTAGCTAGCGCAGAGAGAGTCTGGGTCAGGGTGCGGCCTCGTTTGGAGCCCTTGACAAGCTGTGTGAGGGTTGTGTTACCCTCCCTGCAAGACCACGGCCAGTGTTCCTGGGTGTGGGTGTCCAAGAGACTTGTGACCACGGCTGCTACTCAACAGAAGACCCCTCCGGTTCGTGTTCGTCTTGTTTGTCTCGTCCTGCCGGAGGACTCACCAGTGACAGGTAAATTCATGCCATTTTCCTCAGTTAGCTGCTGTGCTCTCGGGTGTGTGAACGTGTAGATAGGTTCGGAAGGGTATATTCGTCTAGTTTTTTATTGATGTTTTAATCGAGTCTTTAACCATGGTTTTTAGGTTGGGTTGTAATGTGGTGGGTGTCGGATTTAGTTGTTTATGTTCGGCTGTCGCCCAGTGAGTATATTTAAAGGGCCATGTTGTAAAATGAATTAAAGTGGGTATCCTTTCAAATATATTTGTATTAAGTCCTAGATGTAATGTAATAAGATTGTCACGTGGGGTGGTTGCTGGTGATTATTTGATATTTTTGTATGTACGTGTGGATATTTTGATAATGTTGGTTTTAGCAGTGGCAATGTTATTATACAAAAGTGGTTGTGCTAGCTTAATGTTAGTGTAATGGAATAGTGCAGACCTGGTGAATGTTGAATGTACATAGGAAGCTTTCATATCCATGATTGTATATTTAATATGGCCAAGGCGGGTATTAGGGTGAGACGAGACACAACTCACGTGGTTTGTGAGTAGGTGCGTGTCAAATAGGCCAGAATTAACTGTGTTGGCACTTTGACTGACAATGCGCCCTTTTCCAGTGCATTGGCTTCGAAGATTTCGTCGCTCTTCGATCTCTTCATTCTTCCATGACCAACGGTGACGCATCATCGGGAGCTGGAACGCCTTCGCTAGCCAGTCCTGTTGGGCTACAGCGGGCTGATTCTACGTTCTGCGCGTCGGTCACAGGCGTGCGTGGGCAAGCGCGGCTACGGTGCTCTGCGGTGTAGGGGTAGTACTCTTACGTTACGAGCCACCCTGTCTAGTGTGGGACAGAGGACACTGTGCAGAGACAAAGTACCCGCCTTGTATAGCCATTGCCGATTCTCACCTGTTAGTCATTTTCACCTGTTAGTCATTCTCACCTGTTAGTCATTCTCACCTGTTAGTCATTTTCACCTGTTAGTCATTCTCACCTGTTAGTCATTCTCACCTGTTAGTCATTTTCACCTGTTAGTCATTTTCACCTGTTAGTCATTTTCACCTGTTAGTCATTTTCACCGGTTAGTCATTGTTATCTGTTAATCATTTTCACGTGTTAATACGTTATACGAGTGCATGCGTGGGTATGTGTGAGTGTGTGGGGCGTTAGTGGGTTGGGGTGGGGGTTAGAGTAAGAGTAGGTAATAAAGGATTTGTTTGTTGTTTATCACTGGCGTTGTGTGGTTTATTTAGAGTGGGTGGGCTTCTCGAGCGATTAACGCTTACATTGTCCACGGCGCCCTGACCCCGTCAGGCGTGTCGTGACATCCGGCACGATTAACCGTTGTTACGATTGTGGTTGTGTTCCGTGAGAGAGTGCATGTATTAATCTTTCATGGACGCATCCCAGTAGGCGATGGGGCTACATTTTTACCAGTCTCAAACATTGCGCTGCCTGAGAGTGAAGTGCCGAACATGCCGGTGGTGTCAGGATTCGTCGGAAACACACCAGTGAGAGTGCTAAGAGACACCGTTTGTAGCTGCGTCATCGTGAGAGAGGACCTAGTAACTGAAGACCAGAAGCTACAGGAGTGGACCACCCTTATTTTGGCCGACGGAACTGTGAGGATTATCCCCCTTGCCAATGTCAGCGTCGACACCCCGTACCTGAGAGGAGAGGTGAAGGTGCTATGCGTAAAGACACCAGTCTACGATCTTATCATCGGAAACATGGATGGTGCCAGAAACGCAGACGATCCAGATCCAGAGTGGAGACCTGAAACATGTGCTGTTACCACAAGAAGTCAATACAAAACACAACTGGCGGCATCGGTGCGTCTTGTGATGACGAAAGACTAGACGACGAGAACCTGTTTGACCTTAATGAACTCCGCCACAAGGAGGATGTAGAAGACATCCAGTTCGGTCAGAATCTGACCCAGACTCAACGAGAAGAACTGAACGTCCTGACTCAAGAGTTCAAGCATCGGTTTACACCTGACCCAGGGACAACAGACACCGTCCAGCACGAGGTTAATCTGACGTCAAATGAGCCAGTTCGCAGCAAACCTTATCGTCTTCCTTATAACACGAGGGAAGAAATGAAAAAGGATATCAAGGAAATGCTGAGTCTGGAAGTCATCAGGAAGTCCAAGTCACCATATGCGTCCCCAGTTGTCAACGTGAATAAACCAGATGGATCCAACCGGGTGTGTGTGGACTACCGTAGACTCAATAAACTAACAGTCTTCGATCTAGAGCCTGCCCACAGCGGAAGAACTGTTCCAGAAGGTCAGTGGAGACCGATTTTTCTCCAAAATTGACCTAAGCAAAGGGTATTGGTAAATCAAGGTTGCAGAAAAAGATATCCCCAAGACAGCATTCGTCACACCCGACTGTCATTGGGAGTTCCTAAAGATGCCTTTTGGTATGGTGAACAGTGGTGCCACATTGAAGATGGGACTGAAAAAGATCCTAGAAGATATGCAGAATGTGGTCTTTTACTGGGATGACATTTTGGTCCATACCAAAACTTGGGGGACTGTCAGATGCAAATTTCACCATCCGTCCAAGCAAGTGTATTCTTGGGGCCGACAACATAAACTTCATCGGACACAAACTAAGCGAAGGTTTAAAGGGGCTACACGACGACAACGTGCAGAAGATCAGGGATGCCCCGCGACCTACGACCAAGATGCAAGTTCGCTCATTTATGGGCTTGGCGAACTACTACCGGGAGTTCTTACCAAACTTTGCGGCAGTCGCAGGTCCCCTGACTGACTTGCTGAGGAAAGGACAACCTAACGTAGTGAAGTGGGAGGAGGCCCAAGAGCGAGCATTCCAGGCAGTTCGAGACATCCTAACCGAGAAGCTGAAAACTTTCTTCCTGAGAACAGAGGCCTCCGACGAAGGAGTAGGTGCAGTCTTAATGCAAGAAGATAATGGAAAACTCCACCCAGTGAGCTACGACAGCAAAAAGTTGATCAGAGCTGAGAGAAACTACTCGACCATCGAGAAGGAGTGCCTAGCCATCATATGGGGAGTAAGGCGGTTCGAACTGTACCTTCTAGGTGTGCCATTTGTTCTCCAAACGGACCATCAGCCCTTGAACTATCAAAACTCTGCAAAGTTTACAAATTCTCGTATTATGAGATGGGCGATGTTCTTGCAGAATTTTGACGATAAGTTACAGTCTATAATGGGTTCGCAGAACTTTGGAGCGGATTACCGGAGCAGAGCAGTTTAAATGAACATTTCGGTGTCCATGAGAGTTTAAAGGGACATGTCTGCGCTCAGGACAGTTTAAAGGAACTGTGAGACGATTATTTTAAAGTAGTTGATTTGATTTCATTTTGATGTGAAATTCTTATTATTTGTGGTTTTGTGTAGGTTAATACAACCACAACCGTATTTTTTAGATTTGAGAAGAAATTTTGTGAAATTTCATTCTATAAAGGGGGGTAATGTTACGATTGTGGTTGTGTTGTTCCGTGAGAGCATGCATGTATTAATCGTAGGAAACGATCCGATATTTATTTGAGCTATCTTGGTTACGCACCACGTACCTTTTCAGTAAGATTCTCTATCGTTCGCGCAGAGAGTGAAATTGGCTTTGTTATGATACGCTAAGATTAGTCCGGAAGTTTCTAGCAAAGTCGCACGGAGAAGAGCGGTCGATTTTTGCTATGCGTAGATTCGCTGAGAATAAACCAGTACGTTCCAGCAAGGTCGTGCTGTCTAGTGACCTCGTGTGTGTGACATGAAAATGTAAGCAACATTTTGCAACACAGTAGTAGAGCCGCTCTATTCTTAGTCATAGTTGTTTGCTGTGCGCGTGAAATTAGCAGCCAGTCAGTTTGTATTATGAAAGGTCGTGAACTGTCTGCCATACTCTTGTGTGACGTCATTACACACTGGGATTTGGGGCTGAAATTTTCTTTAAATATTTATGAGTTTCAGTTACGTGTTCCGTTCTGATTGGTTTCGTTGTGTGAATTCATTGGATTTTTCTGGAAAGTTGTTCTACTATAAAAGATGGTGCTAGGAAGCACGTGTGTACATTGTCATGTATTGTCAGTTGTAGGGACACACAGTTTATCGTAGGTACGTGTCCCGTATAGGGTGTACATCGTGAGAGACTCAGCGTAACGGTGGTGTACGTTGTATGAGAAAGATTGTGTCACCAGTGTTGACATTTTGCAGAGGAGACATTGTATCAGTGTTGGTGCATTTGGGAATGCATTGTGTGGAGATCGCATCGCTGAAATAAAATATTCTTGGAACTGTTACTCCAGTGTAGTCTACATCCTTAAGCCACTTGTGACGGGTTGCAGCTGAATGAAGTTTCTTTAAAAAGAACCTTACGTGCGTGCGTCTGGTGTGATATCATACTACGACTACGACTCAACACGTAACAATCGTTTTAAGCTCTGGTACGCTATACCATTAAATGATTTTGACTATGACAGTTCAAGAGTCGCCAAGCTGTTCTGGCACTACCCTTGAGCTATTAATGTCAATTTGTCTTCTGAACTATAATACAACCTCCATAGAACGTGTACCTCATGAAGGTTGGAATTTTGACCACAGGATTTACGACAGAAAAAAAAATCTTCATCTGCGCACCTTTCAATATGCTTTCTTAGTTTCCGTCGAAGATACACAAACCTCGGGGCTTGAATTCAGCTCCATCCCTGTTTGCTTTTTCTTTTCTTTTTCACTTAGACCCTTTCAGTCAGGTTTATGTTGTCATTTATTGACACAGATTTACGTCTGTGTGATGCATAAAAGCGTTTATAAACTACGTTTGTTAAAGTAGTCTAGAAAAAGATTTAGAGCATTAAACACTGAAACTTAACAACTATGTTTACAACAAAACTTTAAACTTGCACTATATATTTTTGAAGGACAAAACATGCAGAAAAAAAAACAACACACACACATGGTTTTCTAGTCCGTAGAAATGGCTGAAAACGATTGAAAATTATAAAACAGCTTTAAAATGTCAAATTCCAGACAAAAAAAGTGACTGCCATCGTGTAAACTGCAGAAAAGAATCCAACAAAGAGAGAAATACGCTCAGGAAAGACAGCTACGACACAATTTATTAATATTTTGGGTTTTGGCCAGAAATATTAATAAAATATGTTGCAAGTGTCTTTTTCTTTTCCATGTTAATAGTTTGGAACTTAACTGTTCTGATGAGAAAGATGCAGGGCTGAAGATAAGTTGCAAATTGTGCGTTTCTTTCTCCATTGGGTTCTTCACTCTAACTCATTCAGTCCCGACACACAATAGCAAGTTATAGATCGACAATGATAGCTCAAGGGTAGTGCCAGGAGATCTTGATTCCCAGACCGGGCGTCAAGCTTTCCTGGCACCACCATTGAACTATCATGGTTCACCTGTCTCATTAATTGTAATGTAGTCGGTCCACAGAGGACCACTCCAAACATGGTCGGTATTTCGTATCTGGGACACAATGGGTTAAAATGTCAGTGTTAAGATGAAGAGAAAAAAAAAAATTCCCGCGAAGCGGATTCGAACCACTGACCTAAGGATTGCTTCAGTTTGCCTCTACAGTCCTCCGCTCTACCAACTGAGCTATCACGGGATAGAGCCTAATGCGAGTTACAATCTATAAGACCTTAGCGGACTGTTGAGCGAACCGTTTACCCGCACTTACGACAGTGACGCAAAATGAGGCCAGCATGTCGCTAGGTCAACCGGTGCAGGAAGCGGACTGACCCCTACGACAGATCGACACAGAGCCAATTTTGTGCTGAAAACTTATCAAAGTTCGGCCAGCAGAAATGACCCCGGGTTGATACAGCGTAGTAATGTTTCACGACAAAGTGATCCCATTGTGCAGCAGTCCTGAACGCCAAGGTGACCGTGACCCCGGGTTGTATGACATACGCCGGCTCATTGAAACTTCTGTTCCACCGACCCATATCTGCTGCGACAGATCAAGTTTACTGTGCAAGCTTCATGGTATGGTGAATGAAGCAACGTTTAACTCACGGGTAATTGATGATGTCTTCCCCCACCACCCAGGTTTTCTTTGTTAATTTGTCACTGGTATCATTGTTACATCAGCCCGATAAAGCACGGACGTGGGCGTGTGTGTGGACAAAGGGACACGACGTCTCATGTGTAGGCAATGCACGAGTTACACAGTTATTTCCCATAGATCACTGTCCACAAGATTTTAGCTTGACTTAACACATTCTGCCGAAGGACCGAAATCCCCAAATTTGCAAGTTGCCCTCTGAATACTTCTTGAGACAGGTCGAGCGTAATAGTTCAAGGGTGGTGCCAGAATAGCTTGGCGCCTATGGGTGCCAAGCTATTCTGGCACCACCCTTGACTGAACTGTCACGGGTAAAGTGTACACCGCTAGATCCATGTTTTGCTGTGGTGTGTCGGGGCCGAATGAGTTAATGTGTGGAACGGTCAAACTACAGACTTGACCATTTGGCTATTGACCTCACCGCCGTGCGCGCATTTTCAGCCAATCAGAAAAAATAGAAAAAAATTGCCGCAGCGCGGTTCTGTTGCTGGGTGCCACAAGCTTTCCCGGGCCGACTATGCAAGAAAATTGCGAAGCGCGATACTGTTTGTGCGTATACATTTCACTGAAATGGTCAGGCATTGCCATTGGGGTACCTGCAATCGGGACGAAAGCTACCTTGAAACCATCAAAGAATAGCTGCTGGCTTTTTTCCCCTCCCGAAACCAACGCAATGGGCTGAATAAAACTGAACTTGCTGTAGACCGCACACTGATCCGCGGCATCTTAAGATCGGGATACTAATTTTTTTTAATTTCTCTTTTAGGAATTTGAGGACATGATTTTTGTGCTCAGGCTGTGTACGGCAGCAGAGCAGACTGGGACCGCCATCACTACACGCAATGGGCAGTGGCGACGTAAACCCCCAAGCCAGATGCGGCGTGACAAGAGGAGGGCCGAGCAACATCGGGCGAAACTTGACAGCAACAACACCCAAGAACAAGGTACACAAGAATCATAGGATGATGACAACAACAACACAGAAACAAAAGCAAGTGACAATGACAAACACTTTAGTTTATTTGTGTCAACACCAGATACTGACCTACATTCCAACAGTCACAGTGGCAACAGAGGACACATCACGCACCCCACGTGCTGTTCACGGTGTTGACAATGACTTGACACAGTGGAATGCTGTGCAGGGGGCGTGTGCTACAGGTGTGTGAAATGTCGAAAACCTAGACAGGGCTGTGGACTATTTCAGTTTTTCCACTCCAGCATCTCAACATGATGATGTGTTTGACATCGAACAAGAAGGAGAAACAGCGGGTTACGACGTACACACTACTAAACTCTATTTGGCGGGAATCACAGGGAGGCTGACACAAAAACTGCTACGAAAACCAACCAGAAACACAAAGTTCAAGAATATTGTGTTTGACAGTGGGCCCTCACGAGCTCAGCAGTTACTGCTGGGAGAGAGTGATGACATTATCATTGTGTATGACGGTCAGCAGCGGATCGTGTTGAACTGGTTCATCAAGCACGCAACAACAACACAGACACGACGTTACTATTTGGACAGGTTACGTCAAGGTGGGTATGTGGACAGACAGACACACCGTGATGACTTCGACATCATGGAGACAGACCTACATCTCCTGGCGCTTTGGTGCGACATCTCCTTGGATAACACTGCACCGTGTCGCTGCGTGACTGTCGGACTACACGTTGAAGCCCGTACACGAGTGACCGACTATTAAATTGACTGAATCATTCATGATATAATGAACTGTCGTGAATGACGTCGGTTTCCGCGTCGGTTCATTCGATCGGTTTTTTTGTTCTGTGTAAATTGTACTCTTTGTTCATATGGGCCTGATGGCCTGCAAAAACTGAAATAAATTTATTACACACACACACACACACACACACACACACACACACACACACACACACACACACACACACACACACACACACACACACACACGGCACCGATTCTATTTGTGAGTGAAAGTAATCAGCTCAGCCTGACACTGAACACAGCCAGCAATAGAGAGCGCTGAGCAGCACTGACATCCTGCTACGATGAGACAAGATGGACTAAAATGGCTCGGATAAGCATGGCCGTGTGCTAATTATTTTTTTCAAGCAACACCAATAACAAAAACAGGTACTACCCGGCTCTGCAGGCACTGATAGCTTCTGTGACCTGTGCTTGCTGGTGCTCATTTTCCACGTAGAGTTTGTGTGGATCTGCGACCGGTCAACACGGATGCAACTTGAACGGAATCACTGCCAGTTGTGTGATAAATACGAATAGCATCAATGAAACTTGACGCAAACTTGCTTTGCGTCGATCTAGAGCCGTTTTTGACATATATTTGTATCCTGGTATAAATATAGGCTTGTAGAATTTGCAACGCATTCAGTCGAATCACGCGCGCTACCGTCTGCCATATTGCCCAAGGGACAGGAAAGCTTGTGGCACCCAGCAACAATTGCTAGGGGGCGTGGCGTTTGTGGCGCGTGCTCGGTGAGGTTCATTGGTAGCGGTTTTTTTTTTTTTTTTTTTTTTTTTTTTTTTGTGCGACGATTTATTCAGGAATTATCGCGACAAAAACCCCTACCGACACCCAAAGGGTCAAAATCAACTCAGGTGTTCTCTTCTCAAAAACGAAAGTAGGCCGCCGTTCACATCGTCAATCTCAAAAGTGTCCAAGAAGTGACTTAAGACTCATTTTGAAAATTGTCGGGTGGCGTGGTCGGGTACATGTGTGGGGTCCCAAGTTTCTATAAACCATAACTCAGTAACCAATCGTCTGATTCACATGTTATTGGCACCATTGAAAAGGGGTTTCTTTCTAGTTTTTGCTGATATCAATATCGCAAAATATCCAAAAAGTGAATTGAGACTCATTTTGTGGTGGCGGGTCATATTTGTGACAATAGTGCCCATCAGGTTTTTACCTAAGGAACGTCGTAAAGGATAGAATCCGGCGCTAAAGATTTTCTTGACTCAGAAACATCACAGTCAAGATATGTGGATCGAAGGTGATAGTTCAATGGTGGTGCCAGAACAGCTTGGCGCCTGCAGGCGCCAAGCTATTCTGGTATCACCCTTGGCCTATCATGGTCGATCCCTCCGTAATTCTTTTTGGTCTTCAGAACGCAACTCCAAATTTGTGGGGATTTTGCCCTTGTGGCACAACGCGTTAACATATTTCAAATGCCGGCCCCATTGATATCTGCGTACTATCTGGTACCTTGAGGTGCATGGCCGAATTCCGTACATTGAGTTTATCTAATCACTGGTATAATTTTAGACTCCTAGTATCTCGCAGGTACGATTGATCCGGTACATTCGGACAGCTGCTGGACAGTTGACTTGTGTAGTGTCAAATCCTGCGCGAAACATACGATCACTGTGCCTCAACAACAAAATGATACTGTCGGTTATCTATTTGTTTTATTGTTATTTGTTTGTTTATATGCTTGTTTGCTTGCTTTGTTTGCTTGTTTGTTTGTGCTTGTTTGTTTGTTTGTTTGTATGTGTTTTTGCTCATTTTTCTTAGAAGGTTTTTACGTCTGTGAGATGCGAAAAAGCTTTTTAATACTAATTTGGGCCACCAATGTAGTTTATGGAAGCTTTTCTACACACCACAGACATAATAGCTTTGTCACTTTATTTATAAAAAAATAAAATAAAATAAAATAAAATAAAATAAATAGGTAGTTTATTTCTTTGATCAGAAAATCATACAGAAATAAACTTTTTTTTTCGAGTAAATAACAACAGTTGAAACGACTGAAAAAAATACTGAAAAAGAAAAAAAAAAACTCCCGCGACCTAAGGATTGCTTCACTTTGCCTCTACAGGTCTCCGCTCTACCAACTGAGCTATCACGGGACGAGACGTAGAGGGAGTTAAAATCTATAAAGCTTTAGCGCGCCGTTTATACGCAGTTACAGTTATGACTCGAATTGAGGCGCCAAGGTAAACTTCGGGTCCCTGTAACGTTGCGCCACAGGGGACTCCAAATAAACGAAATAATGGAAAGAGTTCAGCCCTTGACTCGAAGCGTATTGTTACACCGAGTCAGGGGCACGAAACTCTTACCGTTAACTTCGACTTTCAGCCTCTGTGCTGCAGCACCAGTTCTTTTTGCTATTAAAGTTTAGAGTAAAGCATAATGTAGCTTAAGGCCGGTTGTGGTTTTTTTTTTTTTAATAGAGTTCTTCATACACACATACAAGAGGCCTATACTCACACAATTTTCATTTGCTTTTTATTCAGCATTTAAAAAAAAAACACAGTACGCAACTTTAATTTTTGTTTTATTTTATCATAGATTTTTGTGCTTTTTTTCTTTTAATAACTAATCAATCCTGCAGTGTTAGAAACAGTAAGGGATACGACTTCTGTTCCGGCGAACCTCAGCCGCCACTAGTATTAGTAACAGTTATTTCCCCTAGATCAGACAAGTTCCAGAGAGCTGTCATCATCATCATCATCATCAGTCCCTTGCCCGAACTGGGCGTTGGGGGGACTGAAAGGCAGCAGCAACAGACAGTGCTCTCCACTGAGTTCTATTTTGGGCGGTGGCAAGCAAGTCTGACATCTCGAGTTCGGTCCATTCTTTTATGTTTGCGACCCAACTCTTTCTCTGACGACCTCGCCGACGACTTCCTTCGAGAGTGCCTTGGAGGATAGTCTTGGACAATGTGTTGTGTCGGGTCACGTGGCCAAACCAAGCAAGCTTGCGCCGTTTCACGGTTGCCAGAAGGGGTTCATGTGGGCCCACCAGGGAAGTGACGATGCTCCGTACATATTCGTTGGTCTTGTGCTCGCGGTACGAGATGCGGAGCAACTTCCTCAGGCACTTGTTCTCAAAGGCCTGGATTTTCTTTTCTGAGTCTGCAAGCAGTGTCCAAGTCTCACAGCCGTAGAGTAGAATAGACACTATGAGGGACTTGTAAAGCCTGTACTTGATGGTGAAGCTGATGGAGTTACTTCGCCATATCCTGTCCAGCCTGGCCATTGCGGATGTTGCTGTACCTATCCTGATACGGATCTCTGCTATGCAACTACCGTCTTTGGACAGGGTGGCTCCCAAGTACTTGAAGCTATTGACCTCTTCTAGCTTTTGGCCATTCATGTGAATGTTGCTGCTGCTGTCGCTTGTGGTGTTGATCATCACTTTGCTTTTATCCGTACTGATCTCCATGCCATAAGACCCTGCGCTACTTGAAAGTTTGTCTGTCAGGTTTTGGAGCTCACTATTGCTGCCTGCCATGAGGTCAATGTCGTCTGCGAATCGAAGATTGCACAGAGATCTGCCACCAATAGAGATTGAAGTATGGTGGTCGTGGAGGGTTTCCTGCATGATCTTCTCCAGGAATATGTTGAAAAGGACAGGAGAGAGCAGGCATCCTTGACGGACACCGATCGTCGTCCTGAAGAACTCGCCTGACTGATTGTTAAGTAGAACCGCGCTGCAGGCGTTCTTGTAAAGCGCTTCTATCATTTGGATCAGTCCCTCCTCTATGTTGAACGATCTCATGACTTGCCAGAGTCCGTCGTGCCAGACGCGATCAAATGCTTTCCTGAAATCAATGAAGTTGTGGTAGAGTTCGCGCTGATGCTGCAGATGTTTCTCGATCAGGACGCGGCAGTTGAAAATCTGCTCTACAGTGCTTCTTCCAACTCTGAAGCCAGCCTGTTCTTCTGCCAGCAGTTCCTCGGCGAAAGTTTTGAGGCGGTTGAGAATGATTCTAAGCATTACTTTGCTAGGGTGACTTATCAGACTGATAGTTCTGTAGTTCTGGCACTGTTTCAGGTTTCCTTTCTTGGGGAGCGGGATCACTAGAGACTGTGTCCATTCTACTGGCCATTTTTTTTGCTCCCAGATCTTTTGACAGAGTGTAGTGAGGACCTTCGTTGTTACTTCTCCTCCATGTTTCAACAGTTCAGCAGGTACGTTGTCTACACCTGGAGACTTTCCTCCCTTCAGGCCGCGTACGGCTGCTTCCACCTCTTCAGCTAACACTGGCAGGTCTTCAGCCTTCCTGGCCCCAGCCTTGTTGTTTTGGAGGATGCTGGTGTCTGGCTCAGCCTTGTAGTTATACAAGTCTCGGCAGTACTCAGTCCATCTGTTTAGTACAGCAGTGTTTTCCGTAAGGAGTTGGCCGCTGCTGTCTTCGATGACTGTGGCTGTTCGCTGTTGAGTCTTGGTGAGGGTCCTTAGCGTTTCATAAGCCTTCTTGCTGTTGCCATTTGCCATGCCCTCTTCCACGCTACAACACTGGTCTTCAATCCAATCTTCTTTGGCTTCTTTCATCCTCTTCCTGATCTTCTTGTTGACAAGTCTGTACTTGTTTGCTGATGTGAGGTTTTGGCCTCTCTTTTTCTTCCAGGCTCTCCTCTCATCACAGAGATCGAGGATGTCATCGGTGACCCAGGGCTGTTTGCGCTTCCTCTGCTTCCCCAGCACTTCTTCTGCTGTAGAAAGTAACACCTCTTTTATATTTCCAGCAAGGGTGTCTACGTCGCAGTCCAAAGTAGCCAAGGCTGCAAATCTGCCTCCCACCTGGGCTTGGAAGAGCTCTTCTACTTCCGGGTCTTTTAGCTTCTGGAGGTCGAATCTGATGCGAGGGTTCTTGCTATCTCGTTTCAATGCCAGCTTCAACTTGAGGCTAGTAAGGACGAGGTTGTGGTCGCTGCCAATATCAGCGCCAGGAAAGGACCTCGTTTGTGCTTTGTTAACGCTGGATTTGAATCGTCGAGGCAGCAAGATGAAGTCAATCTGGTTATGGACCAGGCCTCCTGGCGATTGCCATGTCACTGTTCTTGACTTCTTGTGTGGATGGAGGGTATTAGCAACGGTGAGACGGTGACTCTCTGCGAACTCTAAAAGTCGCAGGCCTCTGTCATTTGTTTCTCCAAGGCCAAACTTGCCAGCTGTTCCTGCCCATTGTTGGTAGGCGTCAGGGCCGATCTTTGCATTCCAGTCACCGAGGACAGTCAGAATGTCTTTCTTAGGTGTTTTCTTGATGATGTTGTCCAGTTGTTCGTAAAATTCTTCTAATTCTTCATCATCATGGTCTGCTGTTGGAGCGTATACTTGTATGATAGTGAGAGAGCTGTCACAACACACTAAAGTCCGGATTTTCAACTCCAATGTAAAAGCAGTTCTCCTATATGGAGCAGAGACTTGGAGGTTGACAAAAACCACAGTCAACAGAGTACAGATCTTCATAAACAGTTGCCTTAAAAGAATTTTGAAAATCCACTGGCCAGAGAAGATCAGCAACATCAGACTCTGGGAGAGAACTGAGCAGATAACGTCGGACAGAGAATGGAATTGGGCGAAGCCGAAGATGGGGATGGATTGGTCACAGTCTGAGAAAGCCAGCTTCCAGTATCACTAGGCAGGCATTATCATGGAACCCCCAGGGAAAGAGGAAAAGAGGCAGGCCGAGAAACACCTGGCGTCGAGACCTCCAAGCAGACATCAAGAGACTGGGAACCACCTGGAGTAAAATCGAAGGAAAAGCACAGGACAGGAGCCGCTGGAGGTCTCTCGTTGACGGCCTATACCCAGGGAGGGGTGACAGGCGTAAGTAAAGTAAGTAAGATCAGACAAGGCGACACGCCACAAGACCTATCCTATTGCAAAGTTGTTTCATTCATTCGTTCGTTCGTTCGTTAATAAATACATTTATTTATTTATTTATTTATTTATTTATTTATTTATTTATTATTTATTAGGTACTAAAACGTGCTCTTTCAGATTTTCGTTACATCAAGCCTCTAGTTAAGCGAAATCGACTGTGTTACGACTGTGTAACATTACATGAAAATTTTTTCAACATATCTTGATCATTGAACAGCAAGGCCGCATTTCCCAAAGTGTGGACTATGTACCAGTTGCATGAGATGAATCAACCATGATTATTCAAGGGTAGTGCCAGATTAGCTTGCCAAGTTAATCTCTGGCACTATCGTTGAATTATCATCGCTGATCCATTTCCTGCTGTATTGTATCGGGGCGAAATAGGCAAAGACTTAATCGCGAACTCGCACTATCTCCAGGTGCGATTTATCACTCAGGAATCTTCAGACAGTTAAGTCTGTGACTTGATGGCAACTTGTTTAATGTCAAATCTTGCACTCGAGATACGAGAGGATCCCTTCCCTGTGCCCCGCGCCGGACCTCGATAAATTTCTTCAATCCGACAGCAAGAGGCATAGATTCTCATGAGCCCCTGTAACTGCAGCCCGAGCTCATGAGAATCTATACCTCTTGTGTATGCATGTATTACAGTCAGTAAGGAACTTCCATTCACCCAGGCTCATTTCCGTGAGTTGTGCTTCTCATTCAGACGGCCAAAAACAGTTTTCTGTACCCTTAAAAGCAGGGTGGTCACAATAATTTGTGGCGCTCATTTGTTGTCTTAGTTATCTGATGTACACTAGATTTGACTTAGTTCAGGTCTGCTCCTCTCCTAAAGAAATCAGAGGGGGCCTCAGCCTGTGACTGCCGACATTACTTCAAAAATGACCTGAGTCGGACGGTTCAGCCCAGGGCGACCGCTGAACTCCTAATATACAATGATCTAACAGGATCTATTTTAAAAAGTTAGTAATCGGAGCCAAACGAAAGAGATGAAGGAAGTGATGAAACAAACCCAAGGACACTGCCTGATTTGCTTGGCGCCTTTCAGGCGCCACGCTAATCAGACACCGGTCCTTGAGATTTCATGACAGAGAAGTTCCAATACTGACTCATCTGATACTGACGCCGATTTTAGCGGAATCCGTTGACGTGCGGCAGACGTTTCGGTGATATGGGTCCGTGCAGAGGTTAACGTAGCGTCTTTCATGGAATTCGATTGATAGGGTTGCATCTGTGTAAGAGGCCACGGGTTATCTTTCATTGCTGGACAGATGTCAAAGAGCAGATAACCACCGCGGACAAAGTTGTGGTTCTTGGGGGATTTAGGGTCAAGCTGACCCGTTCACGTGGTCGCGGTTTTATCGGAGGTCTGTGAAATTAATGAAGAGCGTGACATCGCCTAAATCTACGAGAACACACTGTACACAGATAGTAATGTTCCTGGAGATGTTGGTGGCTTCAGAATATAGATGCAAGGAATCCGCTGACGAAGTTACGACTCATTTATAATAAAATTATTATTATGTGTATACTCCAGGCTGGTTATAGTAGATCGGTGTTTCTAATCATCCGCATCTCGGTAAAACTGACAACGCTGAGCTTCCAGCAGAAGTTTCCAAGACACGTAAATGCTGACAATTTTCAGCAAGCTACGGTCATGTTTACTAGCCTTGTTTACCTCTATGTTCCTCAGCTGAAGGAAGTTTAATAGGGGACGTAATTTATTTAATCACAGCTGTCTTTGAATTGATGGCCGAAGAAAGCTGATCGTTGAAACAAATTTATGTCTTAATCAGTTAGTGTGGCCCATGTGCAAAAGGCATAGAGCATCATGAACCCCGACAGAGCATGATTGTAGTAGATGCCGGCAAGAGGCTTAGAACCTCATAGGTGGGCATGGGTACTTAAGAGTGTTTATGTCGTTTGACTCTAAGGTCACCTTAACCCCTACTCTGTCAAGATCAAGAGTTATACGACTTCCTTGACACGAGGATAGCAATTAACAAATTTTACAATTTGAAACACCCCCCCCCCCACCTCCCCCCACCTTCCCTTCCTAACTTCGTGTGCGTCAGTTCGTCAAGACAACTTGATTTGTAGTCAAAGCAACGAGGTAGAAATTTGTGCTTGTAGTTTAGTGCAGAGCTGTTGTAATTCAGAAAAGACAGCTTCGGCGTAGTGCTTGTCGTTGAGTGATGAGTGTTTATGCGCCTTTCTGTCCCTTTAGACTTCAGACCGAAGTCGCCGGGGTATATAGCCTTTTGCTTACTGTGGTTCAACATCAGCTGATGGGGCCAGTTGCATGAGTGAGCTTAGTCCTGCGCTAGCCACTAAGCAAGGTGCTCCGCTATTGCGGAGCACCTTGCTTAGTGGCTGGCGCAGGACTAACCTCACTCATAGGTGGAACACCTTGCTTAGTGGCTGGCGCACGACTTCAGCTCACGCATGTAACTGACCTCTGGCCGTATCAGGCCTTTGCAGAGGTCAGAGGTCCAGGATAAAGAGGATAATGTCTTCGAGATACCAGGTGGTCCGCTAGAATTAAATTTAGCAATGCTGACACCTTCACTGCCGGAACTTACAACGGAAGCCATCTACTTGCAAGAGGGATAGATCCTCATCAGCCCAGCAAATGCGGGGGGTGATGAGGATCTAAACCTTTTGCTGCTGGGCCTCGAACAGTGGGGCAGGGTAAATCCACAATGAATCGGTTTTCGACTACTGAAAAAAGGGGTGCTTTGAGAGAATTTATTTCTAGCCACTGGCACTGAGAAAACGGTTTGGAATTATTAGAGACTGGAATCTGGTCTGCGAGTTAGTGAACTCGATTTTACTTTATCCCTACCCCCTCCCCTGCCCACCTTGCCTCCTCAATCAAGTGACTGTAGATCTTGAAGTCAGGCAGCTTGTGTGCGTGTGATAGATTTGTTTAGTGGACAGTGTTCAGACAAATAAAGTGATTTTTACCAGGTCTCCTTTTCTTGGACGTATCTATCAGTCTACGTCAATACAAGCGTGACTGTGTAGCAAAGCCTGCCTTAGGAGGAAAAAAACACGTCAAGTTCATTTTAGTGAAAGTCGAAATTTACATTGTAACACAATGGAAATCTCGCTTTTCGCGAAATGGACTGTCTTTTGCTTGCACAGGGCAGAAGTATGTCTTTGAGTGCCAGTTTGCAGACACAAAATAGCTAAAATATGGTGACCATAACTATATGCACGTGCACTAAGGGAAATCACTCGGCGCCGGACAGACAAACGGTTAGGTCCCCTGCCCTTTTCAATCAGGCACCCAATCGCCATCCCACAGAAAAATACACAGATAAGAATATCAAGACGGTCATATACATCCCTCGGGTTGACAGACATTATCGCATATTGCAGTGATGCACTTGCATAGACTTGTGAATAAATAAAAATTGGTAAGAGAAAGGTCCTCGGGTCGACGTCAGGCTAAGGCTGACGTCGGCCCGAGGACCTTTTGCTCACCGCCAGATCCAGAGACCAGTGCGTGTTAAATCCGATATCGTGGTATACTGGAGGGGGCAATACTGAGGGTGACCTGTATCTTCGGCCCCGTCTCTCGAGCGTATATGAGCGCAGTGTACCGGAGTGATCCTGCAGATTCTCGTTGAGTCATTCCCGCCGCAGCTGCTACAGTGTGAGCCCAATGCGCAAACGGCCCTCGGGCCGACGTCGGCCACCGTTGGCCCGCGCACAGTCGTGCGCAGGCCAAAGGCGGCCGACGTCGGCCCGATGGCATTTACGCACTGGGAGTGATACTACCTCGTTTGGGCGGGTTTTCCTTGGGCAGTGGCTTTTGGCGGATGCAGCACGTCTCGAGTGTGTTAACACAGCACTGAGTCACCCAGCTGTAGTGATCAGCCGGAGGAACTTCTGCTCACCGGGGCATCTTCCGTGCCACAGATGAAATAAAGTTTCTGTCAGTCAGACCAGAGATGTGCCGACGGAGAGAAATAGATAGAGAAGGGGGGGGGGGGGGGGGGGAGAGAGAGAGAGAGAGAGAGAGAGAGAGAGAGAGAGAGAGAGAGAGAGAGAGAGAGAGAGAGAGAGGGAGAGAGAGAGAGAGAGAGAGAGAGAGAGAGAGAGAGAGAGAGAGAGAGAGAGAGAGAGAGAGAGAGAGAGAGAGAGAGAGAGAACGAACGAACGAACGAAACTTTATTTTCCAGAATTGAGATATTAAGCGCGCAGGCCTTTCTTACAATCTGTCATTGCTATGCTACATAAAAAAAAAATAATTGGAACATCAACCAAACAACAAAAACTAACTAAATGTAAATGTCACACACACACACACACACACACACACACACACACACACACACACACACACACACACACACACACACACACACGCACACAAACACACATATAGATGTTCTCGTGCTCATGCGCACTTTTGTACATACACATGCACACGTACGTGCACACATCAGTATCTAACATTTAAGTAGGTAGGATATTTTGTGTACTATCAAAAACAAATTGAAAAACAGAAGAAAAAAAGATTTGGAGGCTAGATGGGAAGCAAAAAAGCTAGCGTAAAGTGAGAACATGAAGCGAATCATGTCTAGAAACAAAGAAGAAGAAATAATCAGCATTTCGTTGTCTTAGAAAGGTAATCATGTACTCTACTTTGATTGATTGATTGATTGATTGATTGATTGATTGATTGATTGATTGATTGATTGATTGATTGATTGATTGATTGATTGATTGATTGATTGATTGATTGATTGATTGATTGATTGATCTAATATGCTAAATAAACCTAAGACCATTTAGCAACACACATCCAACATCAAGAGAGATACAAAAAAAATTAATTCAGACCGGCCCAAAAAGGTGACTGCCAAGCGTGTAAAATGCAAAGAAGTACCCAACGGAGAAAGAAACACGCTTAGAAAAGACAATTACAACACAATTTATTAATATTTCGGGTAAATCCGCTTTGTCAAAACAAACAAACAAACAAACAAACAAACAGAGAGATCAGTCGCTATTTCTCTTTATTCGCAGAAGGAATGTGGCACATTCCTTCTGCGAATGAAGACAAGTAGCGACTGATCTCTCTGTTTGTTTGTTTGTTTGTTTGTCTGTTTTGACAAAGCGGATTTACCCGAAATATTAATAAATTGTGTTGCAACCGTCTTTTCTAAGCGTGTTTCTTTGTCCGTTGGGTACTTCTTTTCAAGAGATACAGGCAGCGCAGACAGTAGAGAGAGCTTAAAAAAAAAGAAAAATACAAGCGAATGGACCAAGGGTAGACAGAAACACATGCCCCTGAATTGAGAGGAAAACCCACCCTGTGGGGCTGACCAGGGTGACCCTGGGAACTAAAAAGTAGTTAACTCCACCCAAGTCCCCCAGGGCGGATCCGGGTGGGGGTCACTGTTTAGTTGCAAAGTAAGGTTAATGTTATACAGTATACAAAATGATACAGGCGTACATCAGATAAAAACAAAGCTATACACGCTGAAAACAACCGAATAATAACACTCTTGTAATAAATCTTTACGTTGACAATGGTTTTCTTATCTTATTATTGTCTTTCGTCCCCAGCCTCTGTTTCGTTTGCAAAGGCACATGTTATACAGTACACAAAACGATCCAGGCAGACAAACCCCATAGTAACACCCTTGTAATAAATCTTTATGGTTTCTTATATTATTATTGTCTTTTGTCCCCAGCCGCTATTTCGTTTGCAAAGTCACATGTTATACAGTATACAAAATGATCCAGACGGACCATCCCCATAGTAACACTCTTGTAATAAATCTTTATGTTGACAATGGTTTTCTTATCTTATTATTGTCTTTCGTCCCAAGCCGCTGTTTCGTTTCCAAAGTCATAATGTTATACAGTACACAAAATGATCCTGGTGACCAACCCCATAGTAACACTCTTGTAATAAATCTTAATGTTGACAATGTTTGTTTTTTTTATCTTATTATTGTCACTGTTTTGTTTGCAAAGTCACATGTTATACAATATACAAAATGATCCAGGCGTCAATCAGATAAAATCAAGCGATACACACTGAAACCAACCCAATAATAACACTTTTGTAATAAATCTTTATGAAAACAAAAATGCCGGAAGTGTTCTCTCTCGGAGAATCTCAATTCATTTATTTTGTAACTTTTTCAGTCTGTTGCGGATGTAATCCTTAATGTTTGTCCAGCGCCTATGTCTAAGTGCGGGCTCTTCTGCGATTGTCTGCTGTATCTCGGCCTTTTCAGGAAGTTTGTTCACGAAGAGGTGTGTATGGAAATGAGTTTGAACAGCTTTCTCTTCAGCGTTGCCCCATGGTTTCCTTGAAAATCTAGCTTTCTTTCGAAAAGGAGCTGACGCAGTACTGCCATCATCAAAACTATCTAGATTTTCATCAGGCTCTGGGCGTCTTTTCTCTGTCATGCTCATTGATTCCTGTGTTGTTGACTTGGTACTTGCTTCATTCACAGGTGCTGTTTTCCCCGAGACCTCTCTGCAAGTTTCTGACGTGTCTTCGGTGTCAAAGTCAATCTCTTCATCGCCCAGCTCAGCTCTAATGCAACTCTCAAAATCTGTCATCCCATTGTTAACTGACAGAAGAATCTTTGCCACGTTTGCCTTTTGAAGGACGTCTTGAGGTTGGCGGTAGATATGGCGATGTATCCGAATATCATGACCAAGGAAATCTGCCAGCTGATCCTGGTCCAACTCTGAGATGGCCATTGACTGAGCGAAAGCTGCAACCTGCTTCCGTAACTGAGTAAATGTGACCATGGCTGGGTTTGACACGTTTGCTTGCAGCGCGTGAGCCTTCAGAACATCATGGCCTCTGTAAGGCCTCTGACCAGAAGGTGTGGCAAAGATGTACTGGGAACCAGCGAGAGCTGGCACAGATTGCCTCATTTGAAGGATTCTGTCCACAGTTGTCATCATCTTCTTCGTCAACAAAATGGAAACACTCCTATTAAACTCGCCTCTGATTTCCACTCTCTGAAAATGATTCACCATTTCTTCTCAACCTCTGTGAGACCTTTCAAGATTATCTTGATTGGTGATCGATCCAATCTTAGCATTCTGGAAGTCTGATACCTTCATTCTCTGAAGTTCTCCCCCTCGTTTTTGATTGAAAAGTGATATAGCACAAAGTGTTGCTTTAACCACTGTTGGATAATCTTCCGAAACCATCCTTGTTTCAAGAAGCTCTTGGACCTTTCTCACATCTTCACATGATGGGATCAGCTTGGGTTTGTTCATGGTCATTTTCTCAACCGACTGGGCTGCTGTAATTGACACACAATCATACCAGTCCCCAGTAAAGACAGAGTCAACCCGCCGTGCCTCAGAGAGCTCCTGTCGCCACCTGTCAACTGAACCATGCCCAAGCTGTTTGGATGCCTGCGACTGTTTGATCTGTGGACATTTTTTTAAGGCATGGCCTATGCACATTGCGAGATTGCCTTTTTTGAACTGATGTGTGTCCTCATCAAATTCTACTAGCTCTTTTACAGCCAGTACAACATGATCAAAGCTAGCTGAATTGATCACAGCATTTAAACTTGCGATTTTCATTTCTGACCTCACTCTGAGAATCTTTAATAGTCTCCCTAACTCCCACATCCTGGAGCTGATTTGTACAGCCGTGTGTTCTTCAATGTAACTGCGGTCAAATAATCTCTTTCCATACTCAAGAAGCAAGGGGTCAGTTGTGATGAGACGGCTTATCTCATCATCTCTCTGTCTGGCAAATACCTTATGATAGAAGGAAGAGTCAACGTCTAAAGGTATTGGAAGCATTAGTCTCCCACGTCATGCCGCGTCACCTCGTTTAGCGAACTGAAACTCTCCTGGTTTCTGACAGCAATGTTTTGAGTGTACAGAGATCAGCTTTCTTCAATAGAGCCCTTTGCAATGGCTACAGGCGAGAAGGTCTTCAACGTTACAACTGTTGGTGCGAAACTTAGGAATCAAACATCCTGATTTCTTTTCAAGAACGGCAACGTTATGCATGTAATCACCCTCATCTTGTAGTCTGATCCATGCTTGACGTCTTTGCTTCATCCCTTTTTTCATCGACAAAATTTTAGCAACTTCTGCCTCATCTGCATGGACATCTTGTAAGTGCGTGCTCATTTTCAAGACAATCTTGCTACAGAATGTGCACGCATGTTTCTTGTCCCATTTGTACTTTCCTTTCTCTCTCTGTGACACGTGCACACCTGTTTCTTCTGTAAGCGCTCTTTCCCCACCCCCAACGTCATGTTCCTTCTGCCTATCCACATTCTCATTGCCGCCCCATAATTCACCAGGTTCCGCACACTGCACCTTGCTGGTACTTGCTTCACTGACACCAGCCCACCCTGAACCTGCCACTTTGAAATCTAACATAGTCAATACAATACTGTCTGTGTCGGAGTTCCCAGAGTTTGATGGCAACCCACAGTCTGAATCCTGTGAGCTCCAGCCAGGAACAAACTCCTCTTCATCACTGTCATTGTATTGAGATGAGCTTGCACTCTCAGGTCCATCCCAGGCTCCATTTGCCAACTGGAAAAAAGAAAAGAAAAGAAAAAAACTACATTAGGACAGAAATAGCCCAATTTTGGTTTAAGGGGCCTTGCAGAAGAATAAAAAGAGTAATCCCGTGTATGACTGATTTACATATATCGTGTGACCTCGGTGACAAGAGCTGGCTTCTGCAGCAGGAAAATCCATGTTTTCTGAAAATGTAAGCATTTTTCACACATCTGTCAACCCTGTGTGACCCTTGGTGAGAGGTCACTCACATTGGTATGATTACAAAGGTCTTGCCACAAAGTATCCTTGGGCCAAGCTTGAAGAATGTGGCTTGAATAGTCGTCGAGAAAATGCCACTGTTAAAGTTTACCACGGACGACGGATGGACGGAGGACCAGTGGCCCAGAAAATAAACTCACATTTGCTTCGCACGCGAGCCAATAAAATGAGAATGATCATAGAATCACTTACCAGTTTGTAATTGGGGGCATTCCCGTGCCGTCTATGCACCCTCCTACCAGACGCACCCTCTCCGGCATAGATACTGCATGGGCTATCCAGCTGACTAATTTTGCCATGGGCCTTGGTCATGTGCCAGGAAGGGGCGTGCTTGTCCACTTCCATAGATCCTGATGGTTCTGGACATCCTGCTGCCATCTGGCGCTGGGTGTATGCAGAAAGTCCTGAGTGTGGCCAAAACAGTGCTGCAAACATGTCAAATGCAACCATGTCAACTTGACATTTTGGATCAGATATACATATATTTACTGCAGTACCCCCAGCCACCTACGAACAATAACTGGTAATACAGTCTCTCTCTTGGCTTGACTTCGCGAACGAAGATTTTATAGGAGTTGCCCACGACGTCTGCAGGCTTGTTCGTGGCTGCGGAGGCCAATCCGAGACAGGCAGGTTCGACCACAGTGGCTGCAGGGGAAGGTATGGCCAGGGTTCTGAGCTGCGGCATCTCTGTTTTTTCTCCTGAGCCGCTTGTCCTTAAGGCTAGCTCTGTGAGAGTCCTCAAAGGAGACAGCTGCCTTGTAAATGGTGGAGCGCCAGGTGTCACGGTCCGCAGCAAGTGAAGACCACTGGTGGTGGTCGATTTGGCAGGCACTAAGTGACTTCTTGAGACAGTCTTTGTATCTCTTCTTTGGTGCCCCTCTGTCACGGTGTCCAGTAGCAAGCTCGCCGAACAGAGTGATCTTTGGTAGGCGATGATCCTCCATCCTGGAGACATGCCCCGCCCAGCGGAGCTGTGTCCGCAGCAGCAAAGCCTCGATGCTCACAGTTTCAGCCTGTTCAAGGACCTCGACGTTGGTGACATAGTCACTCCAGTGAATGCCCAGGATGGTACGCAGGCAGCGCTGGTGGAAGCGTTCGAGGAGTCGTAGTTGTCTGCGGTAGAGGGCCCAGGACTCGGAACCATACAGCAGGGTGGTGAGGACCACAGCTCTGTACACGCTGATCTTGGTGCCTGTTTTCAGCTGTTGATTGTGCCACACCCGCTTGAAAAGTCGCCCGAAAGCGCTGTTCGCTTTTGCCAGCCTGCTGTCAAGCTCTTGTCCAGCTTGGCGTCCGACGTGATAATGCAGCCAAGGTAAGCAAACTGGTGCACTGACTTTAGTTCAGACTCACCAATGGTGATGTGAGGAGGGCGATACACTGTCTTGGGTGCCGGCTGATGGAGGACCTCTGTCTTTTTCAGACTGACCTCGTGTCCAAAGAGCTGGGCAGCATCTGCGAAGCAAGACGTGATGCACTGCAGGGCTCTCTCTGTGTGTGCAACGAGGGCAGCATCATCAGCAAAAAGCAGCTCACGAATCAGTTGGTCTAGGGTTTTCGTGTGGGCCTGCAGTCGTCTGAGGTTGAACAGGCTGCCATCGAGACGATACCTGATGTACACTGCATCGTCATCATCGAGGTCCACTGTGGCCTGCTTCAACATCATGCTAAAAAAGATGGTGAAGAGGGTCGGTGCCAGCACGCAGCCCTGCTTTACGCCGTTGAGAATAGGGAATGGTTCCGAGAGGTCATTGTTGAGTCTGACCTGGCCTTGCTGGTCCTCGTGTAGCTGGACAATCATGTTGAGGAACTTTGGGGGACAGCCAAGTCGCTCCAGGATCTGCCACATGCCTTGCCTGCTCACAGTGTCGAACGCTTTTGTTAGGTCGACAAATGTTACGTACAGACCTTTGTTCTGCTCGCGGCACTTCTCATGTAGCTGTCTCAGCACAAAGACCATATCGGTGGTGCTCCTGTTTGCTCTGAAGCCACACTGGCCCTCTGGGAGTTGGTCTTCAACGATGGCAGGTACCAGCCGATTCAGGAGCAGCCTTGCAAGGATTTTCCCAGCAATGGACAGCAGGGTAATTCCCCGATAGTTGGAACAGTCAGACTTCTCGCCTTTGTTCTTGTACAGGGTGATAACGACTGCATCACGGAGATCTTTTGGTAGTGTTCCTTCCTCCCAGCAGCAGAGAAAGAGGTCATGGAGCTTGTTGTGCAGTGCTGTGCCTCCATGTTTCCAGATCTCTGGTGGTATTCCATCGATGCCTGCTGCTTTGCCACTCTTGAGCTGGTGGATGGCTGTGAGGGTCTCTTCAGCGGTGGGCGGTGCGTCCAACTCAACCTTTACTGGGAGGTGTGGGATTTGTAGGACGACTGCTTCTTGAACAGTGCGCTCAGCGCTGAAGAGGCTCTGAAAGTATTCCGACCAGCGGTTCAAGATGGAGGTATTATCTGTGAGGAGTGCCTGGCCATTCGCGCTTCGCAGGGGACTTTGTACCAGGTGCCTGGGGCCATACACTGCTTTCAGTGCTTCGTAGAAGCCCCTGTAGTCACCATTGTCAGCACAAAGCTGGGTCCTCTGTGCAAGTCTGGTCCACCACTCATTCTGGAGATCTCTGAGCTTGCGCTGGAGACTGCTGCAGACGAGGCGGAAGGCAGACTTCTTCATAGGGCAGGAAGGCTGGGCTAGGTGGGCCTGATGGGCGGCTCTTTTTTTTGCTAGGTGTTCCTGGATCTCTACATCGTTTTCGTCAAACCAGTCTTTGTTCTTCTTTCTGGCGAAACCCAAGACTTCTGCAGAGGATTTTGCAATAGCAGTTTTCAGTTGTTCCCAAAGTGTTTCAGGGGAGGAGTCTACTGGGTCCGCTGTGTCTTTGAGCCTGCGCTGTAAATCTGTCTGAAAGGCAGCTTTCACATCGTCACGCTGAAGGCTGGCAACATCAAGCTTTTTCTTGGGGGGCCCCCATTTCTTGGGTTTTGGCTTGAAGTGGAGCCTGAGTTTGCAGCGGACAAGGCGGTGGTCAGTGTGGCACTCTGCGCTGGGCATCACTTTGGTGAGGAGGACGTCACTGCGGTCCCTCTGACGCACTAGGACATAGTCGATAAGGTGCCAGTGTTTGGAGCGAGGATGCATCCAGGTGGTCTTTCGACTGTCCTTTTGCTGTAAAGTAGTGTTGGTGATGACCAGTTGCTGCTCCGCACAGAACTCCAACAGTAGGCGGCCATTGTCATTGCAGTTCCCCACGCCATGCTTGCCGAGGACTCCTTTCCAGGCTTCAGAGTCCTGGCCCACTCTGGCGTTGAAGTCGCCAAGGATGATGACTTTGTCGTCTGCATGGGTACTCTGTAGGAGGCTGCGCAGGTCAGTGTAAAACTTGTCCTTTTCAGCAGGCTCTGCCAGGAGGGTTGGGGAGTACACACTGAGAAGGGTGACGTGCTGCTGGTGTCTCAGTGGGAGGCGCATGGACATGATGCGGTCTGAGTGGCCCGTTGGTAGGTTTTCCAGCTTAGTCGCAATGGATGTCTTGACCATGAAACCCACGCCTGAAAGCCGTCTTTCTGATGCAGGCCTGCCTGACCAGTAGAGGGTGTACCCAGCACCAAGTTCTTGGAGGCTGCCTTCGTCCGGAAAGCGTACTTCGCTGAGCGCGGCGATGTCGATGTTTAACCTCCGCAATTCATGGGCAATGAGGGCAGAGCGACGTTCAGGGCGTCCGCTGTCTGCTTTGTCGAGCATGGTTCGGACGTTCCAACATGCTACGTTGAGTCCGGTCGTGGTCGTCATGAGAGTGGATCCGTTATTCTTTCTTGTTTTTTGACCGCAGGAGAAGATGCCCGTTGACCGCGGCTAGCCAACTGGGGTTGCGAGGGGACGAGCTTTGGTTAGGCCACCTTTTCTAGGCCCCTCTCCGTGTGGAGCAAGCAGTGCTGTCCCTAGAGAAGGCTGCTTGGTCGTTCAGGGTGTGCCGAGTGATGTTGTCATCCCCATGTCAACATCAGGCGACCAATATCCTGAACCGCCTGCATGCAGGTTTGAGACTGCGGCTTCCAGTGAGGTAATACAGTAAAAAGCTGGTAATACAGTAAAAAGCGACAACTTTGCACAATCCGAAAAAGTTGTTCGTGGAAGTTCCTGGAATCGCGAGACAGTTTTACGTACGGGGATTGAATTGAAATACACACTGAAATCTGCGGTATCATCGGGTTTTTTACGCATGTGTGGTGAAGTTACTTTTCGATCACACTCACACGTCAGAAAAAAAGCAACAAAATCGCGTAACAGATTGACCTTGTAATGGTGTTATTGGACGAATTCTGTTTTATTGGAGAAGAAGAAAGCTTTTGTTAAAATCGTGTAGTTCTATTATCTTTGAGGAATCAAGAATGAGAAGCTAATGACCAGCCGCATAGCTTTAGCAGTCTTTTCTCGAAGCGTGTCAGTATCCGTTGACTATGCAATTGTATCGGATTGGGAGCATCTCAGTCAAATAACTGCGCTGAATAACTTGGGCGTGCTCTTAAATAACAAAAATATTGCATAAGATTTACCTTTTACAAACAAAACAGCGGATGAGGGATGAAAGACAATAGTGTTTAGCTGAATCAGCAAAGGCGAAAAGAGGAAACAACTCAGTTCATGTCACTGCGCAGTCGACCGATCAATCAGTATCGAGCTGATCAATAACCAAGGAAGCTGACGTCACACACGGACCCTCGCTTCCGTAGCAACACACAACAGGAGTGTGTCTCTAACACAAAACATCATGTAAACGACTTAAAATGGAAAAAAACTGATTTCTTTTACTTTTTATAACTTTTTACCACAAGACAATGCAGAAACAACCTCAGAAAAAATGGGGCACCCAGAATTTTACACTCACCCATTTTCCATAAGGATGGTAAAGAAAGTCACCCATTTTAGGGGTTTTGTGTACACACACACACACACACACACACACACACACACACACCACACACACACACACACACACACACACACACAGACACACACACGGCACACACACACACACACACACGGCACAAACATACACACAAACATCACACGCACGCAAATACGCCGCACGCACGCAAGCACTCACACAGACACGCACACACACACACACACACACACACACACACACACACAATGCCTGGAAAGAGAGAGAGAGAGAGGGAGAGAGAGAGAGAGAGAGAGAGAGAGAGAGAGAGAGAGAGAGAGAGAGAGAGAGAGAGAGAGAGAGAGAGAGAGAGAGAGAGAGAGAGAGAGAGAGCGAGAAGGAATGAAGGAATGAATGGAATGAATGAATGAATGAATGAATAAAACTTTATTTTTCAAGGATGGAGACAATAGGCGCACAGACCTTCTTTTCATATCTGTTCTTGCTAAACTACGGATTGAACACAAAGCAACAATTCAATACAGACAAATGACATATACATACATTGATAAAATAAGCTTCGTTTGTAAACAAAGCAAAATCAGTTTAACGTCAGTACACACACATACGTGCACACACGCCCACCCACACCCACATACACGCAAGCACGTACGCACTCACGCGCGCACACACACGCACACATACACACACACACACACACACACACACACACACACACACACTCACACACACACACACAATGCTGATATTGCCGAGGGCGTCACAGTGCAGTTAGATGTGCGAAGAGTCAAATAAATAAACTAAGGTAAATAAACTATAAAAAGTGAAAAAGACCAGAGAGAGAGATAGAAGGGGGGGGGGGGGGGGAGCCGAGGTGTAGATAGTGAGGTAGGAAGATCGCATATTAGCAGCCTAACGACGGCAAAGCCATTTCATCAGCTCTCAGTAAGCAATGGCCCTCGGGCCGGCGTCGGTCGCAATTGGCAGGTGCACTGTCGCGCGCGTGCCAAATGCGACCGACGCCGGCCAGAAAATTTTTTACGCGTTAGGCTCCTGACGAAGAAGACAGCGAGCAGGTTTCCAGTTCCCTACCCATCCACCCTTCTCCATCAATGTCCTACACATGCGATACAAAGAGGTGACTCGTTGGCAGAAACCAGTTCCGCCAGTTTCAGCCGCCACTCTACAGTTCCTCCTACGGTTGATATAAAAGAGATAGAATTGGCTGAAACTCATTGGCAAGATCCATGTATCATCATGACCTGTTGCATTTTTCAAGGGTCTATTTTGCTTCTAACGTACAGGATTGTTTTTGTGTCTCCTTCGAAATGCACACTGGCTCCGCCAATCTTTGTATGAAGAATACGCTTGACAAGGTACAGAGATCGCCAGTGAATGCACAAATGTGCATGTACAGCTCAGTGAATTATGTGGAGACATTCGAAGGTCTGTTCACTACTTGCACTCATAATAAGCTCGGTGTCGGACTGGACAAGAAGATTTCCTGGAGACGCTCCAGATGTGTATTCAATCTCCGATAATCTCTTCTCTTTGCTTAAAACAAATATAAATGTGTCACGCTAACCATTTTTAGGCATACATCCACATAAGCTCCTGCAGTCTGCAGGGGCGCATGAGGATCTATGAATCTTGCAGGTGGCTCGGGTTCAGTGATGTACTGAACAGACGGTTTCTCATTCGTACCTATCAGCAGGCACTTATCATCAATCAGCAAGCTCTAAACCTGTCACATGACCCCCAACGCGCTCTGGACATGGGCAGATAACTGATGGGACCGAGGTCAAGACAGACGACTCTTGAGTGAATGGTCGAGGGAAGTCTGACAGGATCTAGATCATTAGCAGAAGAGGCTTGGATAGTGTCATCTCCGGGAAAAAATGAACTGCGTTTGTAGAATGTAACGATAAGTCTATTTCTGAAACTCTGATTTGTATTTTAGCATGTTTGACTAATAATAATAATAATAATGCGAGTAATAAACAAAACTAAATATGGTCTTGTCGCGGACAAGAGGAGAAATTGGGCTGCCATCCCCCGAGGAAAAAAATAAGAACAACAAGCTAGATATGTCAGATGGCGCTACAGCGCCATCTGACATTTCTAGCTTGTTGTTCTTATTTTTTTCTCTCGGGAAGGCAGCCCAAATTTCCCCTCGGACAAGACTTTTTTTAAGTGATCACTTTAGTGTCAATCGCTAAACGGGAAAGCTAACTTCTAAATTCTTGGCTAAACGTGTTATTTGAAGTTTGGGTTGTGTTCAAATTCAGTGCGCTGAACGCGCGGAATTCTCCATTAACCCATTCAGCCCTGACGCACTACAGCAGGAGATGGATCGACCATGATAATTCAAGGGTATTGTCAGGCGGATTAGCTTGGCGCCGACAACAGGTGCATAGTCGTTAGATGAAGCCTCCAAAATTTGGGAAATACGTGCGTGGGGTTGAATGAGTTAAGTTTATTCTTACCATCTAAACCCGAGTTCATTGTGTTCTGTTCGAACTTTAGATTTAAGAAATACAATCAGCTTTGTTTTGCAACTGACAAACAACCTTCAGCAGCAGTAGCAGCAGTAGTAGAAACAAAAACAACAACAAACAAAACAACAACAAGAGAAACAGCAATAGCAACAAGAACAACAGCAATAAGAAACAAGCTCCCTAGCAATTAACTAACTTACTCCCATCTCACCTCACCGCAATCCACCACACCCCCAGACCTCCGAAAAGCTAAAGAAAACCAAACCACAATGCCTAATTTGTTTTCTACCACCCCTTTCCTCCCCTTACCCACTCCTTTTCACGAAAGATTATATATCCTCGGCTTGTTTTCTTTTTATATTCATCATCATCATCAGTCCCTTGCCCGAACTGGGCGTTGGGGGGACTGAAAGGCAGCAGCAACAGACAGTGCTCTCCACTGAGTTCTATTTTGGGCGGTGGCAAGCAAGTCTGGCATCTCGAGTTCGGTCCATTCTTTTATGTTTGCGACCCAACTCTTTCTCTGACGACCTCGCCGACGACTTCCTTCGAGAGTGCCTTGGAGGATAGTCTTGGACAAGGTGTTGTGTCGGGTCACGTGGCCAAACCAAGCAAGCTTGCGCCGTTTCACGGTTGCCAGAAGGGGTTCATGTGGGCCCACCAGGGAAGTGACGATGCTCCGTACATATTCGTTGGTCTTGTGCTCGCGGTACGAGATGCGGAGCAACTTCCTCAGGCACTTGTTCTCAAAGGCCTGGATTTTCTTTTCTGAGTCTGCAAGCAGTGTCCAAGTCTCACAGCCGTAGAGTAGAATAGACACTACGAGGGACTTGTAAAGCCTGTACTTGATGGTGAAGCTGATGGAGTTACTTCGCCATATACTGTCCAGCCTGGCCATTGCGGATGTTGCTGTACCTATCCTGATACGGATCTCTGCTATGCAACTACCGTCTTTGGACAGGGTGGCTCCCAAGTACTTGAAGCTATTGACCTCTTCTAGCTTCTGGCCGTTCATGTGAATGTTGCTGCTGCTGTCGCTTGTGGTGTTGATCATCACTTTGCTTTTATCCGTACTGATCTCCATGCCATAAGACCCTGCGCTACTTGAAAGTTTGTCTGTCAGGTTTTGGAGCTCACTATTGCTGCCTGCCATGAGGTCAATGTCGTCTGCGAATCGAAGATTGCACAGGGATCTGCCACCAATAGAGATTGAAGTATGGTGGTCGTGGAGGGTTTCCTGCATGATCTTCTCCAGGAATATGTTGAAAAGGACAGGAGAGAGCAGGCATCCTTGACGGACACCGATCGTCGTCCTGAAGAACTCGCCTGACTGATTGTTAAGTAGAACCGCGCTGCAGGCGTTCTTGTAAAGCGCTTCTATCATTTGGATCAGTCCCTCCTCTATGTTGAACGATCTCATGACTTGCCAGAGTCCGTCGTGCCAGACGCGATCAAATGCTTTCCTGAAATCAATGAAGTTGTGGTAGAGTTCGCGCTGATGCTGCAGATGTTTCTCGATCAGGACGCGGCAGTTGAAAATCTGCTCTACAGTGCTTCTTCCAACTCTGAAGCCAGCCTGTTCTTCTGCCAGCAGTTCCTCGGCGAAAGTTTTGAGGCGGTTGAGAATGATTCTAAGCATTACTTTGCTAGGGTGACTTATCAGACTGATAGTTCTGTAGTTCTGGCACTGTTTCAGGTTTCCTTTCTTGGGGAGCGGGATCACTAGAGACTGTGTCCATTCTACTGGCCATTTCTTTTGCTCCCAGATCTTTTGACAGAGTGTAGTGAGGACCTTCGTTGTTACTTCTCCTCCATGTTTCAACAGTTCAGCAGGTACGTTGTCTACACCTGGAGACTTTCCTCCCTTCAGGCCGCGTACGGCTGCTTCCACCTCTTCAGCTAACACTGGCAGGTCTTCAGCCTTCCTGGCCCCAGCCTGGTTGTTTTGGAGGATGCTGGTGTCTGGCTCAGCCTTGTAGTTATACAAGTCTCGGCAGTACTCAGTCCATCTGTTTAGTACAGCAGTGTTTTCCGTAAGGAGTTGGCCGCTGCTGTCTTCGATGACTGTGGCTGTTCGCTGTTGAGTCTTGTTCGCTGTTGAGTCTTTTTATATTACTGATACATATATCGCTAGTATAATTATCTCTCGATTTACTCTTCAAGGGCTGATAAGCAGTACTTTACGTAATTCACTCCCTAGAGTGCTCCTCTATTGAACCGTGAGATGGCTTTTACCTTCTCGCCACCATACCTTTCCATCTGCAAGAGGCATAGATTCTCATGAGCCCCTGCAGCTGCAGGAGCTCATGCGAATTTATGCCTCTTTCTTTAGGAATCAGTCTCATATACTTAGTCATCGCAATATTTTTACGCATGAGTGTCTCTGAATGTCTCATCACAGACCTAATATAAATGTACGTGATGTCTAAGGCATCATTGACTTAGATTCTGTAACTGAAGTGCTCATGAGAATCTGTACCACTTGGATCCATCTCGTGTCACTACATCTCTGCGCCTCAAGCGGAAGGTGATATAAGGGTTTTAACATGAGACTTCGTCATATGAATGGACACGTTCATGCGAACCTACAAACAGCACCGCCAATTAGTGGAGTGCACGCATTCTAGAGAGGATCTTATCAGATGGTCTTCAAATTCCTTTGGCGAGCTCCATCCACCTGCTAGAATCATAGAGAGACCCTCAGAAGCCACGACTGTGGGCCACTGGTTTATACGGATAAATTCTTTGACTTCTACTGGCCACTCCGCTCGGGGGAGCTCGAAAGACGTGTAATAGCTAGCCATGACCGGAAGAAATCAAGCAGAACCGAAATGAATGAGGCATAGATCCACATGAGCCCCTGCAGTTGCGGGAGCTCATGTGGATCTGTGCCTCTTGCTGAACCGACTTTGTATCCATATTCCTTGGACGGACGAGGTTCTTTGGTGTTGATTTAACTCAGATTTCAGACGTATAATCTGCCACCAATGGCAGGTAAGGGGTTACTTGTCATTATTACCAACGGCAGGTTTTTTTTTAAAAATTAGAATATGATAATAGCAACGTAATCTACCCTTGTCCACAGCCTTGTAGAAAATAGTTTTTCGAAATCCTCTAATCTCAAAAGAGCAATCAGCATTATTATTCAGCACAACCAGCGGATTTGTATGCCATTTACAAACTACTATAAGAACCCCAGTTTACTATTTTTAATTTTCCTTTTTAGCTACGCATCTCAGTTTTGATTTGCACTGTAGCGCCACCTTCGTCGCGATCACCTCTTTGGTGTTACAGTGGTCCGTCCCTCTCTCTGTCGAGGGTCGAGGGAGATGCCTAACCAGTGTGTGTCGGTCTACGCTTCGTGTCAGGAACATTTGCATCTGTGTCACTTAGGCAGGGGACGCCGGTGAAAGTTCAAGCAACGACTATCTCCGAACACCACAGAAGCGCTCCAGAGATATAAAGATGGAGAATACAACAGATTTTTTGACGATGTCAATTTTTCATTGTTTTTGATCACAAATCGCTCATCTAATGACACACCCCATTTTTTTAGGTTTCTCCTTATTTTTTTCAGTAAAATAAAGGTTTCCAAAATCAATGTCATTTAAAATTAATATTTTTTATTATAAAATGAATCAAGACGAATTACTTCTTCTAAATGATATCAACGCTGTAGAAAACAAAGATTTAGACTCTAAGAAACAGCGTCTTTTGTCTGTGATTGTCTCAGGCAAGTCAAAGGCTTATCTCGGAAAACAATATATGACAGAGGATATTGAATCTCTCACCGCTGACAAACTATTAAAACTTCATTCAAAATATGAAAACCACATTGCCTCACTAATGACTCGTGATTTGAGTCGATCTCTTGTATGCCTATACACAAAAGCAGTGAGTCACTTTCTACCTGTGGATAGTGACAGTCTTTCACACGACCTTGAAAGCAATCCTATTGTTTCAAGTTCAATTGGCAAATTAGCATGTGTCATGTTTTACAAGTTCGGAAATTACCTTGCTCCTGTCGTAGCCCTTCTTGTTACCGGGAGTCATATTGATTTTTCAAAAATAAATTTTCTAGAGAAAGAAAAAGAAGGATCAAATGGACGAGAACAAGATGACTACACAACTGAACCCGGACCCTGTTTTGACACAGGTTCAAACTGTGACTAAGGCTAAAAGTCCAGGCCGCGTTGATGCAGGAAAAAGATTAGCCGAATGGAACAGGCAAAAAAAAATTACAGCTTCAAACACAAACAGAAAAGTCTCATGTGACTGACCAGGCATCAACACCTTCACTACCATCAAGACCAACACTGACAGGACACCCACATCAAAGTGAGAGACAAACAACCCAGTCTAACCCTGACCCCGAACCTCAATCAACAAAATATATAAT
>BTPG01000001.1:78094979-78104721 GCA_036245525.1 Semisulcospira habei | reverse complement strand
ATACCTTTCAGTGATCTAGCAGGCGTGTTTAAGTTTACGTTCCACATTGGGTCACTCTTGTCTTTGGGTATTAAACTATGTCTAATCACCCTGTCATAATAAATTGGAAGTCTTGACTGGTATTGATTTTGAATGAGTCTGGCTAGTTCAGTATGTGTAACAATTTCATATTCCAAGGAAATGTTAGAGATCTTATATGTTGCATCTGTGGCAGATGATTTAATGACTTTGGAGTAGTCATTGAAAGTTAGTTCAAAGCTCAGACGGTCATTCAGTGCTCCTTGGTAATAAGGCAAATGAGCTGTTAGGATTTCAAACTCGAGTGGAATGTAAAATCTAGTTCCATATGTTTCAGCTATAATAACATCATTGGCTGCTGACGTTGATTTATCTCCAGCATTGATTCGAAGTTTGGTAATATTATCAGACTGTATGCCTTGATAAATACGGTCCTCTCGTTCTTCTCTTGTGAGCCAAAGGTCTTTGTAACAGTAGAACACATCTGAGTCATCAAGACTAAACACTTCCTGTCCTTCAAGTTTTACTTTAATAGTTCTAACAATTGCTCTGCCAAGATTGTCAACCAGTGTTCTGTTCACATCTGCGTCTGATGATAGTTCAATATTAAATGCAAGGCGTGCAGTGCCAGGAACAATAACGTCACTGGGGCCTAGGTTTGGAAACTTGACTGTAAGTGTTTGGTTCTGGTCTATGGTACTAGGATTGTTTGTGATAACAATTGATTGTCTAACTGCCTTAACTCCCAGAGGCTCACGTAGTTTTCTGTATGGGTCTAACTTTGATCCGTAAGACTGTGTCATTTTTATTATGCACAATAAAAAATAATAAATTAATAAAACAATGGCAGCGGGAGGATTTAATCATGAAGATTTTGAAATGGATGACATGAATGTCTCAGATACCAGTATCACAGATATGACTGGAATGGTAACTACTTCTCCTTTGTATCACGAACTGTTAAAAGACAAAGTAAACTCATTTTATGACAGTGTTGGTGTCCACCCAGATGTAATAGATCCTAATCAATTTGAATATGATAAAGGGCACTTATTTGTAAATACAGACAGAGGGAAAATATATCTAACACATAAAAATAATCCTTCTAAGTTTAGGGCTTTAAGTACAATTAAAGGTGAAGTCGGTGGTAACTCTGGGTTGGCAAGGTATCTTGGAATTGGAGGGTCTCCTGTCACGCCAAGACTGGCTAGTGTTCTTCACGACACGCAAACAAAGTTGCCAACAGGGCAAGAGATTGAAATGGCACCAGTAACAAGCCTACCAGAAATAGCAAACACAGTGATACAAGAAACTTCATTTACTGAAGGACAATTAAATGATGCTATGAAAACAATAGACGATCCACCTTTGTCAATGCGGGAGATTATGGGATTGGATAAATCACTGCAGACAATAAGAGGTGAGATGGTAAACAATCTTGCCAAACTGGGTGAACTTGATAAACACATAGAACGTGAGAAAGAGAAACTGGCTACAGCAGACAATGGGAATCTTGACACAGAAATGAAAGAAAGAATTCAACACAGATTAAATGATTTGCAGATAGAAAGATCAGGACGGTTAGAAACAATTAGTATTGGAAGACAAAAACTTAAAACCCAAGTTAACAGAATTAGAGAAACTATTCAGAAAATACTTCACGAAGACACTACTCTGGCTGAGAGACTAAAAACACTTTTCAGAGAACAGGGTATTACAATTGCTAGTTTAATTACTGCTCTGGGATTTATTATCAGTACTTTTGTGTTGGCTGTCTCCGGTGCTGCTGGTGGAGCACCCCCGGCACCGGCACCACCAACCCCGGGTCCCCCGACTCCAACAGACCCAAAAGATTTACAGTCATGGGTAAAGAAACAGTTGTCTCACATATCAGACTTGCTTAAAAAATTGGCTCTGAAAGCAGTGGACGCTTTGCCTGGCATAATTGGCACTGTTGTCAGTTGGATGATTAGTACTGCAGCGAAGGCAGTAGGGTTTATGGCAGAACATGTGTGGGTATTTTTGGTGACAGTAGGAGGGTTGATGGTGGGTTATTTAATGAAACAGATAAAGAAGTAATACTCCTAATCCAGTGAGGCCTATTACCAATGCAGTTCTTTCTGACTCATGTGTGTCCAGGGTTGGTGTAGGGGTTACCGCTTGTATGAGTGCCGGTGTTGGGGCCGGGGCCGGGGCCGGGGCCGGGGGTGTTACCGTCTGTAATGATTTTAATGACTGTACATGTGTGGTTGTGGCCCCCAAGTTTACAGATTGATTAAGACCGAGTTTTTGATCACGACCTGCAACAATGATTTCATTATTATAATTTGTTATTGTACCCATTTGGAGTTGAAGGTCAGATGGTAACATGTATAACCCAATGCCAACTACAAAGTCAACTTTTGATCTGGCATATCTGAGTACGTCTTGGTAGCGTTGTATGCTAGATGGGAGATCGACTGTTGAATTAATTGAATCTTCAAGATTAGCGAGAAACTGTTTTTGTGCTTCAAATTTACCACTTCCATTCAAAATGTTTGATTTTGTTAGTGATTGTGCACCTAGTATACACCAGACATATGTTCTGATAGACTCATTTACGCGCTCAACTCCTGCTTGAGTAAACCCGTCAGATTTATCTAAAATAAATGTGGTCCAGGCATTAGTCTGCTTCTGCTCTATTGATCCTATCCAAACTTGTGATTTTGATGAGAAGGAAGTGTAACCAGGGTAATAATCTTGTGGGTATTGTCTGTGACTCAAAGCGTAATACAATGTACCCATGCCTTTGTGATCATCAAGTTTTTGTGTGAAGTCATACTTAGTGCTTATGTTAAATTCATTACAAATGTGTTCAAATGCTTTCATATCCATGGGGTTGTTATACCTGTTGAAACTGGATTCAGTGGGTAATGGTGTATGCAGTTCTGACAATATGCGTCTAAGCTGGTAATAAACATGGAAACGGTAGACAGACCTAATCAGTTTGTTTGAGTGATTCAAATGATCTGTAAATGAAACACCACAGCCTGTAGTTGAACATAGTATTGCAAAGTTGAGTTGGTTTTGAAACATCTGTAGTGGACTTGAAGACCACTTTCTTGCAGTTGAGTCGTCTGTTATCGGAGGGTTTAGGTAATGATCAAATGGATTCGGTACTTTGACTTGGAATAGATCTTGTTCAGACACAGCTATGTCAAGCTGGTTTAGTTGAATTGTTTTCTGTTCATAAGTAGGTGCAACATTATATTTGGCATCCACATTAAATTGAAATGCGTTTGTAGTGGTAATGGTTGGCGATTTAAATTCCATCCTTTTTTATATGAGATAATAAAAATGTTTATTACCTTAACAAATCTTGACACAAGCAAACCAGTGTGGTTAACTAATGGGATTGATAATCGTGATGGTAGCAAGTCTGTAGCTATCCATGAAATGTTCTACACAGTAAAATGGTTTAATGTAGAAGATGATATATATAATAAAGTAATTTTTGGTGGTAAGACTGAAGCTTTACCGCCTGGTTATTATGACTTTTGTACTATAGCTGAATGGTTTCAAAGTAATTTTAAAATTAAAGCAACTTTAAATCCAGCTAACCTACTTGTTACATTAGAATCTCCGACACAAGATTGGTTAAAGATCTCAGATAGATTTGCATATTTACTTGGATTTTATATTGACGAAGATTGGTATAGATCAGATGATTTAGATGAAGCTATGTTTGGTATTATAACAATGAAGACAAAAAAACTTAAAATAACTGGAAAACGTCCTGTCAATTTGTCAGTACACAGAGTACTAAATGTTTATTTGAAAGAACTAAACACATCTGAGAATGTTCACAATGGAAAGCCTTCAACTTTGTTGAGATGCTTACCTACTGGAACTGCTCCGTATTGTGAAAGTGTGGTTGTTAGATTTCCTAATTTGCAGTTTAAGAAATTAGGTTCTAGTTTCTTTGAGTCACTGAGTTTATCTGTAACTAATCAGGATGACAAACCAGTTCTTATGCATGATTTTAGTGTTGTGTTGGAAATTAAATAATTTTATTTTTGTTTATAAAAATGAGTGGTCTTGGTCCAAAGCCTAGAATCATACCAGTTGCATGTCCAGTAACAGAGTTGAAAGATTTGGCAGACGTACAGGATTTTGAGAAGGAAGGGGAAATTGGAGAAATATATGGTTTTGAACTTGATTCAACTGGTATGTACAAGAGGAAAGTAATTGTCGACATGAAAGACGGTGAAAAACAGATTCCTAAACTTGGTCAGCTTCGTGATGTTACTGTACCTACTCCACCTGTAAATAATGCGCCTTACAACTTAATACATGTGGGTAGTAAGTGGGTTGTTTCACCTGTGCCTGTTCCACCACCCACAATTGACTGGGACATAAAGTTGGAATTTATTAGTCCTTATGTATACACTGATGATGAAGGAGCCTTAGTGTTTAGGAAGGTTGTTAATTCTGGGCCGCTTATTGTAAGTCTTGTTCCAAGCTTTGCCCCAGACAACAATAGCAGAGAAAAACTGAAAGTTGAAAATTATGAGAAACGGAGATATCTTCTTACAACTAGAAAGGGTAGATCAGATACTTCTGTTGTGTTTATGCCAGCAAGCTTAGTCGTGGCTAGAGAAGCGACAATAGTATTTGAAATTATCATGAAATCTGTTGCTACTGCTAAAGAGGCTCAAATTGCACAAGGAATTAAACTTACATGGAATGAAACAGTAACAGAATCATCAAAGGTCTTTATTGCCATTACAAAAAATAATGATGTTATTAATGTTTCAAGCAGTATTCCCGCTGTCAAGGTGGTGGTTGACAAAACAACTTTTGTTCGTCTAACTTACATAAACCTTGAACACATTGATCTTGTTGCATTTTATTATGCCAGCAAATTGTATACTTTTGAAGAGTTGCAAAATGTAATTGCTGATTAAATAAAAAAAAAATATTTGTGAATAAAAAAAATGGTAAACTTCTATCCGCAACTACCAACGCTTGATCCGACTGAAACAAATGTGATGACTAAAACAACACTTGCACCTGATCCACAGGTGACAGCTGTGTCAATTGCTTCAGATAAAACATTACAGGCAGACGCATTCAGATTAAATAATATTACAGAAGCTTTGAAATATTTGGAAGGAGAAGAAGCGAAATATTCACGGTGCAAAAGACGGTATAAGACCGTTTTCAATTCTGTACAAAACACTTCTATGGCTATTGGTGCAGTTTCAGCTTCATGTTCTGTGGGGGGTATCGTTCTGTTCGCCACAGGAATTGGGAGTTTGGCTGGAATAGCAGTTGAGGGTGTTAGCGTTGCTACATGCCTGGCTTGCTTTGGTTTGGAGGCCTTGAACAAGAGGTTTCACACAAAATTACAAAAACATGAAGCATTGAGTACGCTTGCTGGTGCAAAGCTGAGCAGTATGAAACTTATTATCAGTAAGGCATTGAATGATAATTTTATTGATGATGAAGAATTTAAGCAAGTCCAGGATGATTTAAATAATTACAAGAAACAGAAGTCTGAAATACAGAATAAAATGCGTAGTCAGTCTCCCGTGAATGTTGAAGAACTGAAGGCTAGTTTTTTAGCAGAGGGAAAAAAGATAGGGGTACAGGAAACCACAGAAAAACTACACAATCTTTTAAACAAATAAAAATCAGATTTGGTAATCGTTTATTAATGTCATACACTTCACAGAAAAATGCCATGCCACTTACAAAACTTGTGCCTGATTATTTAACCCCATCTGCACCACCACCAGAGTACTACTGAGAAAAAAAAGTTTTTTTATTGTCCTTGTATCTTGTCAAATCTGACCGAGTAAGTTGTGACTTAAGTCAAGTTGTTGTAAGAACTTAGGGTAAGTACTTGTAAGAACTTATGGTAAGTACTTGTAAGAACTTAGGGTAAGTAAATAATAAGTTCTTATGGCAACACACTTAAAGGTTACCTCTGCAGGTTCCTAAAAGTTAGTTGCAACTTGTTAATAAGTATTAAGTTTCACTTGGCATCACTTGATCAGGTTCATGATTAGGTTTTTATAGAGACAATAGTTATAGAGAAAGATAATAGGAGACCCGTAAGATAATCAGATCAATAAGGCCGCATCAGTCATACTCATCACTTTTAAAAAATCAAAGGGTTGATTCAGAATTAACGGGGGTAAAATTGGGGTCAAAATTTTGATATTAAAAATGGCGTAAATTAATGACTGATGCGGCTCTATTGAATTCATTGTCTTACGGGTCTCCTATTATCTTTCTCTGCTCCTTCACAGATGTTCTTGTGATCTTTGACTTCGTGCCTCTGGTCAGCAGCGCGTTTCTGTTGCTTGGGCTTCTCCCCCACGTGAAATAACGACATAAACGCACTAAACATACGCTCAGGTCACCATGAGTCATTGCGTATGCAGACCAAGTGATCCCCTACAGGTGCAATCAAAATTTTCACAAAGAATGATCAAGGATAAACGACGACAAATGCAAAATCCATAGATCCTCATGAGGCCCCGCACATGCGAGGGCTCATGAGGCTCTATGCATTTTGCAGTTGGTCTTGGCATTTGGTCATTCGCGCTCAATGCTGGGGTTATCTGTGCGGCGATAGTAGGATACGGAGCCACCAGAGACAAGATCTAAGAAATTGAGACTGGACCACATCTGTTATTGAGGTCATTTTTCACAGGGTCCTTCTGCACGCATGCAAACCTACCAAAACCACAGTAAAAGCCGTGCAGTACATAAAAAATAGAGAAAGACTGACAGAAAAAAGAAAATGAGGAAGGAAGGCCGAACGAACGAACGAACGAACAAATGAACGAGCGAACGAACAAACGAACTAACAAACAAGTATTGAGGACATAATTTTATATAATCAAGAGAAACTCACAAACCAGATAGGTGAGGATAGCGCTGGTAGAATTGTACACATACCAAGGGGAATCACTCAGCGCTGGACAGACAAACACTACAGTTAGATCTAAAGGGATGTAGATGATCGTCTGGTTCTATACCTGCGTATTTTTCGGTGGGCTTGCGATTGGGTGCCTGATAGGAGGGTGCAGGGGATCTAACTGTTTGTCTGTCCAACGCTGAGTAATTCCCCTTGGTATGCGTATAATCAAGAGAAAGCAATAATAATATAAAAATAAATAAAGAATTTTTTTTTTTAATTATGTACGAAGAACAGCGATACCAAGGTCGAAATTGTAAAAATTTCCTTCTGACAAAAATACACGACTTGACGTACAGTTCAAAAGGCTAGTTGGTTAGTTATTTGGGTTTAACGCCTAACAGGCGACAAAGGTCATCTCATGGCGGGATGGGTAAAAATATGGCCAGTCGGACTAAATGAATGATCTTAAGACAAGATGTAAATATATTTCATGCTAAAATGTCGAACACGCCTTCAGAGTAAAAGTCTACAGACTCGAAAAAAGGCCAAAATAATAAAATGTTAAAATAGTCGACTCTCTCAGAAAACTGAAGATTTTGACCGAGGGAACATTCAGCAACAAAACCTTGAAGAAGTCCGCTGTGTAGTGCTTATGTCTCGTGTCGATTAAATCGGTAGGGTTGAAGGATAGTGCCACAATAGCTTGGCGCTCCAAGCGCCAAGCTATTCTGGCACTACCCTTGAACTATCATGGTCAGTTAATTTGTGTTGAATGGTGCCAGAGTTGCATGGGATAACTTCAAGCTAGCACGTGAACGACCCAATGCCTTGGAATTTCAGCCGGAATAGCTTGGCACCTAGAATCAGTTCTAATACCATCCATGAACAATCATGGTCGATCAATGAATTGCTGAAGTGTTCCAAGATTGAACGTGGGCAAGAAAAACATCAACAACCAAATATCTTATTTTCCCGCTTACTCGGCGTGAAAAACGCAAACTCGTCATATCAGCATTGCACCAGCCACAACAAACAAAAAGACTTCTTTGTTCCCCATTTCATGAATGAACGCGCACATTCTACCGCGCACTTAAATCAACCCAAAACATTCCTAGGCCCAAAAAATGCGCTTTGTGTATTTACAGCGAATATGTCTTTTTGATGGCGTCTCCTTTTCTGCAGATATCCAAAACAGTGGAAGGAGTTTTCATTTCCTGATTTTTTCTCTGATTGTGCATTCATTTCTCTCGTGTTCAAAACACCAAGAAATGTTTGGCTGAGTAGTTAGGAGACGAATGCCGTCTAAATGCTATCTGAAGCGTACATTCTCTCTGAGCTATAGGTGCATTAAGAAGACAAACCAACAGGTCCAGGGAGTCTATATGAGTTTATTCATTCGAGACGTGCTTGTATCCGGATACGCTGCATAAAGCTGTGTATCCGGATACAAGCACGTCTCGAAGTTGTGTAGTCCCCTGACACAGGCTGTTAGATGTGCTGGAGGGGCTCATGTAAATCTGGGCAAATGATATGGGCTGGACTAGTGGTTGGGTTTAAACTTTTACCGTATTTCAAAATATAATCATGATACGAGTAAATATGTGAGAGTTATAATAATAATAATAATAACAGCAACAACAACAGCAGCAAAAACCACCACCACTGCCACCACCAACAACAACAATAAAAGCACCCTCTCCTACAAATATAAGGCGAAAGATTAGCTAATTCGCAGCCAGCCGCATCCGGATGCACCTGGCCGGGAATGAGTTAACCTAGACACCAGCCGCACCACCAGCACTTCCAAAACCTCCACCACCACCACCAACAACACCATCAACACCATCACCATCACCACCACCATCACCACATCACCACCACCACCACCTCCACCATCACCACCACCACCACCACTAACAACAGCAACCTTCCTACACTTAGTGCTGAGTGAGGCGAAATAATTGCCCAGAGGCTGTTACGCAATCTACCATATAAAAAGGTACATCCGCCGGAATTCCTCGCTCATAAACAGGAGCTTTCTCCCCTTTCTTAGAGAGAGTCCGCTAATCTACAGCAAGCATACATCCTCATAAACCGCACAGCCTTTCAGGGCGCTAAGAAAATCTGTGCTCCGTTGTCGGCCGTTAAATGTATGTCTGTGTTCTGCAGAGAGAGATGAGCATTCAAACCATGATGACGCAAAAGAACTGCAAAGGTTTCGCCTCCTTCAGAAGTGTTCTTATCAACAGCTTGCGACTCGCGGAAAAGTGAAGATTTTTTCGTTTTGGGTGGACGCCTTACACCTGATTGCGCTCTCCGATTGAGGCATTGAGATGTAATTGAAACCATTCTGCAGTGACACACTACAACAAAAGGTCGATCGACCATGACAGTTCAAGGGTGGTCAAAGAATAGCTTGGCACCTCTAGGCGCAAACTATTCTGGCACCAACCTGAACTATCATGGTGGATCTGCCCCGGTCATGCGCAGTGCTTCTCTAATCCGACACCAGCCTAGAACTATCATGACCGATCTGCCCCTGCAATGCCAAAGCTTCTGTGGAACCACCATTAAGATATGTCAGTATTACGAATAAGTTGCCAGGAACCGTCATTTGGAGATCAGAGCAAAGGCTGTATCCCAGTAAGCAAAGGTATTCGGGCCCACGATGGCCGTAGTGGACCATAGCGGCCGTCGTGAGCCCGAAGGCGTTTTCTTGTTGGGGATGAATACAGCAGTTGCTCTAAACTATCGATTTTAGCTATTTGGCTATTGTATAAGCTCACAAATCTACTCAGTCTAAGAAATGTC
>BTPG01000001.1:78012479-78089979 GCA_036245525.1 Semisulcospira habei | reverse complement strand
TGTGAATATTGCTGCTGCTGTCGCTTGTGGTGTTGATCATCACTTTGCTTTTATCCGTACTGATCTCCATGCCATAAGACCCTGCGCTACTTGAAAGTTTGTCTGTCAGGTTTTGGAGCTCACTATTGCTGCCTGCCATGAGGTCAATGTCGTCTGCGAATCGAAGATTGCACAGGGATCTGCCACCAATAGAGATTGAAGTATGGTGGTCGTGGAGGGTTTCCTGCATGATCTTCTCCAGGAATATGTTGAAAAGGACAGGAGAGAGCAGGCATCCTTGACGGACACCGATCGTCGTCCTGAAGAACTCGCCTGACTGATTGTTAAGTAGAACCGCGCTGCAGGCGTTCTTGTAAAGCGCTTCTATCATTTGGATCAGTCCCTCCTCTATGTTAAACGATCTCATGACTTGCCAGAGTCCGTCGTGCCAGACGCGATCAAATGCTTTCCTGAAATCAATGAAGTTGTGGTAGAGTTCGCGCTGATGCTGCAGATGTTTCTCGATCAGGACGCGGCAGTTGAAAATCTGCTCTACAGTGCTTCTTCCAACTCTGAAGCCAGCCTGTTCTTCTGCCAGCAGTTCCTCGGCGAAAGTTTTGAGGCGGTTGAGAATGATTCTAAGCATTACTTTGCTAGGGTGACTTATCAGACTGATAGTTCTGTAGTTCTGGCACTGTTTCAGGTTTCCTTTCTTGGGGAGCGGGATCACTAGAGACTGTGTCCATTCTACTGGCCATTTCTTTTGCTCCCAGATCTTTTGACAGAGTGTAGTGAGGACCTTCGTTGTTACTTCTCCTCCATGTTTCAACAGTTCAGCAGGTACGTTGTCTACACCTGGAGACTTTCCTCCCTTCAGGCCGCGTACGGCTGCTTCCACCTCTTCAGCTAACACTGGCAGGTCTTCAGCCTTCCTGGCCCCAGCCTGGTTGTTTTGGAGGATGCTGGTGTCTGGCTCAGCCTTGTAGTTATACAAGTCTCGGCAGTACTCAGTCCATCTGTTTAGTACAGCAGTGTTTTCCGTAAGGAGTTGGCCGCTGCTGTCTTCGATGACTGTGGCTGTTCGCTGTTGAGTCTTGGTGAGGGTCCTTAGCGTTTCATAAGCCTTCTTGCTGTTGCCGTTTGCCATGCCCTCTTCCACGCTACAACACTGGTCTTCAATCCAATCTTCTTTGGCTTCTTTCATCCTCTTCCTGATCTTCTTGTTGACAAGTCTGTACTTGTTTGCTGATGTGAGGTCTTGGCCTCTCTTTTTCTTCCAGGCTCTCCTCTCATCACAGAGATCGAGGATGTCATCGGTGACCCAGGGCTGTTTGCGCTTCCTCTGCTTCCCCAGCACTTCTTCTGCTGTAGAAAGTAACACCTCTTTTATATTTCCAGCAAGGGTGTCTACGTCGCAGTCCAAAGTAGCCAAGGCTGTTTCTCTTCACCGTGATGCAAATCAAATTGAAAGACTTTCCAACGGCCCCGGTGACATCGTTACGTGGTGATGATGATGTTGATGATAATAATAATAATAATAATAATAATAATAATAATAATAATAATAATAATAATAATGAAGATGATGATGATGACGATGATGATAATGATAATGATGATGATGATGATGGTGATGATGATGATGAGGAGGAGGAGGAGGAGGAGAAGAAGAAGAAGAATGAAAATTCGCATGATGCTTAATGACACATCAGTGAGGCTCAAACATATTTAAGACATTTCAAATACAAAAAGTTGAGTGACACACTTCATATTCTATGTTGCTACGTATACCGACCTCAACTCTTGCTGGGGTCCCAATGGGAGCGGTATAATTATCGTTCCTGGCAGGAGTGCGCTGCGGTCATTTGCGTCATTCATGACGAGTTGTCTCCCCCTGGGCGCCCTAATGACATTAACCACTGACATGTCGGTGAATGATCTGGTACCGGACCGACGGGATCATCCTGCCTCTGGTACTACGTTTGCCCAACTGCGTTAGTTGTGGCAGCGTGTCGTGTATGCCCCTTGAGAGCTATACTGACGGTAAGAGAGATTCTTGTGAAAGTCTGTTGCCTGCAGGGTACCCTGCAGGCATTAACAAGGATCTGCATACATCAGGATGGTTAACCCTTTCAGCCCCAACACCTTACAGCAAGAGGTGGATTGACTATGATAATTCCAGGGTAGTGCCAGATTAACTTGGCGCCTGAAGGCGCCAAGCTAATCTGGCAATACCCTGGCATTATAATGGTCAATCCACCTTATGCAACGGGTCCATAGTCGTTAAGTAACACTTTTTATTTAAAAAAAATTGAAAAAGCGATAGTTTCGTTATAACACAATACAAATCTCGCTTTTCACTTTAATGGGTTTAGTGTCTTGTTGTTTCACACGGGTAAGTATATTCGTGTCAGTTCCAGTCTTCATTTTGCTTAGTCCCTGTTCCACAGTATTGCAGCGTGTTGTCTTTAAAACTTAGTACTGTTGAACTGAAGGATCAATATTGACCTCTTGAAGTTGGGTGGTGTTCCATTTCTCTCGGCAATAAAGGGGTGAACCCTTTCACTGCCGAGAAAAACGAACACCACCCAGTGTCAAGAGGCATAGATCCTCATGAGCCCCCGCAATTGCGGGGGCTCATGAGGATCTATGCCCCTTGCTGAGACTACTTTTAGTCCATGTTCCTTGGACGGCTGGACGTTGCTTTTGGTCGTTGAATAACGAAGAATTCAGAAACAAAACATGTCCAGGGATGCAGGGGGTAGGGAATGGGTTAATTCCGCCCTTGTACATGCAGCAACCGGTACTGGGAGCTTGAAAGTGCCAGTGACTGCATGCACAAGAGGGATAAACTAGACTGACGCCACTAACCCGTTCCAGCTGTCGTAGATTTGAACGGTACGTTAATTTGTGAGTTTTGTCGTATGAAGTCCAATTTTATCCAGTTTTGTGAAAAGCAAGTAACACAATGAAAATCTTCTTTTCTTCCCCCCCCCCCCCCCCCCCCCAAAAAAAAAAAAAAAAAAAAAAAAAAAAAAAAAAAACATGACTTACAGTCTTTTGTTTTCACATGGCGCTGCTGGTCTATGATTTTATGTGGTTTTGTTGTTGTTGTTGTTGTTGTTGTTGTTGTTGTTGTACTAACCACAAAGTAGTACACATTTGCAAAGACCAGTATATCCCGTCTTTGAAAACAGAATTTCTGTGCCTTCCTTCCGGCGATGGCGCAGCAGAGTTTATGGCAAGTGAGAATCTCAACCGAATCAGCACCGAAAATAAACACCGAGGAAAACTGAACACAACCCAACTGCAAGAGGTATAGATCCTCATGAGCCCCCGCAACTGCGGGGGCTCATGAAGATCTATGCCTCTTGCTGAAACTATTTTGTATCCATGTTCCATTGACGGCTGGAGATCTCTGAGTTAAATGTACAATGATTATAAAAAGCCACCGGTTTAGTAGTCATGGGGTAAATAAAGAGTGCATTGTGGCTTTACACCAAAGAAAGAAAGAATTATAATATGAATACTAATGATTTTGGACTGATATCAAAAGCAAAATAAAGAAATTTAAGCGTTCCACCTTCATTTTTCAAACCGGAAGCACCCGCGGTGCGTTTACATGCGGATATTAAAGTGCATAGAATAAATCGTTTTGGGGGTGAAAGGTTGCATAATAATTTTAATGCGCACTTCTCGTCAAATTCAAAACGTCGCTGATGGCACAGTAGTTACCTCCCTGGGGCAATGGTGGTTACCTCCTTCATGGCATACTAGTTAATTCCTTGGATCCGCGCCACGGAGCAGCTCAAGGGAGTTAACTAGTGTGCGTTGGGTTCATGGCTCATTTTTTAGCAGCGATGCATGTATAATGGATTAGCTACTGTATTTTTTGTCACCTTAATACTAATAGCATGCTTATATAGCCTTTACCCCTGTCTGTGCCCCATGACCAAATATTCAGCCAAAAATATTCATTTATTGCGTGACATGGTACACAAAGCTGTTTTGTAGGCTTACCCTGTTTGAGCGAAAGAGACATCTGCATTAATTCTGAAAGAATTTTTTTTTTTCCTTTTTAAAGTACAGTGTCCAGTAATTGTTTACGAGAACCGGAAGCACGTGCAAAACTGTTCGTCTTTTTCACGAAAACAGTGGATAAAAAGCCAGGGCTTTTAATCCACCGTTCTCATCGAAGTACGCGAAGACTGTGCTGGCTTACTTCATAATTATCTGCGTTTCGCACGCAGAGCAGATACCAGGATTTCAGTCTCATCGGATGGTTTTAGAAACATAATTCATGCCCACTGCTTGCACTAAACTCTCTCTCTCTCTCTCTCTCTCTCTCTCTCTCTCTCTCTCTCTCTCTCTCTCTCTCTCTCTCTCTCTCTCTCTCTCTCTCTCCCCTACCTTCCCTTCCCCTCCCCCTCAGTCTCTCTCTCAGTCTCTCTCTCTCTCTCTCTCTCTCTCTCTCTCTCTCTCTCTCCCCCTCCTCTCTCTCTCTCTCTCTCTCTCTCTCTCTCTCTCTCTCTCTCTCTCTCTCCTCTCTCTCTCTCTCTCTCTCTCTCTCTCTCCCCCTCCTCTCTCTCTCTCTCTCTCTCTCTCTCTCTCTCTCTCTCTCTCTCTCTCTCTCTCTCTCTCTCTCTCTCTCTCTCTCTCTCTCTCTCTCTCTCTCTCTCTCTCTCTCTCTCTCTCCCGGTTCATAACTGGTCCCTGCTCAGTGGTTTATATTCTGCAAGTTTGCAGTCCTTTTTTCGGTACATTTTACGCCCCGGGCTCCAACTTGCTGAATATTATTACATTTTGCTCAAACGTTCCCAGTGAGTAACGCTCCTCAAGCTGACGTAGGCCACAGGTGCACGGTGCATAGCTATGCCCGGTGCAATTGCGGCCGACGTCGGCTCGATGACCTTTTGCTTAAACTATTGCTTTCTTATCGTTGAAGTGTTAATCAGAGTTTTCTCAAGGTGATGTGCTGCGCATCGTCTCGGTGAATTTACCGATGAATTCAAAACTTGACAACCCTTCGTTTTTCACTGACTTATAGCCTCTCACCCACTCACCCCTACTACCTCCACGCCTCACTCCCTCCCCTTCCTCCTCCCTTCCCAGAACCCCCACCTCCCTTCATTTAAAGTGTTAACGTTTGTTCAGTTCTGACGGTGGAAACTGATGTGTACATGAAACATTTGTAATATTAAATTCCACATTTCCCTGTTGCGGCGCTATCATTAACCCTTATCAGTCGGAATACACCAGTGTGTGAAATAAGTTTGACTAAAATAGTTCAAGGGTAGTGCCAGAATAGCTTGGCGCCTCTAGGCGCCAAGCTATTCTGGCACCACCCTTGATCTAAAGCCATTGGTCTATATCCTTATCGTAAGTACTATAATGTAGCTTGCGTATGGCAGTGTACAAATTTGAAGCTTTTAGCCTCAGTATGATATGGGTTAAACAATACATCTGCCAAAGTTCAGTTCGCTTTGGTTCGTTGGAGATGGGATCTGCTACGTTTGGAAAGGCGCACACGTGCTCCACTCTACCAATCAGAAGTTTGTTTTTATTTTTGTTTTTGTTTTTTCGAAGAGTTCTTTTCAAAATCCCGCCAGTGTTGGTCTGGTGTAATACGGGTTTCTATGAAATGATCAAACAAACCAACAAAGGACAATAATAGCAATTAATCAACCTATGTAGTCCCGACGCACTACAGCAAGAGATGGATCGATCATGACAAGTCAAGTGTGATGCCAGATTAGCTTGGCGCCATCCGACGCCAAGCTAGGCGCCATCCGACGCCAAGCTAATCTGGCACTACTCTTGAATTATCATCGTCGATCCATCTACTGCAGCTGGTGCATATTTGTTTGATGACGCCTCTAAAATTTGGGAAATATGGCCTTGGTATTAAATGGGTTAATTCATGACTTTTCAATTAATGTCAGTGTTGTAATTGTTTGTGTTTTACCAGCGCAAGCGTGAAAATCATTGCAGTCACTCGCTTTCATCATAAAAATAAACACATACTAATAGATTTTGTTCCCATCAACGTGCTATCTGTTACTTGAAAAGGATTAAGATTAACTCATTCAGCCCGTCGCACGTATTTCCCAAATTTTGGAGGCGTCACCTAACAACTATGCACCTGTTGCAGGAGATGGATCGACCATGATAATTCAAGTGTAGTGCCAGATTAGCTTGGCGCCGACAATCTGACACTACCCTTCAATTATCATGGTTTACCCATAATAATAATAATAATACATGGTATTTATATGACGCATTCTCATATTTATAATATAACTCAATGCGCAGGCGAAAACGACGCACACGCACACACACACACACACACACACACACACACACACACACACACACACACACACACACACACACACACACACACAGTCTGCAGGGGGGGGGGGGTGTACAGAAAACCGTAGAGATCACACGAAAGTCTGCGAGAAAAGGTGAGTTTTTAACTTTGCTTTGAACTGCGTAAAGTGGTGTTCACATGGCCGATTTCTCAACGATTTTTGTCTGGCGATTATTGGCCAACAAGACGTTGCCCATGCGAACGCTCACCAATTTTGAGACGACTTTCCAACGACACGCCACCAACTTTAGCTACTTCGTGCTGTTCCGTCGACACTCGGCACAACTCGGTCAAAGGGGGCATCACCCCATGAACACGACAACAGGTTGACTGAAGATTGAAAACAAAATCATATTTGATTGGCTAGTTCTAACCAATCGTCGATCAGGAAACAACCCGCTTGCTTGGAGTTGGTGGGAAATCGGTGGAAAGTCGCTGCCAACACCCCACCGACATCTGGCAATTGTCGGCCAACTCCAAAACGACACAAGACGCCCATGTGAACAATTGGAAACTTTCGTCGGCCAATTGTTGCCAGACAAAAATCGTTCAGAAATCGGCCATGTGAACACCACTTAAGGGGAAGGCATTTCCCAGCTCAGTCGGTAAGGAATTCCAAATTAAACTGAGGAGCAGTACATCTCTTGCTGTAGGGCGTCAGGGCTAAATGGGTTAAGTTTAAATGGGAATCAAAATCTTCTCGAGAAATGAAACGGATTCGATGCATGCCTTAACCATTCCACTGCTAATGACGATACAGTTAGACGGAAAAGACGCGTAACTACGCGACTTTTCCCCCGAGCCGTATCGTCAGTAATCAATTAAGGGGTTAATGACAAAATTAATTTTTCTCTTTTTTTTTTCTTTTTTTTTTTTTCTTTTTTTTTTTTTTTTTTTTGGGGGGGGGGGGCATGGGGGGGGGGGGAGTTGGAGGGGGCGGAGGGTTGGGAGGGGGGAGGGATAAAGTCGCTTTTTTTCTCTCTCTAATGTTGCAGTTGCTTGTCGCCTCAGATGAGGGCGCTTGCCTAAATTTAGATTGGTACGGACGTCATTTCCTGTGTATTCACCGCAGGCTCACAATTTATACACCACTATTTCCTCAGAATCTGAGAAGTTTATTGCTCGGCAAATATTTTCTCTTGCTAGATTTGCACGTGACACGACTGCTTTCATAAATCTGATCTCAGATATTCCTTTCACCTCCAGACCCAAACGGGTTTAGGTCAGTTTTGGAATCGTCAAAAAACGTGCAACGTACACAAAATTAGTGATCGATCGAGCGTGCTGCCTTAAGGGTAGTGCCAGATTAGCTACGCGCCTTTTCAGGCGCCAAGCTAATCAGCCACTACCCTTCAGCTACCTCGGTCTATCCATCTCTCTTCAGTTGACTCCAGCAGCGAAAGGGTTGAGCCGTCCGTTCGCGGCGAAGGTGGCGCCACTTGTAAACAGTGCAAATCAGAAGACGGGGGCTAAAAATGAACATTAAAAATAGGAAATTGGTTTCCTTTGAGCTGTTTTTAATTGGCGCAAAAATCCGAGAGTTGTTCTAAATAAGAATTCTGATTGCTCTTTGGAGATTAGGGGGTTTCGAAAAAGACTACTTTGTACAGAGAGTAGCATACACAGATAGATTACTCTTTCTAAGCCGCATACACACATGCAAAACTGGCTGCTGGTAAATTGTAACCCCTTCCCCGCCAGTGTACGTAAATTTTGTTTGTGAAATCTTTTTTCTTTCAACTACCCAAAGCCACAACCCTCCAAGGAATAGGGATACAAACTGGTCTCAGCAAGAGACATAGATCCTCATAAGCCCCACGCCTGCGGGGCTCATGAGGATCTATGTCTCTTGCAGTCGAGTTGTGTTCAATTTTTTTTCGGCAGTGAAGTTAATAATAACTGCCACAGAACACAGGCTGAATTTCTGAAGTATTAATTAACTCAGCTCTAGAGAACCTCATCCGTCTTTTTAAAATAAAAAACCAAACAAACAAACAAACACATAGATGCAAATTGAAGTTAACAAGAGGCATAGATCCACAACTGCGGGAGCTCATGAGGTTCTATGCCTTTTGCATTTGAGTTTTGGCAGTTTGGTCCGGCAGCTGTCAAGCAGTTACAGTTGATTTCTGTGACCACGGCTGTCAGATTTAATTCATTGTTGCTTTCGCTTGTTGTGATCCGTTACGTCAATTACTTGTCAGTGAAAACAGAAAACTGTATAACGATGTGAGCATGTTTATACGTTAGACACATAATATATTGAAGGGTTATTATGTAATTAACCTGTTCACTGCCATCTGACGCAGACTGTGTTTCTGCAATCTTCGTTCATGCAAGACCAGAAAAACCCCTAGATGTCCCAGGAACACAGATTCAAAGTGGTATCAGCAAGAGGTAACTGCGTGGGATCATGAGGATCTATACCTCTTGCAGTAGGATGGTGTTTAAAAAAAAACCACATATATCGTAATAACGAGCAGGTACAAATTACCTCATTCGAGACGTGCCGCCTCCGGATACGCGGCTTATGCCGCGTATCCGGAGGCGGCACGTCTCGAATGAGTTAAACGAAGTTTGGTAAACAAAAGATATCAATTCTTGTGCAGGGGCTCATGTGAGTCTATGTTTGTTGCACGAGGGAAGGGCTGCATTTAAGACAGTTACCATCTGGACTGAAGTGCGGCAGAAACAAGAGGGTCGAACTGCCGCCTTCTATCTGAGAAACACAGATATAAACAGACACCAGCATACGACACAAATCTTCATGAGCCCGTGCATCTGCAGGAGCACATGAATATCTGTGTCTTTTGCTTGACAGAAGGATTCTTAATGCTGAGGCAATCGAAATAGCCCGCTGTAAGATCGAAGCTGGCGGAGGGAGCTAGAGCCTTCAGAGGGAATTGACCAAGGGTCTTGAAGGACCAGCCAAGAACCCTTGTGTCCGCTACTCGACCTCAGAAGCACATCCCTGGTGCTGCATGTTGGAACTCCCGTCTTCGCGGCTCCTTCATGTTCCTATTCTGCACAACCTCAGTCGGACGTTTTCTGTTTGCAAGAGGTATAGACTTTCATGAGCCCTCTTCAGTTCTGCTACAATCTTCAATCACACATCTGGCGCAGCCTGATGGAACTCTCTCCCACACGAGTGCTTTATGCTTATATTCTGTATTCTGCAAAAGTTATATGTTCTCATCAGCTTCCTCCTCCCTCACCCCTCCCACCCCCATCCTTCCCTGATTTCTACCTCTTAGCTTCAACCATACATCCGGTGAAACACGTTGGAACTCACTTCCACTCGAGTTCTTTCTGTATCTAGTTTATTACAAAATCAAAATATTACATTTTCACCTGCATACACTTTCATCTGCAAGAGACAGTCTAACCTGGCATTACCCTTGAAAAAAAGGTCGATCCATCTTCTGCAAATGGTACATAGTTGTTAGGCGACACCTCCACTGTGTGTGAAATGCGGCCGTGGGGATATATGGGTTAAAGTTACATAAAACTAACAGATACAACAAAATCCTTCTTATCTTGAAAACCACTCCAACGAATAAGAATAAAGGGATATCACTCCAACGAATAAGAATAAAGGGACACCACTCCAACGCTTGAACCAGGTTAATTTTTGTTAGCTGTCCTCAACTTCAACAAATCGGTCCAAGATGTGATCAGTTTTATACCAGTAAAGATTTCTTCTTCTTTATTTTATCCTTTGACAAATATCTCTTCACACAATTGTGAAAATTTGCCACCCTTGAGAAATCTGAACTGTATTCGCAGCGAACTACAAGCTCTAAAATTAAAAGAGACCACTTTCTCATCACCCATTGTCAGTTCCGGAGACATGCCATTTTTCAAACTGTAGTCGGTGATGCATAACCTGGTTTAGAAGTTCTTCCCAAAAGACGAAGCCGCTATAATTCCCTTTAGTTCTTGGGCCCAATTTTCTTGCATCCATTTGTATGCTAGATTACTTTCCCAGGGTTTATTCCTAAACCGATCTATATTCATTCTTTCGGATACAAAATTACAGCGACATTTTCTATTCCGCAAAATAAGCCGGCCATTACGAGGTGACCAAGTTACTGCGAAAAGACGGAACGGAAAGGGAAAAGAAGTCGGAGCAACGACAAAAAGAAGGAACGGAGAAAGAAACGAACGATTGGACACCCCCCAAAAAGGAGAGAAAAATCCATAGAAAGCAATTTCCACGGAAAGCAAGCAATTCAAGCAAACCGCTACTGGCTTCCGTCTGCTTTCCTCTGTCAGAGGGACACAGAGGTAAATGAGTGCTGGTCTGTGCTTTTTGGACCTTATGTCGTTAGCCGTAAGGTCCAAAATCACAGACCAGCACACAAGCAAGCCTTAATCTTGCAAACAACACATAACCGGGCTGTGTGAAATCTTACACGCTTACATTTTTGTTTCCGGTGGTGGTGTCAAGTTAGGGGTAGGCGGTCCTCTCCGTCTTTGATTGGATGGAGCTCCTGAGGATCTGTACTTGTTGCTGAAGGAAGAGGCTCACCGCACGCTCAGTGGTTCGTACACTTGACAAAATCTGCCCAGAGCCGCTACCCCTTTCACGACCACCGCCAAACGGTCGCTTGAACCCGACGACTTTAATCCAAATGCAAAAGGCACAGATCCTCATAAGCCTGTGCAGATCTCAGGGTTCTTGAGAGTCTGTGCATCCTTCTGGCAGATCATTGAATTGAATTGAACTAAACTGAATTGAATTGAATTGAATTGAATTGAATTGAGTTGAATTGAACTGAACTGAACTGAATTGTAAAAACGCTGTATTATCCATTAAATGTTATACACACAATGGAAATTCGCCTTCGTCCCACATCACATGTATCAACAGTCAAAACAAATACGAAGATAACGCGTAAATGCACATTATCTGATTCTAGACGTGCGGCCTCCGGATACGCGGCATAATCCGCGTATCCGGAGGCGGCGCGTCTCGAATGAGTTAACAACACTATACAGACCATCATCATGGAGTCAATTTACATGATCATCATGAGGTTGAGACAAATCTTCAGATGGGCTGAGCGCACGGCGCGTCAAAGATTGAATATATATATCTTAACCCCTTCGCTGCCAATGATCGCGAAATGCGCGTCTAAACCACTACTCACTGAAAGACATTCGCTTGAAAAACACAGATGTACGTGGTACCCAAAATAGGCGTAAAAAACACAGCACTGCAAAGAAACATAAATCCTCATGAGACCCCGCGATTGCGGGGTCTCATGAGGATTTATGTCTCTTGCAGCTGAATGGGTTAAATCGCCTTGCCCCGGCAGTGAGGGGGTGACATTTTAAGTGTAATCTTACAATAAATGATAGGCGTAGGGGACAAGAAATATGTTGACCGTGACAGTTCGAGAGTAGATCGTGTTTTGCTTGCAGATGCGATTGTAACCATTACACCTACAGGGCAGTGCCTGAATAGCTTGGCGCCAAGCTAATCAGGCTCTACCCTCAAACTGTCAATCACCTCATCTCCCACACTGGATGGCGCTCTCTCGCATAAAGCACCAGATAGTAATACCAGCTATTTAGCACCCAACCAACCTGGCACTACAACGCGACTATCACTGTCAACTAATCCCCCGCATTTTTAAGCTTTGTTCGTAAAAATAAGTAAATGAATGAATGAATGAATGAATGAATGAATGAATGAACTCGCTGGTGAGCGTTGTTCGTAAACAGAAATGAATGAATGAATGAATGAATGAATGAATGACAAACAAACAAACAAACAAATATCTAAAGGGAGAGAGAAAAAGAAGATGCAAACGAAAAACATGTCAAGTCCATCTGCTGATTCTTTCTTCTTTTCTTTTTTTAAATTTAAAGTTCCATAAACTACCATTCAGCTGCCACGGCTTCACCATCCCTCTGGTTGTCCTGGATGTGAAAGGTCCGTCTGAACCGGGAGAGGGTAATGCCGGCGATTTGGCGAGTTGCATGGCGGGACTATTTGCAAACTAGATGTTTGTTTCCTTTTGGCGCGGCTATTGATTGGTGGATCAATGAGAAACAGGGGAGGTAAAAACACTCTCTCGCGCTTCGCTGCCCCTGTCTGATAAAAGGGGAAGAATATGCCAACAGTGGGCTGGGTGAGGACACGGGGAAGGGACAAGAATGAAAGCAGGACATCTCTCCTCCCTATTTTGAATGAATTACAATAATATACAGCGATTTGCATAGTTGAAAATGAAAATTGTGAGTTTTACTAACTCATTCAGCCCGACGCACGTCCTTCCCAAATATTGGAGGCGTCATCTAACGACTATGCACCTGTTGCAGGAGATAGATCGACCATGATAATTCAAGGGTAGTGACAGATTAGCTTGGCGCCGACAGGCGCCAAGCTAATCTGGCACTACCCTTGAATTATCATGGTCGACCCATCTTCTGCTGTAGTGCGTCAGGGCTGAATGGGCTAAACAGACGTGACGCCATTTCTGACAAGAAATGCAGGATTTAACTCCCTTCGCTGCCAACGATCATGAATTTCGAGTCAGAAAAGACTGCACACTGACTGACATTCTCGTGAAGAACACAGATGCAAATGAGACAAAATTAGGCATAGGACTAACAAGAGACATAAATCCTCATGAGCCCCCGCTGTCGCGGGGGCTCATGAGGGATTATGTCTCTTGCAGCTGGGTGGCGTTTTCCTTGCCTCGGCAGTTAAGGGGTTACTTATATTTCGGCTGTCTCACGCACAGTCAGACAGCCGATATATTTCGTAGGTAAATCAAGGATTTTGAGTCAGAAATGTCAGAAATGTCATTTCTATCATGTCTCCCCCGAAATCGGAAAGTGTGTGTTCGTACAGAAATAAGGAACGCAATATGTTACATTTTATTTGTAAAAAAAGAGATTTCCATTATACAGTAGAATGAAACTATTGTTACTCACACAAATGGTCACACTTGGTTTTTGCCAAACGAGATTCAAATCAGGACATTTCCGCTGATGTGTCCTGTCAGTGCTGCGCACATCTCGAGAATGTGAAAAAGTAACAAAATAACACTCATAATGGCAACGATTAACCCGTTCAGTGCACGTTGACTAAGACTGTGTCTCTGCAATCTTCGATAATTCAATTTGGTGTAAACCTAGCAATTCCAGGAACACGGATTCAAAGAGGTGTCAGAAAAAGACATAGGTCCTCATGAGCCTCCGCAACTGCGGGGTCCATAAGGATCTATACATCTTACAGCTGGATGGTGTTCAAATATTTACTGAACGGATTATAGAAATGGCGTAATCCTACGCCAGCCACTAAGCACCTTGCTTAGCTCATTCTACCCCATCACCGAACTCCCCAAATTTTGCCGGTGTCCTCTGAAGACTGCTTTGCAGTGCAGGACATAGATCGACCATGATAGTTCAAGGGTGATGTTAGAATAGCTTGGCGCCCATTGGCGCCAAGCTATTCTGGCATCAACCTTGAACTATCATGGTCGACTCATATCTTGCTGTGGTGTGTCTGGGGTATAATGAGTTAGTGGCTGGCGCAGGACTAAGCTCACTCATGCATCTGACCCCTGATTTATGATTTGCAGCAGTGAGAAATGTGATCAAACATAGAACGCCCCGACAATTGCTTTTAAGTGTCTTGTTTGTCTCTGATGTACAGCGGTAATAATAATAATAATAATAATAATAATAATAATAATAATAATAATAATAATAATAATAATAATAATAATAATAATAATAATAATAATAATAATAATAATAATAATAAATTAAAACAAATGCCGATCAGTGTTGATCAAGTGGTCAACCTCTAACCCGCCCTGCCCTCCTGGGAGGGCGGGTCACAAGTTGACCGCTTGATGGCCAACAAGGATCTCAAAAGCTTTCCTATGTTTTTCGCGTTTTACCAGCTATGAACTCGGCTATATATTCGTTACGTTACGCTGGCATTGCAAAATGGACCTAAAGGCTCAAGAAGAAGAGGAATTGTCTGCTAAGTGCAAGTGCCGGGAGACGGATCTATCTATCTATTTATCTATCTATCTATCTATCTATCTATCTATCTATCTATCTATCTATCTATCTATCTATCTATCTATCTATCTATCTATCTATCTATCTATCCGTCTATGTTACGATTGTGGTTATGTTTGTCATGTGAGAGCATACATGTGTTAATCGTAGGAAACGATCCGATATTTATTTGAGCTATCATGGTTATGATTCACGTATCTTTTTAAGTAACATTTTCTTTCGGTCGCGCAGAGCGGAATTCACTTCGTTATGATACGCTAAGTTTAGTCCAGAAGGTTCTAGGAAGGTCGCACTGTCTAGTGACCTCGTATGTGTGACGTCGGGTAGTTGGCGACAGTTCGCAACATTTTGTTTTTCTGTGCGCCTGAATTGAGCAGCCTTTCTTTTTTGTTTTGTTTTGTGAAAGGTCGAGAAACTTCTAGAGTGGATATGCAAGGTCGTGATAGGGCTACCATACTTTTATGTGACTTCATTATACATTAGGATTTAGAGCTGAAATGAGCAGCCGAGTTTTTGTAGCCTATTTTAGTGATTCCAGAAAGATTATTTTAATGAGTTTCGGTTGCGTGTTTTGTTCTGATTGGTTGCGTTGTATGATTTTCGTAGATGATTCTGGAAATTGGTAGTATATATAAAGAGAGCGCTAGGAAAGCACGTATATACATTGTCTTGCATTTGTCAGTTGTAGAGACACACAGTTATCGTAGGTACGTGGCCCGTATAGTGTGTACATTGTGAGAGATACAGCGTAACAGTGTGGTGTACGTTGTAGAGAGACTTTGTGTCGGCAGTGTGGATATTTGCAGAAGAGACTTTGTATCAGTGTTGGTGCATTTGGAAGTGCATTGTGTGGAGATCTCATCGCTGAATTAAAATATTGTTGGAACTGTTACTCCAGTATTGTCTACATCCTTAAGCCACCTGTGACGGATTGCAGCTGAATGAAATTTATTTAAAAGAACCTTACGTGCGTGCGTCTGGTGTGTTTATCATACTACGACTACAACTCCACCACGTAACATTTTGGCACCTCCGACGGGACTTCTTCAGTTGGTTCAGTGGAAAGGGTAGCAGGACAAAACAGCCAGCATTGAAACGCAGAGATGGCGACATCGGAGATGGAGACATTCCTGAAAATTGGAAAGGAATGTGGACTCGATGGAGCTCAACTCCTCGCGTTTGTAAAGGAGAGAGAGGAGAAATAAGAAAAGAGGCGAGAGAAAGAAGAAAAGGAGAGACTGGAGTGAGGAGAGAGAAAAGAAAAGACGAGAGAAAGAAGAAAGGGAGAGATTTGATAGAGAAGAAAGAGCGAAAGAGCGTGAATTTAGGAAACTCGAAATCCAAGCAGAAGAAGCAGAGAAACAACGAGAAGAGGCGGAGAGGCAGCAACAACACGAAATTCATTTAAAGCAGATGGAGATTGAGGCACAGAGCCAGAGGGTTTCTAAAGCAACAGCCTTAGCCAGCAGAGAGCAAACAGCCCGTGCGCCAAAGCTTCCTCCTTTCGTTAAAAACTCAGATAAGATGGACGCTTACTTAATGCGATTCGAGCGATTCGAGCACTTCGCAAGCAGTAATAACTGGAAACAAGAAACTTGGGCTATCAAACTGAGTGCACTTCTAACTGGCAAAGCGTTTGAATTTTACACCCGCTTACCAAGAGAAGAAGCCGAAGATTATACGCAGTAGTGAAAGCCGCCCTGTTGAGACAGTACGACTTCACTGAAGAGGGTTACAGGCGACGAGTTCGAAACTGCAAGCCTGAAGAAGGAGAAACACCCGGCCTATTCATTGAGAGAATCAGAAGCTACCTGGCGAAATAGATAGAGCTGGCTGGCTTAAATAAAGAGTACCAGAACCTGTGTGACCTCATCATCAAAGAACAAGTCTTCAACGCATGTTCAAAGGACCTGGCCGCCCACCTCAAGGAGCAAAAAGACCAGTCCCTAAAGGCCCTGGCCGACTTCGCTCAAAGATACATTGACGCCCACAATATGAAGTTCGGGTCCAGTAAGCCGCAGCTTGTGTCTGCACCAGCAGAAGAAATCCACAATGTCAGAGACACCCCGAAATACAAGCCGGTGGAGAACCTGACATGTTTCCTCTGTGGAAAGAAAGGTCACAAAGCGATACGGTGTCTTTCTAAAGATGTTCCCCGAGGCGACAACATCAGAAGATCCAATCAAGATCGCGGGATAGCAGGCAGAAGCAATACTACGTCTCAACTCAGAGCCGCCGCTGTATTAGCAAATGATGTGATGTCATCCAGTGACTTTGAGTCTAGAGAAAAACGAGTGACACCAGAGCTGATTGAATTTTTCAGAAAGAATAGACGCATTCCAGTAGGAGATGGGGCTACATTTTTACCAGTCTCAAACATCGCGCTGCCTGAGAATGAAGTGTCGAACATGCCGGTGGTGTCAGGATTCGTCGGCGACACACCAGTGAGAGTGCTGAGAGACACCATTGTAACTGTATCAAAGTGAGAGAGAACTTAGTAGCTAAAGACCAGAAGCTACATGAGTGGACAACCCTCGTCTTGGCCGACGGAAGTGGGAGAGTCAACCCCCCCCCCCCCCTTGCCAAGGTCAGTTTCGACACACCATACCTAAAAGGAGAGGTGAAAGCGTTGTGTGTGAAGACCCCAGTTTATGATCTTATCATCGGAAATGTTAACGGTGCCAGAAACGTAGAGGATCCAGATCCAGAGTGGAGACCTGAAACCTCAGCAGTTATTACGAGAGGTCAGGAAGAGAAGAGCGACAATATCACCCCTTTAAAAGTAATTGACAACATACAAGCAGTAACAATGATTAGAGACACGTTAGAGGAAGAGAAGCGCAAGGCGCTGAAGCAACTGCAAAACCAAGTGAATGCGACCGTGGACAGCGAGCGAGATACGCCGGAGGCAGAACAGCGAGTAGCCATCGACCACCTGCAGCAAAAACAGGCGCATGATTTGGACAGCCCTCAATACGATGCCGAGCGCCGCCACAATGATCAGATTGGGTCGCCGAAAAGCCAGGTGATCGAAGGTCGCGAGCGAGACGGAGCTCCTCTGAGACAGATGTTGGAGCTGCAGGATGAGAAGGAGAGGAAGAATCAGGAGACGTTAAGAGTCCAATCTTCGGAGTTCGAGCATCGAATTGCGCCCAACTCAGAGACTGCGGATATTGTCCAGCATGAGGTTGGTCCGAGATCGAACGAGCCGCTTCGTAACGAGCCATGTCGTCGGTTTCACAACACGAGAGAGGGACTGATGGAGAATGTTGGGGAGACACCGGACCTGGGAGTCATCATAGATTCCAGATTGCCAGTGGTTATCGCGAAGGAACCAGAGAGATCCAATTTGGTGTGTATGGACTGTTATATTTTCTGTAAGCCGACAGTGTTTGACCCAGGACCAGTAACTTTTGAACTGTGTGAACTGTGAACTGTACCCCATGGTTTGGAGATGTTCCAGAAATGAACTTTGACATTGATTTTAGTTTAATAAAGGGTTCGCAGAACTTTGGAGCATATTACTTGAGCAGAGCAGTTTGAATGAACATTTCTGTGTCCAGAACAATTTATAGAAACATTTAGGTGTAAATGACAGTTTAAAGAGACATGTCTTTGCTCAAGACTGTTTAAAGGAACTGTGAGATGATTGTTTTGATTTCATTTTGATGTGAAGTTCTTCTTATTTATGGTTTTGTGGAGGTTTATACAACCACAACCGTATTTTTGAGGTTTGAGAAGAAATTTTTGTGAAATTTCATTCTAAAAGAGGGGGATAATGTTACGATTGTGGTTATGTTGTCCTGTGAGAGCATACATGTGTTAATCGTAGGAAACGATTCGATATTTATTTGAGCTATCATGGTTATGATTCACGTATCTTTTTAAGTAACATTTTCTTTCGGTCGCGCAGAGCGGAATTCACTTCGTTATGATACGCTAAGTTTAGCCCAGAACGTTCTAGAAAGGTCGCACTGTCTAGTGACCTCGTATGTGTGACGTCGGGTAGTTGGCGACAGTTCGCAACATTTTGTTTTTCTGTGCGCCTAAATTGAGCAGCCTTTTTTGTTTTGTTTTGTGAAAGGTCGAGAATCTTCTAGAGTGGATATGCAAGGTCGTGAGGGCTACCATACTTTTATGTGACTTCATTATACATTAGGATTTAGAGCTGAAATGAGCAGCCGAGTTTTTGTAGCCTATTTTAGTGATTCCAGAAAGATTATTTTAATGAGTTTCGGTTGCGTGTTTTGTTCTGATTGGTTGCGTTGTATGATTTTCGTAGATGATTCTGGAAATTGGTAGTATATATAAAGAGGGCGCTAGGAAAGCACGTATATACATTGTCATGCATTTGTCAGTTGTAGAGACACACAGTTATCGTAGGTACGTGGCCCGTATAGTGTGTACATTGTGAGAGATACAGCGTAACAGTACGCTGTAGAGAGACTTTGTGTCGGCAGTGTGGATATTTACAGAAGAGACTTTGTATCAGTGTTGGTGCATTTGGAAGTGCATTGTGTGGAGATCGCATCGCTGAATTAAAATATTGTTGAAACTGTTACTCCAGTATTATCTACATCCTTAAGCCACCTGTGACGGATTGCAGCTGAATGAAGTTTATTTAAAAGAACCTTACGTGCGTGCGTCTGGTGTGTTTATCATACTACGACTACAACTCCACCACGTAACAGTCTATATCCCGTAGTCTTGCCGACCGTTGGGGCACCACTGATGACTTGGCAACCAGCTCCCTCCATTCCTCTCTGTTCTCTGCCATTCTTAGCGTAACGCCCAGCCTCAGTCCTGTCCACTCTTAGATATTGTCCTCCCATCTTTTCCTCTGTCTTCCTCTCCTTTGTCCTCCTTGAACATTGCCTTGCAGGATTGTTTTGGCAAGCCCTGCTGAACGCGTAACATGCCCATACCACGGATCTGCTCGGCTCTAAATTTAAAAGCAGTGTGTCGAAACGTAGACAACTGTTTGAGTTTCATATTTGTGGGTGGTCACACAGTGAATATCGTGAAATAACGATAATAATGATGATGATGATGATAGTGATAATGATTTTGATAACTATTTGTATTAGTATTAATAATAATAATAATAATAATAATAATAATAATGATGATGATGATGATGATAATGATGATGATGATAATAATAATAATAATTGGATGATGATGATGATGATGATGATGATGATGATGATGATGATGATGATGATGATGATGATGATGATGATGATGATGATGATAATACAAATAAAAATGACGACCATGTTGGTGATGATAACAACAACAGCAACAACTCACCACAACAAAGTGCTGAGCATGTTTTGGCTTTTAGCACATAATTATTTACTGTTTCTTCATGTAAGCTCATGTCTATACAAATGTCTCATGTTTCACCCAAATCTTCGCCATAAAATAAATCTTTAAAAGGAAAAGAGACATTTCCTGAACCTGTAATTTCAGAACAAACCCCCCTCAAAGAAAAAAAGAAAAAAAGAAAAGAAAAAAAAAGAAAAAGAAAAAAGAAAAAAGAAAAATAAACTCGGACACGAAAACCGAAAAAAAAAAAGTATTTTAATCCGGTTAGTGCCAGGGGACGCAAATTTCAAAACCGAATAATTCCATCGATTTAAAGGAACACGGATATAAATGGCCGTATCAACAAGAGGCAAAGAAACTAATGAGCCCCCGCAGATGCGGGGGCTCATTAGATTCTTTGCCTCTTGCAGTTCAGTGGTGTTCGCATTTTCCCGACTTTGAACGGGCTAAAGTGTAACTTGCACACGTCTGAAAAACTGACATGTATGAAACGTTAGGCTACAGACATCATTTCTCTCATTTCAAATCCCCCTTCACCCCTCCCCCTCCCCATCCCCCACCCTCGACACCTAACCCCCCCCCCCCCTTCCAAACTCCATCCCTCCCCCCACCTCGCCCCTCTCTCTTCAAACAGCTTCGGGTGTCAACCCATCTTTTTATGTGTTCTTAATTCTGATCCAGTTTTTGAACACGCTCATTCCATTTTAGGAAATGGCTTCTTCGATAACATTTACTCGGAAGGGCATGTTTCATTGGTTGAAAATTCAATTAGTATTGATACAGAAGTTTAACTAGCTTGTCATCTGCAAGTGGCATAGATTCTCACGAGCCCCTGTGGTCGCAGGGGCTCGTGAGAATCTATGCCACTTGCTCACAAGTATAGTCTGTACACTATCTAAGACTGAGGCACTCTTTAGGGTTTAGCTATACGGCATGTGTTTGTTTCGATGCTTGTTTAGAGGGAGAAAAAAAAAAGATCTGTACAATCCTCAAAAAGTCATTTTAGGCTTCAGTGGGCTGGGTTATTTGCTACAGTTATTGCAAAAATCTCATTTAAATTTGTAACTTTTAAATTTGTTTGCGCTCTCTTCTGATGCACTAAGAAAAAAAAGTATCATTTTGGAGTAGTATATTGGACTTTCGTGCGTGTCGACTTTATGAAAATATAGTTGTGTTTTTGCCTGCCATAATCTAGGTTCACGTCGTGTACATCAAATATTAGTGTTTTTCCTCTGCAAGCAATAATGACTCTGTTCCCCGCCCTCGTTCCCCAGCTCCCCCCCCCCCCAGCCCCCGCCCCCTTCCATCGCCTAACCCCCCTCCCCCCCCCCCCCCCCCCCGACCCCTATGTGCGGTGCATACTGTGTTTTAGTGTGTTTTAGTCGCCGTAAGATGGCCTTAGTTGCCTGCTCGGCGTTAAACCCAAATAACTAACTAGCTAACAGCATTTATTTAATTTATTTGTAAAATTTTTACTTCATTTTAATTTAATTTTATTTATTTAGAATTTTTACTTCATTTTAATTTAATTTATTTATTTTATTAAATTTTTAATTTTTTTAAAAATTATTATTTATTTATTTATTTATTTATTTATTTATTTATTGGGAGGGGGGGTTGGGGGGGGGGGGTTGGCGGGGGGAGGTGCGGGTGGGAGGAGTGGACTGGTGGGGGGCCTTGATACGATTGAGTCGTATCATTTCGAGAATTTTGTCAGATCATTGACCCAAAGAGTAAAAGCCAGAAGCATAGAGGGCCTGATGTACATCTATGCCCCTCACAGATGGAGGGGCGGCAGCTGAGAATGTATTCGTTACAGTAACTTTCAATAATTACGTGTTTTTCGGTCGATTATTTTGTCTGCCTGTCTGCCTCTTGTAAATTAAAGCAGCGAGACTGGGGACCCCAGTAGCAAAACGACTTCGGGTCAACGACGGCCACAGTGGCCCCGCGCACAGCAGTCCGCAGGCCCACTGCGGCCGTCGTGGGCCCGAGGACCTTTTCTTACGGGGGAAGACAAAATCATCAAACTGGGATAAGCCCAAGCATCCTAGACTTAAACAAAAACAACGACCTATGGTGCTATCCTCCTTACGAACATAGATGTCAATGCACAGCCAGCAAGAGAGAGGTCTAAGCATCAGTATGCTAGAGGCATAGATCTTCATGAGCTAAACTCCAGTACTTCAAGGACACCCTCGAAAATTGATATTAATACATAATCAAAAATGACTTGAGACATGCATAGCTTGACACAATAGGCATTAGAAGTACACAAACCTATTTCCTTAAGAGGCAAAGATCCTCATGAGCCACCGTATGTGCGGGCGCCCTTGAGGATCTGTGTCTCTTTCCGATTTACAGCTCACGTGAATCTACGCACCTTGCCGATTGAAAACTCATTAGACTCTATGAAAAGTGGAGATGGATGGAGGTTCAACAGTGGTAGTGAGTAGAAAATCTACCGCCTCTGACAAATGAGGGAAAGATTGTGGCTCAGACTTAACTGCCCTTGAACAAACATTACAAATATGCAAGAGGCGTTGATCTTCATGAGCTTCTACAGCCCGCAAGGGTTCAGGGGTTCACGTCAATGAGCAGGCGAGCAGTAAGATAGGGACAGATCCTCGTGAGCCCCGTCAGCCTGCAGAAGTTCATATCAATTTTCTCTTGCTGGCCTAGAGCCAGTTTTGAATGTGTATCTCCGGCGTGTGTTCTCCTTGTCCTGCAAGGGCCTCCCTGTATCTATGCCACGTTCTGGACAAATGTATAGTTTTTATCCTCGAGAGAACGGGTGTGTAGTCGGCGGTGCTAAATTTATGCTCTTTAACCTTATCACAGCGAATGACGATGAACGAAAATCCCAGAAAACAAACCCAGAATGGAAGGACAGATTTCACTGCGGAACGAAGGAAGCAAGAGGCATAGAACATCATGAGCCCCCGCTGTAGCGGGGGCTCATGAGGTTATATGCCTCTTGCTACTGTGTGGCTCATAGGGCTCTATACCTCTTGCAGTTGGGCAGGCTCTTTTTGTGTCCCAGCAGTGCAGGGGTTAACCAAGGCAATAAATTAGACCGTGGCTGGAGGCTGAGGGAATCTATGCAGCGATTTAATCAAGAAGATAAACCCGTTAAATTGGTTTGTTTTCAGGGCATAGCTTCACCGTTCCCCGCCACTCTCAGAAAATTAAATTGTGTGGTGGCACTAAGCGTTCGCTGACAGCTTTGTGTAACGCGGTTTTTACCGATCCTATATGTAACACACGTTGACCTCCTTAACCGCGTGTGATGACGAAGTAAACGTAGAAGATTGGATCAGAAAGGAAGGTATGTTTTCTCCAAAACACCCAAAAATAATGCTGCCTTAATTGAACACTTACTCCCCCCCCCCTCCCCCCCCCCACCCCATGGGGTGGGGGGGGGAGGTAACTGTTCAATTAAGGCAGCATTATTTTTTTGTGTTTTGGAGAAGACCATTGGCGCCAAATCCCTATCTTGGCAGTCTCCTCAGGGTCGGTTTTGATAGTGTGTAAAGGTGTGTCTGTTCAGATTACTAAAAGACTATGAAGTTTTGTTTCTCAGTTTTTCTGAGCAACGTCATACACTCAGATTTCAAAGAAATGGCTACACAACAAAGAAAGAGACACGCTCCGAAGAGACAAATATAACACTGTGTTGTACTTTGTCTTTTTTCTTCGTGTTTCTTTCTTTAGTGGGCATTTCCTTTGCATTATTGGCACGTTTGACAGTCACCCATTTAGCTCCGGATTTCGATTTCAGTTCCGAGCTGTGGATTGCCATGTTGCTTTAGCAATTACGCTAGAAGCATAGACCCCCATGACGATGATGATGAAACGTTTTTATTCAGGATAAAAAGTTTTAGGCATAGCAATGCCTATCTTCCAAACTGTCCTGCTACTCAACACATATAAAAATACATCAGACGATACATCAAAAGATAAAACATATGTCAGTAAGTAAAAAGACCCATCCCCCCCTCCTCCCCCCCCCTACCACCACCACCACTCAGAAGAAAAAAAATAAAAATATATATATATAATTATATACACAGGTATGAACCTGACATGTTAATGCAGACAGTCGAGCTATTACATAATCTGCAGCAAAAGTAGAAGAGTATTAGGTAATAGGAAACGTGTCACTAACTATACGAAAAGTAGCATAAGGGAGCCAAACATACTATTACTTCTGAAGTAAATATTTATGGAGGCGATCTTTGAAGACGCTAATCTTACAAATTGATTTCAGGTGTGGGGGTAACATATTCCACGCTTTAGCGCCTGAAAAAGACAGGCTGGTTTTACAGATGTCTAATCTAATTTTTGGAATGTGGATCGAACTATTTCTCGTGTTTTTCCTATTATTGTCGGAAAAGAGAGTTTTTAGATAAGGTGGGGCTTTTCCGTGCATGATCTTGTGCAGAAGAACACAGCGATTAAATTCAAACCGTTTCTTCAATGTTAGTAACTTGAGAGATTTTAATTTTTCATCAGTCGAAGTAGGACCAGGAAGTGTTAATTTAATGCCCCGACGATACAAGGAATTAACTTTTTTCATGTGATCTTCGCTGCATCCATCCCAGACGGTAGAACTGTAGTCACAATGCGTTTTGATATGCGCATGGAAAAAGAGTTTACGGATATCAGTATTAACTATATGGCGTAGTTTTGATAACAGGAACAGATTTTTGGAGATTGTTTTGCATATTGAGTCAGTATGCGGCTCCCAGCTTAATTGGTTGTCCACTATAACGCCTAATAAGCGATGCCTAGTTACTTGTTCAACATGCTGTCTATCTAAGGAGAGTGTTAAAGGTGGTAGGCCATGCTGGTGTTTCTGACGTGTAGTAACTAACATGCTCTTTGTCTTTGGAATACTAATAATCATGTGATTATCACTGCACCAGCCTGCTACTTCATCAAAACTTTGTTGGAGTACCTTATTAATGGTTGCGATATCTTTATCAGATGTGTGTATGGTCGTGTCATCTGCGAACAGATCGCAGTTTGCGTCTAAATGAGATATGCACAGTGGCAGATCATTAATAAATAGATTAAATAATAAGGGCCCTAGAATAGACCCCTGTGGAACACCGCAAGTTACTAAATCGAATCCCAGCCGAGTCAAACGGGATTTTTCCTACCTGGGTCGGCTCCTACCCAGCGGGTGTGCTATGGACCCAATGGGAAGGCTGATGCCACGCAGCCGAGACTCACCCACTTTACGGGTGCGACTTTGGGGGTGCTACCCGCGTTATGACACATCGCAAGGTGTGAATGATTACACGGCTGGCACCGCAGGTGTCCGCAGTTCCCGGGCCTGGTTAACACCAGGATATTTATGACAGGAAGCGTGGAATGTGGCCCTGTCACGCAGTCCCCAACCACATGGACCACCATGGCATCATCATATAATCACCCTCATCCTCATCATCATGCAAAATGAAAAAAATCACGCTGTTCCAGGTTTCTGATCCCTCAGGTCTCCGTCTCATGGTGACCTCATCCCAGTCCTCCAGGAGCCCTAGGTGCGCGGTTGTCTTCGGCCAGACCTGCTGCTGTGCGTGGAAGGACGTAGTGGTTGACTCGCCACCTCTGGGGGAAACTCCCACTCGTCGACTCCGCGACTAGCAATGTCGTACGTAGGGGGAACAGTAGATGTGGTCACCTGTAGGCTACACTGAACACCACCGAAGTGACTCGGCAGCAGTGCGGAGTTTCCTCCGGAGGGAGTCCCTTACTACCTGACATATATATAGCGGCAGGGCCGGGAGTCTGGCTGGAACATTTAGCGAGCCTGGGTGAGCACACTGGGGTTGACGGGGATGAGCGGCGTAAGAGGAAGATTTCTGAGGTCGACAAAGAAAACTTGGAGTAGCCACACAAAAAAAAGATACAAATTACGTCATGTCTAGTTGCGCAACCCTGCATATAGAACGTACTTTTGGCGCAAAGTGTGTGTGTGTGTGTGTGTGTGTGTGTGTGTGTGTGTGTGTGTGTGTGTGTGTGTGTGTGTGTGTGTGTGTGTGTGTGTGTGTGTGTGTGTGTGTGTGTGTGTGCGTATGTACGTAAACAAGAAAGTCTCCGAAGTTTGCATACGTACAAGCTTGTATCTTTTGAACTTTTCAGTAAAAATTAATTTTATGAAGAAACATTTTAATAAGTAAAATTCTTGACATTTGGGAGTCGATTCACATGAGCGACCTACCGCTGTAGACCCGACCTCAAAATCAGACAGTGACGGTGACGTAAAAGCAGAAATTTCCTCTCTCTCTCTCTCTCTCTCTCTCTCTCTCTCTCTCTCTCTCTCTCTCTCTCTCTCTCTCTCTCTCTCTCTCTCTCTCTAACTCTCTGTCTCTGTCTCTGTCTCTGTCTGTCTCTGTCTCTGTCTCTGTCTCTCTCTCTCTCTCTCTCTCTCTCTCTCTCTCTCTCTCTCTCTCTCTCTCTCTCTCTCTCTCTCTCTCTCTCTCTCTCTCTCTCTCTCAAAACAATGACGCGTATGTACTGTGACTCTTGTAGAGCTCACTGATGCATTGACAAATATGTGAGGCTTTTTCAAATAAATTTGAAAATCTGAATCGGATCAAAGACAACAGATGGAGACCCTTGACAGCGAGTACAGTTCGCATATAAAGGGACTTTGTGAGTTAAGGCTCTCATAAATAGATGAGACTTTGCGGGTTAAGCCGCTTCATCCCATCGTGTTATATCCAGTATTACAAAGTCTCATTTTACCGGTGGTACAAGTGACTGAAACATTCACAAATTTACTGAAGTTTTGCGTACTCTCTTTTGGCCTCAATTTTGTACCGCTTTCACAAAAGTTGCTGACAATACCGCTCGGCGGAAAAAGAAATTCCTAGTCAGTAGCAGTCAAGGGGTTAATTTAAATGTTATTGTTAAGCACATACAGTTAACCCATTAACTGTCTGAGCAAGGCGAACGCCAATCAGTTGCAAGAGACATAAATCCTTATAAGCCCCCGCAGTCGCGGGGGCTCATGAGGATTTGTCTCTTGTTAGGCTTATGTTCTTTATGCCTGTTTCTGGTCCCATTCTAGTTTGTGTTCTTTACGAGAAGTTCGGTCAGTGCGGAGCGATGTCTGACTGGACGCAGCATCCGTGATCACTGCCAGTGAAGGGGTTAAAAGCGAAAGCTAAACTTGCGCAAAGAAAAGTCTTTGACTTCTCATCCGCCTGTCTTTCACCCCCATTACCCGGGACGTCAGACCAGACTAGCGTTGGCCCAACGAACCTTTGCCTTACTCCCCCATCCAGATCTCAAGCTTTCAATCACACCACACCGCCTCCAAGTTATCCCAGACGAACAAAGTACCCATGACTGTACATCTGCCTGCCCTGTCACAGAGAGCAGTACCGCGGCAAACGTATTGACACGTTTTCGATTGGCTTGCGTCCGTCACCAAGGAAACAGAGCTGGAATAGAGACGAGGTTTTTATTAGTCTGACCCCAGAACTCCTATTTCAGACACCTATACCCTCCGCCACTCACCCTCCCTCGCTTTCTCACAAACCCTGCTGACGCTGAAGCGGTGAACTTCAAAATAACAAGGCGTAAATCTACCCGGCGTGATTCTGCCTGACGTGGATCCACACAGGTGTAAATCCACCTAGCGTAGATTTTGCCCATCGTGATTTCTGCGAGATTTATCAATCTCGCGCTGAGTGTCTCGTGACGTGCGTTTCAGGGGCCATTTGTAACGTTCACTGGGGCCATTTGCCTGAGTGAGTTTAGTCCTGCGCAAGCCACTAAGTAAAGTGCTCCGCTATAGCGGAACACCTTGCTTAGTGGTTTGCGCAGGACTAAGCTCTCTCATTCAACTGACCTCAGCAGACGCTATAAGTTCAGTCCAAAAGAACCGGTTTGCGGCATAGCACGTCGGCCACGCGGCGAGACTTATGTAGATTCGCGCTCGTGAGAATCAGCACTGGGTAGATTCACGCTTGGGTAGATTTTCGCTGGATAGATTCACGATGAGTAGATTTTCGTATCAAAGAAGCCAAGCTGACCCCTTTAGCTCCATTGACACCCCCCCCCCCCCCACACACACACACACACACACACACAAACACACACACCCCACTCCCAACATGACCCCTTCATTACCAGCTCTTACTTACTGCAATACTGATTGGCATCTCCGTCTTTAATTCTCTCTCTCTCTCTCTCTCTCTCTCTCTCTCTCTCTCTCTCTCTCTCTCTCTCTCTCTCTCTCTCTCTCTCTCTCTCTCTCTCTCTCTCTCTCTCTCTCTCTCTCTCTCTCTCTCTCAGGGACGAGCTAAAAAAACGAAGCGTTTTGCTGAATACAAAACACAGCGTAATTGCGTAAAATCAATGGTTTTAAAAGCAAAACAATCTCTCTTCAGTAAGGTAGTTAAGCAAAGTAAAGACTCCTCCACTGTATGGAGTGCCATAAATTTAGTAACCAAAGGTACAAATAAAAGTAGTGCGTCTTACCCCCCCCCCCCCCACACACACACACACACACTTCACTGCAAACAGTTTTAACGACCATTTTGTCTCTGTGGCGGAATCACTAATGCCACTGGGAAATAACTCACATGAGTATATTTGTCCAGACAAACTACTAGACTACTGTAATCAGAAAAATAAAAACAACGAACCTTTCATCATACCGCCTATAGCGGTTCATGAAGTGGGCAGATTAATTACCTCGATGGAAAATAAAAAGTCATCCGGGCCTGATGAGATCAGCTCAAAAATACTCAAGACATCTCTTCCATATATCGTTGAGAGTCTCACATACATCTACAATCTCTGTATAAAACAAAACTGTTTTCCGGATGCTTAAAGATGCAAAAGTAATCCCACTACCAAAATCAAAAGATCTAAGTGAAATTAATAATTTTCGTCTCATTTCATTACTGCCAGTTTTGTCAAAGCCTTTAGAGAGGCATATTCATAAACATCTATCTGAGTATTTAGAAAACCGAAATCTTATCCATTCATTGCAGTCAGGTTTCAGACCAAACCATTCCTGTCATACCGCGCTGATTAGGATGACAGACACCTGGTTAGCATCTATCAATGAACCCGAACTAACAGGTGTACTCTTTTTAGACTTTAGTAAAGCTTTTGATTTAGTAAACTATGATATACTGATAAGAAAATCTCATTACACACCAACAGCGCTGCCACGTTCTTCAAATCCTACTTGGATGACAGAAGACAAAAAGTCCTTCTTAATGGTACATATTCTAATCACCGCTTAGTCAAGCATGGCGTGCCCCAGGGCTCTATTTTAGGCCCTCTTCTATTTTGTTTGTTCATTAACGACCTTCCGCTCACAATTAGCGATCATAATGTTTCATGCGATATGTTCGCGGATGATGCTGCAATACACACGCCCGACGAGGATTTATCTATTATTGATACACGCCTTCAAAACGCAATACAAGACATCGACAACTGGTGCAGTAACAATTCCATGATCCTAAACCCAGCGAAGACTGAATGTATGGTATTAAGTACCCGTCAAAAGCACCAGCTCGGCTATCTCTCACTCAGCTTGTCTCTTCAAGGAAAACCCATCAGTCAAGTAACAGAGCATCGTCTTCTCGTTGTTACTGTAGATAACCAGTTAAAATGGCAGTGTCATATTACTAACATATGGAACATAATATCAAAGAAACTTTACATTCTAGCCAAATTAAAATATATCACTGATGTAGAAACACGTAAACTGTTCTTTAAAGCCCACATCAGATCACATATCGACTATGCTTCTACAGTGTGGGATGGAGCAAGCGAGGTCCAAATAAAGAGACTGAACTCTCTTCATTGTAGAGCCGCAAAACTTATCCTACCTGACCCTAACTCAACTACCGATCATAAATTGAAAACTTTGGAGATTCTTCCCCTGAAAAATCATTTAATGTACAATAAGGGAATAATTATGTTCAAAACATTGAATAGCAAAATGCCTGATTATATTAAGAAACTATTTTCCTTTCCATCACCAACGTACTCAAGATCAAGGCTATTCATTATTGCACCACGACCTAGAATCGATCTCCACAAGACAAGTTTAGCGTTCTCAGGCCACAGCCCGTGGAACACTTTACTTAGGAAAGTTACAACATCAACAACCCTTTCGTATTTTAGAGCCAGTATTTTCAAATACCTCAAGTCATTATCTTAATACTTTCACTGCGACCCTATAGTTATTACTCAGTGTGTGCGTGCATGCGCGTGTTTGTGTGTGTGTGTGTGTGTGTGTGTGTGTGTGTGTGTGTGTGTGTGTGTGTGTGTGTGTGTGTGTGTGTGTGTGTGTGTGTGTGTGTGTGTGCGTGTGTGTGTGTGTGTGTGCACGTTTTTGTTGTTGTTGTTGTTGTTGTTTTATAATAATAATAATAATAATAATAATAATAATAATAATAATAATAATAATAATAATAATAATAATAATAATAATAATAATAATAATAATAACGGTATTTATAATGCGCTTATCTTATAATAATTATAACTCTAAGCGCGCACTCACAACTCGCGCGCGCAATCGCACTCTTTAGACAACGACTCACGAACCACAAACAGTGAAAAACATTACGACAGTCTGCTTAGGGTGGGGAGTGTGGTGGTATAGTGCTAGAACTGTTGAAAGAGGTGAGTTTTGAGGGCGGACTGGAAGGAGGAGAGAGAGTGTTTCTGACGGAGAGAGAGTGGGAGAGTGTTCCAGATGGATGGACCGTATACTGAGAAGGAGCGGGGGCCGAAAGTGCTGAGTTTAGTGCGGGGGATGTGGAGGCGGAGAGTGTCGGAGGCGGAGCGGAGGGAGCGGGGAGGAGTGTAGGGGTGAAGTAAGTTTGAGAGATAGGCGGGAGCGCAGTTATTCAGGGATTTGTAGCAGAGAGACAGAATCTTGTATTGGATGCGTTGGGGGATGGGAAGCCAGTGAAGGAGTTTGAGCAGGGGAGTGATGTGGTCGGATTTTTTCTTTCTGAGGAGGAGGCGGGCAGCATTGTTCTGGACGCGCTGGAGAGTGAAAGTAGTGGAGTGAGGGAGGCCGGAAAGGAGAGAGTTGCAGTAGTCGATGCGAGATAGGATGAGAGAGACAGCAAGTTTGGTCGCAGCTTCGGTAGTGAGGTATTTTCTGATCTGACCGATGCGGCGGAGGTGGAAGTAGCATGCCTGGGCCGTGGCAGAAACAAAGCTGGTCATGGAAAGAGAGGAATCGAGGATAACGCCGAGGTTTTTGGCCGAGTCAGAGAGGGAGATGGGGGTGCTGTCGAGTTGAAGGTGGAGAGAGGGAGGGACCTGGGAAAGTTTCTGGCGAGTGCCTACCAGCATGGCTTCCGTTTTGTCGTCATTCAGTTTAAGCTTGTTTGCTGTCATCCAGTTTTTCACGTCTTCGTAGCAGTCCGCCGTGCGAGTCAGTAGTGACTGAGTGTTGTCGAGTTTGTCTTTGTCTAGTAGTTGTGAGTCGTCAGCGTAGAGGTTGTGGTGTATGTGGTGAGACTGGATGATGTTGGACAGGGGAGAGGTGTAGAGTGTGAAAAGGAGCGGGCCCAGGACGGACCCCTGTGGAACTCCGCAGGAGAGCGTAACTGGGTTGGAGGAGACGCCGTCGATGGTGACGGACTGCTGTCTGTCGGAGAGGTAGGAGAGAAACCAGGAGTGAGCAGAGTCAGTGATGCCAAAGGAATGGTGAAGGCGGTGGAGTAGGATAAAGAGTGGTCTATGGTGTCGAAGGCGGAAGAGAGGTCGAGTAGCGTAAGAAGGGAGATGTTGCCCGAGTCGGTGGAGAGAAGCAGGTCGTTTAAGATATGTAGAAGGGCTGTTTCGGTGCTGTGATATTTGCGATAGGCAGACTGGAAGGGACTGATGAGGTTGTTGTCGGCGAGGTGGAGGTTTAGCTGGTTGAGAACGACTTTCTCAAGAAGCTTGGACAGGAAAGATAGATTGGAGACTGGGCGATAGTTTTTAGTTCGTTTGGGTCGAGGTTGTGTTTTTTTGAGGAGAGGACGGACGATGGCGGACTTGAAGATATCAGGGACGGAGCCGTTCTCTAGAGATGTGTTGATGATGTCGGTAATGAATGGCAGAAGTTTTGGAAGGCCGTCCCGGTAGAGAGAAGCTGGGAGAGGGTCTAGTTCGCAGGTTTTGAGAGACATGGACTTTATGTCGTAATGTTTTGTTTTGTTTTTATATCATTTATCACTATTTTTTTCAATATAACATTTTTACACTTTGTGCATTATTTGTAGATTAGATTAGCAACGGCAAGTTCGAAAAATGGTTGTGCCAGCCAAAACTTTCACCGTTGTAAAATAAAGAATCATTGTCATTGTCATTCTCTCTCTCTCTCTCTCTCTCTCTCTCTCTCTCTCTCTCTCTCTCTCTCTCTCTCTCTCTCTCTCTCTCTCTCTCTCTCTCTCTCTCTCTCTCTCTCTCTCTCTCTCTCTCCCTCTCTCTCTCCCTCTCTCTCTCTCTTCTTAGCGTGGAACAGACATGAACTTATTCGAGACGCACGGCGCAATGTCGCGAATCGGACGCGACACGTCTGGATTATGTTAAAACGCCCTCCTGTTCCCATCTTGGGTCAGCACAGGTTGCCACAACTCATTTCAACAAGATGTTGTTGAACCATGACTGTGCAAGGGTGGTGGCAGAATGGCTTGGCGCAACTAGGATCCGCAACAGAAGGTAGGCCTTACTTTGTACCTCACCATGTGGAGGAATTTTTATCTCAGGACTGAGGGAACATGTAGGAGTTCGATACACAATAGTTCAAGAGCAGTGCCAGATTAACTTGGCGCTTGAAGGCGCCAAGCTAATCTGGCACTACTCTTGAACTATCGTGATCGAATAGCGGCTGAAAACTGGACCATCTAGAAGCACTGATACTCGTACTCACTGACCTTTACAATCAACAGCGACCAGGGTAGTTTCTTCGGCTCAGCATGTGCAGACTTCCAGTGAACAAAACATGACGAACATTTCAAACAAATTCCGACTTCTGAATGAAAGGGACCGGAGTGACGGCTCAAAGATCTTTTTCTAATTTCAAGCCCTAACTTAACCTAAAAATTCAGCGACATTGTGTCAGAAACAGACGCCAATAGTATACCAGGGACTTTTCAGTCTTACACTGGAAAAATGGTCTCTGAAAGTTCAAGCCAAACTTGACCCAGATTCCTGCGGCATTACGCCATGGCCAGAATAAAAACCTAAATTCTTGACTAGCATCCAAATGACGATATGGCATTGAATACTGCTGCATTATACCAGGGCGAAAGAGCAGCCCAAGTAAACGCTGCCTAGAAATCGGAAATATATCAATATTGCACGTGTTTCGACGAAAAAACAGTGGATGAAAAACCTGAACAAAAATGTAATATCGCATGTTTGTCCGGGCTTTTGTCCAATGTTTGTGTCAATCAAGTCTGACCCACTTCTGATGTCCTAAGTTATCAGTTACCGACTGTTCAAACGATCAAATAATAATAATAATAATAATAATAATAATAATAATAATAATAATAATAATAATAATAATAATAATAAATAGTACTTGTATAACGCTGTTCTCCAGAAAGAAAAAAAAAACACTGGACTCACTGCGCACAACAACAACAACAACGCCAACAACAAACAACAACAAAAAAAAAAAGACTCAAGAAATTCTTATGCCTGATGCCAGGGAGAAAAGACATGTACTCATCAACCAGCTTCCCGAATGACCAAGTAAGAAATTAAGCCCGCGCCTTGTCTCCGGCGGGAAACCGATCGAAAAACAGGCGCGAAATGAAATTTGTGTTGTGCCGAGACTAGCGCCACGTCTCGGCTATCCTCGGGTCATTAAATGGCGGCTGTGTTCAACTGAGCAGAGAAGTCGGTTCCTCGGGAAAGTTTTGTTTTCTCCCATATGCAAGCGGCATAGATTTTCATGAGACTCTGCATTGCAGGGGATCATGAAACTCCATACCACTTGCATGCATTTTTTTTTAATCATTTACTGTAATCTTGGCTGATTATCATTATTATTATTTTTATTTTTATAATTATTATTATTATTATTATTATTATTATTATTATTATTATTAGCAGAACCCAAATTGAGAAAAGAAACACGCTTATAAATGACAATTACAACACAATTTATTAATATTTTACCTTTTTGGTCTGGATTTTTCATTGATGATGATGATGATTCAAATGGGTTAACACACATTGTCGTTCAGTCACTCCATCTTCCGACACTGACATTGGTCAGCAACTAAAAATCGCAAGGAGTTCAATGCCCCAACGCCTACCTCCTAGAACCATTGCCATACCTGTAATTTTTAATCAGCTGGTCATTCCGCAATTCTAGTATCGCGAACGAATCTGTCCTAGGTCTTTCGTCTGAACTCTTAGATCAGGGCTGTCCGTCACGTTACATCATAAATAACCAGAAAACACAAAGATCAAATGGTGGTTGACGATTGGCTAATAAAAGAATTGTACCTTATTTCGGCCTGACTCAAGCGGTGAGCACACTACAAATGTGCAAATGTGCTACACAAATGTGTGGCAGTTCAAACTCTGAACTGAGACACTCGAAACATTCCATTGTGCTCCGTGTCAACACGTATGCTGTTTAGAAAGCGAAGACTGTTGCCACTCGTGCAGTAAGAGAGAAAGAGAAATAAACCAAGAAAATGTGACAGATCTATGACATTTAGTTTTTGTTGAAAAGATCGAGTCATTGTTGAATGCGTGTATGAGCTCAGTACTGGTTGGCGAAAGATGCCAACAATACGTACTTCATGAACGAAATCTGACCTACCGTATATCCAGTCGCTTGCCACGTAGTCCTGCGCTCAAAATTTAGAAGTTCTACCACTTGAACCCACTGAGAAAAGTCCACACTTGATTGCTACAGATTCCGATCTTGTCACTGGCTGCTTAGAAGCAGCATCGCTGGTAAACGTTTGAATTCCAGCGGCAAAAATTAAGCAAATTTACACGACCGGGCATGATAGCCTATTCACAAAGAGTCGCGTCCCCTGTGTATTTTCCAGAAAATATAGTCTGACGTCAGAAATATTTGGCGTTTTACGCCTGACGTCAGACACACATTCGAGGCTTCAAATAGTGCGTAATTTAGACTGAACGACAATGGCATTGAACCGCCTGTGTTCGGTTACTTCTCGGGTTACATCGTGGTATTGTATTCCTCTAAAGCAGATTATCAGACCTTCGCGCCTTCGGAGCTTCGATCTGATAATCATCTTCATCAGACCATCAATACCACGATGTAACCCTCAAAGTAACCCAACATAGACGATTCAATGCCTAATTGACGCACTACAACGAGCTGTGGAAAGACGATGATAGTTCAGCGGTGGTAACGAAACAGGCGATAAGCTATTCTGGCAGCAACAAACAAAAGAACGAAACTATTTTATTACTCATTCAACACCGACACGCCACGGCAAGACATGGATCGAGCGTGATAGTTCAAGGGTTGTGCCATAATAGCTTGGTGCCCATAGGCGCCAAGCTATTCTGGCACAACCCTTGAACTTTCACGCTCTATCTGCTTCCAGAAATGTAATACAGTCTTCAGGGGCTTTTGCTGATTTCGGTCCTGGAGCAAAATGTGTTAAAGGATTATAACCTTAGACTATGTAACCTTTTCAAAGAGTTGGCCTGCTGAAACGTGGTGAGAAAACTGCGAAAACATTTCCAGGAACAGAGCCAAGGGCACCACACAGTCGATCGCCTCCGGTGCAGAAGTCTTGTGTGGAGAGAGACAGCGGGCGTTGGGCAGACTTGAAAAAAACTGAGAGATCCATAATAAACCTCGCCAATATTGGTACAATATCGAATTGAACCCTGGGAAGACTTCTAATGGGTTGGGCGGAGCGCGTATGGGCCTTTCCGAGCGCAAAGATCCCACCTTGACAGAACTGAAAGTGAACTGTCCTACGGTCATTTGTATGAGTGACCTTAGCCCTGCGCTAGCCACTAAGCAAGGTGCTCCGCTATAGCGGAGCACCTTGCTTAGTGGCTGACGTATAAGTAAGCTCACACAGGCGACTGGTCCCTGGTGCTTAACTCATTCCGGACGTGCCGCCTCCTGATCCGGAGTCGGCACGTCACGAATGAGTTAATGCTATTTAATCACGAACTGTCCTCGCGCTGGGACCATATGGCGTTGAGGCGCGTCCCCTGGGTGGTGGATAGGGGGTCCCTCGTGAGAGGGGTGCACCGAATGAAATAAGGTGCCGCGAACCAACATGGTCTAAGGGAAGGTGACCCCGACAGAAAACCCCTGGTCCTCCTAGTAAGGGGGTTGGGCGTGGGGGTAGCTTCCCCACCCTGCAAAAAAGGAAATAGCTACAAAAACGCCGACGAAAAGACTAACAGTAATTCCTTTCCTGGAGGAGGAAGGTTCTTCTACCAGAAGACATATTATGACGTCCTGTGGTGAAAGCCGGAAGTCTTCGGAAGCCACAGGACCGAGCCGCCTCTCTCTATCCAGGGATACAGCCATGGGCACATGGAACGTCAAGACCATGTACCAGAGCGACAAGGCCGCCCAGATAGCAGCGGAAATGCAAAAGTACAACCTTTCCCTGCTAGGTATCAGTGAAGCCAGATGGACGCAGTCTGGCCAGAAAAGGTTGTTAAGTGGGGAGATGATTCTGTATTCAGGTCATGAAGAGGAGAATGCCCCCCATACAGAAGGTGTAGCATTCATGCTGTCACCAGTGGCACAGAGAGCGCTGATGGGCTGGGAACCTCTTGGGCCAAGAATCATCACAGCAGCCTTTAGAACCAAGAAAAAGCTCAAGCTGAACGTCATCCAGTGTTATGCGCCCACTAATGACAGGGACGAGGAAGAGAAACAAGAGTTCTACGACCGACTCCAGAGTGCCTTGGACAAATGTGCGGAGCGAGACATCACCATCGTCATGGGCGATTTTAATGCCAAAATAGGGGAGGACACCGGATACGAAGAGGGAGACAGGGACTAGGCTCGGAGATGAGTGAGAACGGGGAGAGGTTTGTAGAATTTTGTGCTCTAAACCGACTTGTCATTGGAGGCAGCATCTTCCCACACAGAAGGATACACAAAGCAACTTGGGTCTCACCTGACCATACAACAGAGAACCAAATAGACCATATCTGCATTAGTAAGAAATTTAGAAGATCCCTTCAAGATGTTCGAGTGAGGAGGGGAGCAGATGTCGCCTCCGACCACCATCTGCTTACCTTAAGAATGAAGCTCAAGCTAAAGAAAAGCCGCACAGAGACAACAAGAAGACAGCGCTATAATGTAGGCCTCCTGAGAGAAACTGGAGTTAGAGAAGAGTTCAAACTGGTGCTGTCCAACCGGTTTTAAGCGCTACAGGAGCTAGTAAGTGAAGAGGAGGCGGTCACCACAGAGCAGCAGTGGAAGGCAGTTAGAGAGGCGCTGAACTCAACCTGCAAAGACACTGTAGGGTTCAGGAAACACCATCACAAGGACTGGCTGTCGGCACAGACCTTGAAGAAGATAGAAGTGAGGAAGCAGAAGAAAGCAATTGTCAACAACAGTCGCACGAGAGCAGCCAAAGTAAGGGCACAGGGGGAATACTCAGAAGCCAACCGCGAGGTGAAGAGGTGTATCAGGGCAGACAGGAGGGCCTACACATACAGCCTGGCAGCAGAGGCAGAAAAGGCAGCAGGCAGCGGCAACATGAAACAGCTCTACGACATTACCAGAAGATTGTCAGGCAAGTATGGCCATACAGAAAGACCAGTAAAAGACAAAGAAGGCAAGCCAATTGCAGACAGAGCAGACCAACTCGACAGATGGGCCGAGTATTTTGAAGAGTTACTGAACAGACCTAGCCCACCGGACCCCCCAGACATCCAGCCGGCAGAGACCGACCTACCCATCAGCTGTGACAGACCCAGCCGGGAAGAGATCAGAAGAGCAGTGGCATTTTTGAAGAACGGCAAAGCAGCAGGCCCAGATGGCATCCCAGCGGAGTCTCTGAAAGCAGACCTAGAGACAACAGTGGAGATGCTGTACCCACTGTTTGGAAAGATCTGGGAAGAGGAGGTGATGCCGGCTGACTGGAAGGAGGGGTACCTAATCAAGCTTCCCAAGAAAGGCGACCTCAGCAAGTGTTCCAACTACAGAGGAATCACCTTGCTGTCAGTACCAGGAAAGGTCTTCAACAGGATCATCCTGGAGAGAATGAAGAGCTCCGTTGACCCCCAGCTGAGAGACCAGCAAGCAGGATTCAGGAAGAACCGATCATGTACAGACCAGATCGCCACTCTCCGCATCATCGTGGAACAGTCTCTGGAGTGGAGCTCCCCGCTGTACGTCAACTTTGTGGATTATGAGAAAGCATTTGACAGTGTGGACCGAGAGACTCTGTGGAAACTCCTACGACACTACGGTGTACCCACAAAGCTCGTCGCCTGATCAAGAGCAGCTACGATGGCATGACATGTCGCGTGATCCACGAAGGGCAGTTCACCAGGGAGCTCCAGGTCAGAACTGGTGTCAAGCAGGGGTGTCTGCTGTCTCCGTTCCTCTTCCTACTGACCATAGACTGGGTCATGAAGATGACCACAGAGCACAGACGAAGTGGAATACAGTGGACACTGTGGACACAGCTTGACGACCTCGATTTTGCAAGACGACTTGGCATTACTGTCCCATACTCATCAACAAATGCAGGACAAGACCACGAGGCTTGCTGACATCTCGTCCCAAGTGGGCCTCACCATTCACAAACAGAAAACAAAGACAATGAGGCTGAACGCAACCAGGGAAGAACCAGTCTTGCTTGCTGGCACCCCGTTGGAGGAGGTGGAGTCCGTCACCTATCTCGGGAGCATCATAGACAAAAAAGGCGGCACTGATGCAGATGTCAGAGCACGAATCGGTAAAGCCAGAGCAGCATTTCTCCAGTTGAAAAAAGTGTGGAGTTCCAGAGAGCTGTCACAACACACCAAAGTCCGGATTTTCAGCTCCAATGTAAAAGCAGTTCTCCTATATGGAGCAGAGACTTGGAGATTGACAAAAACCACAGTCAACAGAGTATAGACCTTCATGAACAGTTGCCTTAGAAGAATTTTGAAAATCCACTGGCCAGAGAAGATCAGCAATGTCAGACTCTGGGAGAGAACAGATCAGATAACAGCAGAGAATGAAACTGGGCGAAGAAGATGGGGATGGATCGGTCATAGTCTGAGAAAGCCAGCTTCCAGTATCACTAGGCAGGCATTGTCATGGAACCCACAGGGAAAGAGGAAAAGAGGTAAGCCGAGAAACTCCTGGCGTCGAGACCTCCAGGCAGACATCAAGAGACTGGGAACCACCTGGAGTAGAATCGAAGGAGAAGCACAGGACAGGAGTTGCTGGAGGTCTCTCGTCGACGGCCTATACCCGGGTAGGGGTGACAGGCGTAAGTAAAAAAAAGTAAAAAAATCACGAACTGTAATAGCATAAAGTCGAGCTGCTTTGACAGGTGTGCCTGTACGTGCTATAATGCGTTTATGAGTCAAGTTTAACACACTCGTCACTCTGGCTTGTTTCAAATCAAGCTCATACAAATCAGGCCAGTCTTCCTGACTTCAAATATTTGAGGAAAACATCCTAAGAGTGCGCGAAATAGTTAGCCTAAGTTTCACGGCTTGTCCCTTTCCCGTTCAAAGCCAAGACCTGCTCTCAGTCGACAATCTGTTAAACGTCAGCTCTTATATGTGGTTTGATCATGATAGTTCAAGGGTGGTGACAACAATATGAGAAAGCATTACCAGGAACAAAGCCAAGGAGCAGAGGTGTGGAGAAAAGCAGTGGGCGTTGGGCAGACTTGAAAGAACATGATATATCCACAGTGAACCAGGCCAACATCTGTAATCTGGCACCACACTTGAACTATCACGGTCGATCAGTGTCCATAAGTTGAGTGGGCGCTTTGTTTGTGAGGGTTACACTTTATAATTTATTTTAAAAAAATACTGATTCTAAGGTTGTCGAAGGAAAGGTTGTCAATTAATTGATTTATGAGCAACCTTTCTCGACTTCCACGACAAAGATAGCCCTTATTTACCCCACCAAGACCCACATTGGTCAAATTTAAACCTCTTCAAAACAAGAAAAACGTGAATTCCACCTATCTGCAAGAGGCACAGAACCACATGAGCCCCCGAAGATGCGACGGGTTCATGAGGTTCTTTGCCTCTTGCTGACCCTACTCCTATCCGTGTTCCATGAATTTGTTGAGAATATTTGGTACTGAGTTTGCCCTGCTTCAAAGACATAATTGTGCGCCCACTGGCAATGAAGGCGTTTCAGACTGATTCAGTTTTGTGCATGAAAAGGTTGACAGTCAATCGATTTATTAGCAGCCTTTTCGACTGATACGGCGAAGACACACCGTTTCGTTTGCAAGATCCAGATGGGTGAATTTTAACCCATTTGACCCCACCGTCGCATTTCCCCAATTTTGGAGGTGTTATCTATCGACTGTGTACTACTTGCAGCAGACGGACTGACCATGATAATTCAAGGTTAGTGCCAGATTAACTTGGCGCCTTCCGGCGCCAAGCTAATCTGGCACTAACCTTGAATTATCATGGTCAGTACGTCTCCTGCTGTAGGGCGCTTGGGCTGAAATGGTTAAAAGCGTCTGTTTCTCGTACACTATGTATATACAAGTGTCACCTGTCATTAAAGACCATCGTTCAGCTCGCTGCAGCCACCTTAATGGTGGTCTTTAATGACAGGTGATATGTCACAGGGGTGGTCGCTGAAAACAGGATCCTCCTAGTACACACACTTTGTTTCAGCGTTCATTCGTTCGTTTGTTCGCTCGCTCGCTCGCTCGCTCGTTTGTTCGTTCCTTTTGTTTGTTTGCTTGTTGTTGATGTTTTTTTGTTTGTTTGTAGGTTGTTTGTTTGTTGGTTGGTTGTTTATTTGTGTAATTGTTTGTTTGTTTGCTTGTTTTTATTTTTGTTCTCATCTTTTTTTCTTATAGTCTCTTGGTTTAATACATCCTACATTCCGAGATATCGAAAAGACCAGAAAAAGAAAAAAATAAACTGATCAATTTAGTAACCTTTGGCTCAGTACAAATCAATCGGAAAGTTAATTGCGTCCTAGTGGGCGTTTCTCAGTGATTCTTGCAATCAGGTCACTCAGGAGAGTCGAACTTCTTTGACTGCGGGTCGAAATTATTTGAGTTTCAAATTAGGAAGCTACGAGAGATAGATCGACCATGATAGATCAAATGCAGTGCTTGATTATCTTTGCACCTTTTTCGACGCCAAGCTATTTAAGCACCACCTTTGGGCTAGCATGTTAGATCTGTCTGCACGAGAAAAAAAATGGATAAGTGATTTGAAAATGCGACTAGAGCGGCAGTCGGATTGGACACTGTAGTTTAAATAAGGTGCCAGTTAATCTGTCACTACCCTGCAACAATTATGACCCAACAGCTGGGACAAGCTTCACAATTTGCGTTAGTCATTTATACTCGTGTAAATGAATTTAACCTGTACGCTGCCTGTTGACGCAGACTATATTTCTGCAATATGCGTTAACTCATTCAGCCCGAGGCACGTATTTCCCAAATTTTGGAGGCGTCATCTAACGACTATGCACCTGTTGCAGGAGATAGATCGACCATGATAATTCAAGGGCAGTGCCAGATTAGCTTGGCGCCGACAGGCGCCAAGCTAATCTGGCACTACCCTTGAATTATCATGGTCGACCCATCTCCTGCTGTAGTGCGTCAGGGCTGAATGGGTTAATTCAAGACCAAAAAACAATCCTAGATGTCCCAGGAGCATAGATTCAAAATGGGGTCAGCAAGAGGCATATATCCTCATGAGCCCCCGCAACTGCGGGGGCTCATGAGGGACTATGCCTCTTGCAACTGTGTAGTGTTCACATTTTCTCGGCACTGAAATGGTTAAGCCATTGACTGCTATTGAAGAAACCGCTCTGCGGAAATGACGTAGTAGTTACACGCGTCTTTTTCACCGAACGGCATCGTTACCGGCCTCAGTAGCAGTCACGTGGTTAACGTGAAAGCGTGGGCTCTGGAAATGAAAGGGTTAATGTGTACGTGTGCGTGCAACGTGTTTGAGACGCAGGCGCCACCCAGCGGACAGGCCGGTTTGACAGTTAGACTCGAGCAAGACTGATCCAATCACCAATACAGTCCCAGCAGAGTGAAGACTTTCGATTTTATTTAATTTTAGGGCGGCTGTCAGCGTTGTAGAACTCGCGCTGGGAGCCCGAGTTGGAAAGGTTTTAGAGTGCGGTACTTTCAGCATCTGACGGCTGTCGTGACTGTTAACCCGTTCAGCGTCGAGGGAATTTGAACACCACCCCGCAACTTGCAAGAGGTATAGATCTTCATGAGCCCCCGCAGTTGCGGGGGCGCATGAGCTTCTATGCCTCTTGTTCGTACCACTTTGAATCTATGTCCCTAGGAAAGCTAGAACTTTTTGGGTCTTTAACCCATTCAGCCCTGACGTACTACATCATGGATCGATCCATCTCCTGCAACAGGTGCATAGTCGTTAGATGACGCCTCCAAAATTTGGGAAATACGTGCGTGGGGTTGAATGAGTTAATCAACAAAACTGCAGAAAGACAATGTGCGTCAAATAGGTCAAATCAGAATAAACAAGCCAACAAATAAACCGAAAACGGTGTTGAACTTGTTCTTTCTAAGAGTGTGTTGTTGTTTTTGTTGGGACTTACTTTGTAACTGTTAGTTAAAGCCCTCTGCATTCTATGCAATGAGTATTATAGCGTTTCCCTAGGAATGAGAGATAAATAGAGGTGGTGGGAGAGAGAGAGAGAGAGAGAGAGAGAGAGAGAGAGAGAGAGAGAGAGAGAGAGAGAGAGAGAGAGAGAGAGAGAGAGAGAGAGAGAGAGAGAGAGGGCGAGAGAGAGAGAGGGGGGGGGGAGAGAGAAAGAGAGAGAGAGAGAGAGAGAGAGAGAGAGAGAGAGAGAGAGAGAGAGATCCCAATTTGCTATCAAGTCGTTCCTCATCTTGGCCCATTGAAATAACTTTTCTAAACCATGATCTCGGACCTTTATGATCTTAAACACGATTGCTCAAACTTATTACTGGGTCAGTCCTACAACGATTGTCGCGTCTGCAAGAGACATAGATCCTCATGAGCCCACGCAATCTCCGGAGACTCATGAGTATCTATTCCTCTTGGCTGTCCGACGCATCAGATTCTGCGTATCTGCAAAGTGACATAGATGTACCAGAACACAAGAACTACTATTTCCTGCTTGTCAAATGCATCAAATTCAACCTGCGTGTTTATCTGTATCGGCAAGGATGCATATCATGTATTATGTGTGTCAGTATCAGGAACCTTGTTCTCAGTAGAACCACGCTTTCCCATTGACGCCTGTGACTCTTGCTGGTATTATTTACACCTGTGTTCATGAGGCTAACGGGATCCTTGGTCGGGCTTCTAACGTTTGTGCATACATGCATGCATCTTTCTTGCGTCTTCTATGGCCGACTCGGCATGTGGACCAAGATACTTGCTTTGGGTCATCACATCCATGCCTCTTGCTAGTCACATGTATGCATGTGTTCCTCAAACGTCAGGGGATGTTCAGTCTAATTTGTCTGATGATAGAAGGCAACGTCGCAGAAAGCAAAGCAATGAAAGAAAGCTGACGAGATGAGCTGTTTATACGCAGAGTTCCTCACAAATTGCATGTCAAGCTATTGGGTAGATTCAACAAGAAGCCTCAAATCGTTTGGACAGCTGATGATGTTCTCCGTCTGCACAAGGAACAAGGATGTGCATGAGTCTTGCAAGAGACATAGATCGTCATGAGCCCACAAAGGCCTGCGGGGGGTCATGAGGTTCTATGCCTCTTTAAAAAAATTGTTCCAAAACCGAATGCCTGAGTACCTACTGGTTCATGTAACTGAGGAAGAAAATAACGGATGCAAAAGCTTAAAAAGAAAGGCTTCGATCATCATTGATCCCATGAGGCTGATATGGCCCATGAAAATCTATGTATTCTGCAGACTAATAGCTATCGCTGTAGTAGTGGACTGATATTTTGGAATCCATGGGCCTCCGGTCAAATTATCAAAGTTCTGCATGTTGAATTTACGATTTGGCCGGTTGCCTTTTCAGCTCACCCCAGCTTATGCATTGTTCGTACGTCAATCTACAAAATTTTCCGCAAAACATGTTTACGTCCTGTTTGATCTTTTCTGAAGGAAAATATATTTGTCTTGTCTGAAGAAGTTAAAGTTTAAATATGAATGATAACTTTGTTGACAAACTAAATGTTGAAAACTGCTCTTCGCTTGAATAGCAATCTAATTATTTCATGCATTTGGTGTCAAAGTGTCTGGAGGATTTAAAACTTTCGGATGACTTGCCTATGTCCATCTAGCCTCAAAATGTAATACAAATTAAAAGAAAACTTTTCTGACAGAATTTTAAGTCAATTTATGTAGCATATTTGAAAGGCCCATCGCTTGCAGTTTATCCACCGTTCAAAGTTTTACAGAAAAAGACAAGGACTGACCTTAACACTTCCCGTGTCGGTAGCGGTTTTTGTCGCGATGATTCCTGTAGGAATCATCGCGACTAAAACCGCTACCGACAAGTAAAGGGTTAAAGCCATTTCAAAGTTTTCAAAGTTTTCGAGTCATTTTATTTTTATTTTTTGCTTTTAGTTTATTCTTTAAATTTATTTTCAATAAGACTAATATAAAAAAAAAGCTCGAACCCTCTTTCCATGTCACCTCAACAGGTCATGAAAGGAAGTATTTGTCAGCTTCAAAATCTGATTGCCCCATTCCCGAGAAAAGAGAGATCGTTTGTCAAAATGGAGCCATGTAATCTGATATTACCATTAATGCATCGATTCGTTTCAGAGGGCTAGGAAACATACATGAGTTACTTCCCCTGACAGCGGCTTCGAGCCTCTTTCGAGGCTCGGAGCCGCTGTCATGGGACGTAACTCTTCTAGATTTCATCGTACTGTAGTCGATTCCTGAAGGAATAATACAGCCAATAGCTTGTTATGTTACACGTGATTCACTGGATAATGTCAAATTGCACCAATGACAGATCGGAAAACACTATTCTCGGGGCACGCAATTGGTCCTTTCTGTAATTGCTGAGACTGACCTTCTTGTAATTATAGCTTCGGCGATTAGGTTCCTAGCTAAACTACACAAAAAAAAGCACAATATTCATATAATCTCTGATTTCAAGAACAGCGAACAAAATATTATACAAGTAATATATATTTGAAAACACACACACACACACACACACACACACACACACACACACACACACACACACACACACACACACAATAGTAATTAGATTACTAGCTTTCTAAACAAACTGCAGTATCCGAGATGTACATAAACCTCCACTTTAAAAAAAGCAAACAAAATATTTTGCTATCGCCAACTGTTTAACTGTTGAAGTTTAAAGATGCATTTTTACTTAGTCAGTCAAGCAAAATACATAACTAAGGTCAGATATAACAAAATTCGGATATAACGCTTTTCAGAGGTCCCGACAACAAATTCCTTCGCTTATAAAAAACTTCGGATATAGCAACGAAAACATTTGGGTCCCCAGGCGCTTTGTTATTTATCCGAAGTTTACAAGCATGAATGCAGGGGAAAAAAAACTGACGTTATCTCAGCGAAAATGGTATCAAAATAAAATCGAACTTTAATTCTTTGCTGGAAGTACGAAAAAAGTTCTTGACGTACAAAAGTGAAACCTACATAAATATCGTCCATTGAAGTTTTAGATAGAGGGAAGTTTCAGTGAATGGTGTTGTTGAGAGGAGGGGGGGGGGGGGTTCATTGCATAAAACCGTGCTGGTCTGTGATTTTGGACCTTACGGCCGTAAGGTCCAAAATCACCGACCAGCACACCATTTTTTCAAACACGCATGCTGAGATAAATCTACATGAAAATTGTCCATTGAAGCGTTAGATCTATAGACAAGGGTCCCGCAAAAGGGAAAGAATCAGCCGTGAAGGGTCGATAACCCTAGATGCTATGAATGGGTGTCGTGGAGGAGGGGTTTATTAATTCTGGCTCCATTCCCGGCATCCACCGGGGCTAATGTATGACGCGAAGGGGCAAAAGTTAGCGAGGTTATGGCCGCCAAATCAACAAGTGGGGGCCAGATTTGACAGCCGATGCCGAGCTACACACTGCATTAAACACCGATCACTTTATTTGCATGAGGAGCTGAGATGCGTATGGCTTTTCCTACAAAAGGTGTAGATTCTCACGAGCCTCTGCAGCTGCAGGGGCTCACCACAATCTACGCCTTTTGTATATAGAAGTGTCAGTGTTCGATACGGACACTCGATTTGGACTGCGAAACTTTTTCATAACTTCCTCCGTCTGAGACACATGTATGTATATGTAGGACATAGGACTAGACCTAGACTGGTAAGATGCACAATTTTGTGAAGCCCCTACCCTTGCAGCTGCAGTAGCTCATGAAAATCTATGTCTTTTGCATTTTGAGACAATTAACTTAGAGTTAGAGATACCACGACTAGGAGAACAGCCCCGATTGGAGGGCACAAATCACGTGAGAGTGACGTTTCCGCAGATGAACACTTCTGCGCGGGAGAACGCTTTTGGTCGCAATTTACACACCCTCGATCGATTTTTCTGTACCAGCGCCTTTTTCGAGGCGCTAACCCGTTTTTAATATGTTTTTACATGCCTCTGGTCAAAACGCTTTCCAAAAATGCAATTAGTCTGTCAGCACTGAGACGATCGTAACATTTTGTGGTAACATTCTAATAATTATCAACAGTGGAACGCCGCTTTTCTGTGTGCTAGGGACATAGTTGCTCATGGAACGTTGCAGTTTCGGAGGCCTCACTGAGATTTTTGTCAAACTGCTAAGGACAACACTGTCAGGCAACATCAAAGACCTATTACACAATTTAAATCTGGTTGTTTGGCTGGTTATTTCAGGTTTTCACCCGTAGGCTGTCGGTACTACTTTTTGTTGCGATGATTCCTGCAGGAATCGTCGCGATGAAGAGCGCTACCCAGAGCCAAAGGATTTACCTCCATGCCACAAGAGTGATATGCCCTAAAGGGCGACTAATGGGAGAAAAGGACAGCTGTTCTCTTTAGAGTGCGACCTGAACACTGATCCATTCACGCGCACTGAAGCTGTGCCGATTTGATTTACCAGGACTATAATCTAAAGGATGTTTACGTCTTTCCCTTGAATTGCGAGCCCAGTTACAGTGTTCCGTGGGCCAATTGCATGAAAGCTTAGTCCAGCGCCAGACACTAAGGCCCAGGACTAAGCTCACTCATGCATCTGATCCCGCGACCGTAATTCAAACCGGCCAGTGCGGCTTTTGAGGACCTATGCCCCTTAACTCATTCGAGACGTGCCACCTACTGATACGCCGGCGTATCCGTAGGCGGCACCACTTGAATGAGTTAAAGCTGGGTGATGTTCGCCGGCAACGTCCCGGCATTGAAGGGGTTAGTTAAACAAATGCACTCGCAGCAAGCTGTGAGACAGAGCGTGACCTGTCTGACTTTTGCCGTCTTGCAGTAAAATGTCTATATGTTATCTGGGACCCTGACGGCGGTGAACTAATATGCCATCCCAAGCAAGACATCAGATTGGCAGAGAGTCTGCACTATCGGTTCACAAACGAACATTGCCCCTTTCAGAGCTTATTGGTTTTAGAGAGAGAGAGAGAGAGAGAGAGAGAGAGAGAGAGAGAGAGAGAGAGAGAGAGAGAGAGAGAGAGAGAGAGAGAGAGAGAGAGAGAGAGAGAGAGAGAGAGAGAGAGAGAGAGAGAAATGAAAATGAAATGAAATGAAACTTTATTTTCCAAGGATAAAAGAATAGGTGCGCAGACCTGTTTTCATTCTTGTCCTTGCTACACACTACAAAACAAAATAACGTACACACACACACACGCGCGCCGGTGTGCAATTGCCGCGTGCACAGGCTTGTGCCAGATTAGCTTGTAGCCTACAGGCGCCAAGCCAAGCCTGCACAACCCTCCACTGGTCACACACACACACACACACACACACACACACACACTGACACACACATACACACACATCAGTATATCATGTACACATACATTCTTTCGCTTAAAACTATACTACAGCAAATATAAAAAGTATAATGGATTTTGTACATAAAACCGCTATTGTTCTCATCATAAAAACCAACACGGCGGCTCACTCCAACAAACATAAACAGGCATACACACACACACACACACACACACACACACACACACACACACACACACACACACACACACACGCACACACACACACTCGCACACACACACACACACACACACACACACACACACACGCGCGCGCGCGCGCGCGCGTGCGCAAGCACGTAGGGATGCGCGCGTGCACACACATACACTTGCACACACTGACACAGATAAACACACACATGCGATAGCGGCCTCCCCGCGCCACTAAACCGCGCACAGCTAGATGCTAGTCTGCCATGGAATTAGACTAGACTTGTATAGCGATCCCGCAACCACCGCGCGCGCGGGTCGACGCGAAGAAACCACAGCACTGCCACGCCTCGCGAGCGCCCAATGCTGTGTCTATCGACGGCATCCCGTCTGGCCAGCCGAGTCCATGGGGTCATGGATATTACATAATGCGGCTTGCTGGAATGCCAGCGGTATATTACATGCGTTCATAAATTTTTAATGTTAGAAGAGAATGCAGACTATCCGGGAAATGCCGCATAAGGCATGGAGTGCTACATGTAAAAATAAAAATAAAAATACAAAATAAAAGAAAAATTAAGTTTTGTCTAGATGTTTGAGCAGCTTGGTCTTGTAAGTTTTAAGCGATGGCGCGGCTCTAACATCCGCAGGAATGGAGTTCCATAACTTTGCACCAGAATAGGACAACGACGACCTATAAATGTCTAGTCGAGGCATCGGTACAACAAGATTGTTCCCTGGTGTTCGACTGGACCTCGTATGAGCAAAGTGGAACAAACTATTGAGATAGGCTGGTGTTTCTGAGAGGGTGATTTTGCGCATGAGCACCAACTTATTATACTTAAACTGTTTTTCAAGTGGCAAAATGTCTAACAGCTTGAACTTATTGTCAGTATTAATGACTTCTGAGGGTCTGTCAACAATAAGTTTAATGGCTCTTCTGTGGAGCGAGTTCAGACTTTTTAAATTAGCATCGCTACTACCGTCCCAAATAGATGAGGCATAATCCAAATGTGACTGAATATGGGCATAGTAGAAGAGTTTCCTTGTTGGCTCATCAGCAAAATGTCTCAATTTCGACAGGAGGAATACATTTTTAGATACTATTTTACACAGTTTAGTAATGTGGCCTTGCCAGCACAACTTGTCGTCTAAGTTGATTCCAAGCACGCGCTGTTCTCTGACTTGCTCCACAGGCTGGCCATTAAGTGTTAGTTGAAGGGGAGGGGGGTTCAACTGATGCTTTTGCCGTGTGGTAATCAGCATGCATTTGGTTTTAGTGGGATTAGGTATCATGGCGTTATTTCTGCACCATTCAGATACCTCATTTAAACTGTCTTGGAGAATCTTCACCATACATGTTACGTCTGATGACGAAACGTCCAGTGTTCCATCGTCTGCAAAAAGACTGAAAGTTACACTGGAGTCAGATATATGTAATGGAAGGTCGTTTATGAAGACAGAGAACAATAATGGACCAAGAATCGATCCCTGTGGTACTCCGTGCTCTATCACCCCTTCAGGTGAGTTTTTACCATTCACGTAGACATACTGCGTACGCCCATGCAGATATGACGTAAGGAAGGCAAGTGTGTCTGCGCTTAGTTGATAGACATTAAGTTTTTGAACTAAAGTTTCATGATTGACGAGGTCAAATGCTTTTGAAAGGTCCAAAAATACTGCTCCAGTCATTTGACTGCTATTTATGGCAGTAAGCCATCTGTCAACAAGGTGTACCAATGCTGTGTGACAGGAGTGTTTCCGCCGAAAGCCAGATTGTAATGGATGTATGAGTTTGTGTTTTTCTAGAAAATGTTGTAAGTGTGTGTGAATGTGTCTTTCTATCGGTTTCGACAGTGTTGACAGTAGCGAAATGGGCCTGAACTTGTTAGGGTCGGCAAGGTCTTTCGTTTTAGGTAGTGGGATCACTTTGGCTGTTTTTAGAGAAGATGGAAATATCCCCTGCTTTATGCAAAGGTTGTATATATATGTCAAGGTATCTAAAATATACGGTAGGGCCATTTTCAGAACTGAGCTACTAATACCATCATGGCCAGACGTACGTTTGTTCTTTAAGTACGAGATGGATTTTCCCACGTCGTATATCGTTAACAGCGGAATGCTGAATGACGTGTCAGGGTCCAGCCGTTCTGCACAAAACGTCTTTAGCTTTTCGGACACAGCTGAAGACTGACCAGAATATGTATTTTTTAGCAACGTACTGGCAGCCGAGAGGAAATGCTGATTCAAGATATCAGCTGATAACTGTGTACATTGTGCGGTATTTTTGGACCTCGTAAAAGCATTGATCGCTCGCCACACAGATACGACATCTTTCTTTCCGTTCATAAGACGGTGAAAAAGTGACCTTTGAGCTTTCCTCACTAAATGTTTAACATGGTTTCTTTGCCTTCGATAAGCAATAAAATCCTTCTTTCTTTTATAGTCATCTCGGAGCTGCATGGCATCCTTGATTTCCTTACTTAACCAGGCGGGAAGCTGGGGGTTCTTCACCCGTTTCTCTCTGAATGGAGCGTGTTTATCGAGAACACCAAGGAACAATCCGTACCACTCAGACAAAGCATCGTTGGGGTCATTATGGTAGTACACTGTATCAAAGTGTGTGCTACTTAAATCACAAAGAAATGTTTCCTTGTTGAAGTGTTTAAGTGATCTGTATCTAATAGTCGTGTGCTGATGTTTTCGGAATGAATTATCCGCTTTTAATGCCAAGCAACAGCACACCGGGTAGTGATCGCTAATCCCTACCTGAAGCACGTCTACTGCCATCACCCTTGATTGAGTAGTTGTATATATGTGGTCTATAAGGGTGGAGGAAGTTGGACTAACACGAGTTGCTGTTTTAACTAGCTGCTTTAAACCAAACATAGACATGGTGCACTCCCAAGCAGGGTTATTCAAAAACATGTTAATATTGAAATCGCCTAGGATCAAAATTTCAGAGCTGGACTGTCTGACCTTATCCATCATGGCGATAAAGTCGTCGAACCATTGAAATGTTGATGCTGGGTTCCTGTAAATGTACCCGACCAGCACGGGGCTGGATTTGTTTGCCCTTAACTCAACCCAAATGCATTCTACGGTTTTTGACTCCAGGTCCCCACGCCTGCGAGTAATACCGCTAATTGAATTATGAATGTATACTGCAATACCCGTATGTCCCGGGTATTCAGCATCGCGGCGCAGTACAGTGAAGTCCTGGATAGAAACGGCCTCATCGCTGATGTTACGATTGAGACGCGATTCCGTTACACCAAACAAGTGAAATGGATTGGATTGACTCAAGAGCACACACAGATCGGGAACTTTGTTAGTTAAATGATAAACATTTAAATGGCCAATATGTAACTGGCGATCATACACCATGATTGCTAATGTATGTCAATACCAAAGAGTACAAATAAAAAAGCTTATAAATGATACAAAGGCAAATAAGAGCTGAAATAATAAAACAAAGCAAAAGAATATCAGTCCGCTCTAACACACAGAATGTGGGAGGCAAGTGAAAAAAAAAAAAAAAAAGAGTTTCTTCTACGCATTCACTGATATAGACCACACTACCGGTCACTAACGGTCACTAACAGGGACTAATCCCTTTAGCAAACTTCAACAGTCAAAGCTAAACGACCCCGCTGCGCGATAGGGGAAATAAAGTCAGCGCTGCGAAAGGACACAGATATGATCGTAGTGTGAATATACGTAGAGCACTAGTAGAGAAAGTGTCACGGTGCACAAGTACTAGTGCTATAAGCGTCACAAATCGCACAGAGTGAGAAGATCGGTATTCACGAATACTGTCGGCAGAAGTCAAAAGGATGACAATGTTAATATTGGACCACGCGCAGTGGTTGAAGTTAAAAACAAATGAATACGTCTCTGCGCAAACACAATAATTATGAGCAATGAGACGCAAGAAAATCAATTCGATATTGTTCAGTGTTAGCCTGGAAAGTAAAGCACAAAGTTATGTAAGGAAGAGTAACTGAATGTTCTGGAAATGAGTCTAATACACACGCACGGGGTGGCTGTACTGTGCCCACGGTTCCTGCTGTGCGTATGGCGTGTATGTGAGCGGGGGGACGCTGAAAGGATACGTTGGTTGCGTCATGCTGAAGTGTCCCCATGGTCCGGCCTCGCGATACTGTGGAAATGCGGCACTGTATGGTGGTAGTGGCGGTTGCTGCCACATAGGATACTGGCCCGGCATTTGTTGCTGATAGCTACATTGACTCTCTGCTGTACCACCAAATCTGGATTCGCTGTACTGTGATTCCAGACCTGGTGCTACAGCAGAGGACACTGACAGTCCACCTTGACTCTCCGGTGCAGCACCGAAGCTGGATGCACCACAGAGCGATTCCAGGTTGGGTGCTGCAGCGGACACTGACTGTCTGCCGGCTGCGACATTAGCGTAAGTGTTGGTGGTGCCAGCGTGTCCTTCACGTCGCTGACGGCGGTGACGGTCACCACCTGCAGGCTGGTTGTTGGGAGTGGTGACGTCAGTAGCTGGCCCTCCTCTCTTTATGTTGAGGGCCAGACTGATGGTGCCCTGGCGACTAGGATGGATGGGGTCACCGCGCCTGTAGAATTTTCTACGCGGCAACCCATCAACAGCAGTAAAGACCTGAGTGTTGTCTATCAGTGTGACACCCAGCTTTCTGCACACATGGAACAGGTTACTGTTGGAGGCGGTGATGGCCCTATACAGCTGGTGTCTACTGTCGGTCGGCAGGATGGAGGATGCCTGCAGACGAGCGCCGGGAAATACCCGCCTGCATTCCCGGACGAGCTGTTCCCACACAGCGCTGGTCACTTCCTTCTGTTTGCAATCGTTGATCCCCACGTGGAAGGTCACCAGTGCCACCGCTGTGTGGGACGCGTGTTGTCGCTGGAGCCAGTTCAGCAGGTGGACAGTCCGCAGGCCAGAGACAGATAATACGTCTACTTTTTCTATAGGGTAGGTGGGCATCTTCTCTGCCTTGATGTTGCGAACAACAGAGTCTCCAATGACCAGCGTGGTGGTGTCACTCTGCACTGAATGTCGCAGTATTTGCTCATCTGGAGACATTTTGTTATTACGCTGCTGCTGGCTGCTGGCGTGGTCATACCCGTTGTTGACCTCAGGCAGGCCGCCGGTAATCCGTACTGGTATGAGTCGCTCTGGGCTCTTCTCGGCTGCACTCACAGCCTGTACCGTGGCCAGTTCTTGCAGAACGGGTGGAGGGGAGGGGTGACAGGGAGCAGCGATTGCGCTGCCCGTTACCTGGCGCGGAGACGCACAGATATCAACATTGGCAGACAGGTCAGTTTGAGTGTTACCACTCATGGCAACGTCTGAGTTGTTGGACGCAGTGGCTGATTTCTTTTTCAACTGTTTTTGAATTTCCCTCAGGCGCTGCTTGTGGCTCTGTTTGGCGGAGGATAGCTGGTTGACAGTGCCGTCTGTGGCGTGTTGAGCTGTCTCCACACCAGTTATCCTGTCGTCCAGGCCGGACAACACTTCGCCCACACTTTTCTCCGTAACCTGTAGATCTCTGGCTCTCTTGACCGCCTCGTCACGGAGCTGACTCTCGAGCTGATCAATCCTGGCTAGGGCTGCTGAAAGTCCTTTGAACAGTGTACTGACGTCAGCGCGAAGGTCCGTGATGAGGTTACAAGCACTTTTGAGTTGTGCTCGCAGAGTATCAGGGTCAGTGGTGTCCTCGTGAGGACAGGTAGTCCCGAGGGCCGTGGTGGGTGCGGCCTCTGTATTACGTAATCCCAGTCCCGGAGACGCGGGACTGGCGTTCGTGTTTGGTCGGGTTGGGGGAAGGGGCGTGGCAGTGGACATTACGCCATCAACTGTTGCCGCAACAAGTGAAAAATCAGTGCGGGCGTTCTGAAGTGGCTGGCCAGTAGATGTGATGATGGGATTAGTCGGGGATGAGTGGTCGGATAGAAGGGGCGTCGGTTGATAATCCCCCGGAGACGCGGGACTGGCGTTCGTGTTTGGTCGGGTTGGGGGAAGGGGCGTGGCAGTGGACATTACACCATCAACTGTTGCCGCAACAAGTGAAAAATCAGTGCGGGCGTTCTGAAGTGGCTGGCCAGTAGATGTGGTGATGGGATTAGTCGGGGATGAGTGGTCGGATAGAAGGGGCGTCGGTTGATAATCCCCTGTGATTGACGACTCTGCCGGCTGCACAAGAAGAGAGACTTCTTTGTTGTCCGAGGGAGTGGAGAGGGTAGGCGTGATGGGGGTGTCTGCTAGGGAGACAGCCAACAGCAGGCCCCGTGAGGAGTTGGAAGGGGTGGCGGGTGAGGTGACGATACTTTCTGTAACGTCAGGGCCAGATGCAAGATGGTTGCTGGTGACGGGGACATTGTCTGTAGGGTCCGCTGTACCGGCCAGGAGCTGTTGTACATAATCACAAAGGGCCCGGTACTCCGATCTCACCCACAGACCCTTTCTCTTCCCCTGAATCATGCAGGTGCCACCGGTTGTCCGCCTCTTTCTAAAGTACACGGTGATGACGATAAGTTTGTTCTCGTCTGTGTGTACCGGCCCTTCATATATCTTAACTATTGTCTTGGCCAGGTGATCAGGGACCAGGGTGTGGGGAGAGAGGTAGCCATCAAGGGTGACAGCTTCATTGTCATAGTTGAAATCTTCCCATAACACATTGTGGACTCCTGCAGTGTGTTTGGGCAGAAGCTGCATGTATCTCACATACACGGCATTCCTCCACGTCTTGAGAATGCTGAGGGCATTAGCACCTTTACATTCAAATCTTGTTTGGAGTTTGTCTAAGGTGTCTCTCAGTACTGGGTCACGGGGGATGGTGGGAGTGGAAGGGGGTTGGTGTACAATGGCTATAGTTGTCATGGTTTCAGATAGGAACAGACATGTGATTTAGAGTGGGGCGGGAGACGAGGATGGGTCACTGACGAAATGTGGTTTATAGTTGGGGGTGGGGGGGGGGGGGGCAGTGGAGGGTGGCTACGCAGGAGAGGGAGGGCGTGCAGAGGCAAGAGGCAGAGCGTGGGTAGGGGGGAGGAGGCGCCAGGAAAATGGAGCAGGGGTAGTGATGGGTGTGAGTGGGAGGGGGGGTGGGTGAGGTAATGGAATGTGAGTAAGCCGAGGAGAGGGAGGGCGTGCAGAGGGTGGGTAGGGTGGAGAAGAGGGGCCAGAAACACGGGGAGGGGGTGGGGAGGGGGAGGGAATGGAGGGTGGGTAAGCAGGAGAGGGCGGGCGTGACGAGGGTGGGTGGGGTAGAGGTGCCAGGAACAGGGGGGCGAGGTGGGGATGGGTGTTGGCGTAAGTCAAGTGTGGGGTTCTAGCTGGCATGGATTGATGACGTACGATGCCGGACCTGCCAAGCTGATCCTAGGCAGATAAGGCTGGAACTGTTTACTCGGGCGCGGGTCAGGCGTGACCGCCGACAGCGCCGCCTTGTGTAAACACATCTGGCAGCAGTTTCGTGGCAAAGACAGCAGTCTTAGTATCAGTGGTGTAGTCTGACTAGTCTATAATATATAGCGTACGGGCTGAAGGAACGTTAAGAAAAAGCATGTTTTTTTACTCACAATAAACACGGTACGGTGAGATAGTATGCAAGTCCACTCTCCGTTGCAGTATGCATTTGAAGTCCAGGACAAAGAAATTAGTTGCAGTAAACAGCACGTTACAGTCCAGTATAATGAACCACAATGGAAGATGTGAAATAGTTCCAAAATACCACACACAAGAACTTGAAAACACCACACGATTAATTCACCACTGAATTAAATCACAAAATATCCAGATATGCAATGAGATCACAAAGTAGTGTGCGCAATTAGAAAACAAAACGTCCGAGTAACGTAGAATAGTAGAACACAATACAATCCATGAAACTGATATCTCGTCTGCTTGACTGTTCAGCGGAGAGATCGGAAAAGTCGACCGCTTCTTCCGGCGGTCGCGGAGAGAGACTGAGAGAGAGAGAGAGAGAGAGAGAGAGAGAGAGAGAGAGAGAGAGAGAGAGAGAGAGAGAGAGAGAGAGAGAAACATTCACACGCACGTGGCTAAAACCTAATAAAAATGATAAGGCAAAACGTGATTATCAAAAAGACTAATTTAGCAGTCACACACACACACACACACACACACACACACACACACACACACACACACACACACACATACATACACACACAACACACACACAACACACACACACACACACACACACACACACACACACACACACACACACACGCACATACACACACACTGAGAACCTGATTAAACATGAACTTTAAAAACTTAGTTTGAACATGAGAAACAGCAACAGCAAACTCTGCAATACAACACAAGGCGCTCGAGTAACGCCGACACAACTACACAACTATGGGCTTAAGTTTCTTTCAGCTGCCGAAATAAGCGGGCCCTGCATGTAGACAAAGACGGAGCCCCGGTAATGTTGATCGGCAACAAATTCCATAGCTTGGCTCCTGAGTAAGACAAGCTAGTTTTGAATATATCGAGACGCGGCCTTGGTGTGGATAGATTGTTCCTAGACGTTTTATATGGCGTATGAGCAGGGCTAAATATATCTGTTAGGTAACTAGGCGTTTTAGTGTGGTAGATTTTGAACATAAGTACGCCTTTGTTGTACACGAGTAACTTACGCAGAGGCAGCATGTCGAGGACTTTGAGTCGGTCGTCCGTGCTTTCTTTACTCTCCAGGTGGATTAATTTGGCTGCCCTACGGTGAAGAGCATTAAGCCTTTTTATGCATGCCGTGGCACGCATCGCTACATCCATCCATTCATCCATCCATCCATCCAGAGAGAGAGAGAGAGAGAGAGAGAGAGAGAGAGAGAGAGAGAGAGAGAGAGAGAGAGAGAGAGAGAGAGAGAGAGAGATCACATATGACAGGCGTCACCCATGAAAAAAAAAAGTGTAGGGACTCAAGGCCAAAGATCTAGGGGGGTGGATGGGGGGAGCCGAGTGGCTGACCCTATTTCGATGCCTCATCTTTGAAATCACCTTCGTGGTGGACAAAAGACGTTAAGCCCTAAACGTTTAACGTTGTTTTTTGTCGTTGTTTTTTTCAATTCCAGGGACGAAGTGGTCAGACCTTGTCGGGGATACAAGTGAATTCACAACATATCCCTGAAATCGCCTCAGCAGCCTGCTCGATGTTAAACATCAATATTATCTATCTGTCTGTCTGATTATCTATTACAGCGTCTCTTTTATATTGTGTGTGTTGTATTTGTGGACGATGATTACAATAATTGTCCACTTACAAAACCGATCTCACAAAACTGATCTCACATGTATATTCTTGTGTATCTTTGCACGTGTGTATTTTTGCCATTTCAAAGGGAACAAAAACAGCAAATGAAAGTTTGCTCGTACTTTTCTTAAGGCAGTATGCTCCAGGGTGGGCTTTGGTTGCTAAAGATGAAAATATAACGAGTTCTCAATGTTGTCTTCCTCAGCTAGGACATGTATACTCTTTTTTTCAAAATCAGTGTGAGCAAACACACGCATTTGAGGTTTGGTTGTCTACTTCCCGTGGTATTTGTTGGCGAAACTTTCCTGCGCAACAAAGGGAAGGGAGCAGAAAAGTCTTCCAATTTACGACATTAAAACCACATAAATTTAAAAAAAGTCATATTGTCCAGCATTATTGTAAGACATACCAAGAACATTAATAAAACAATTATTGCAAACTGTTCCACCCTCCATTGCCAGGGGACGCAGATCAGCTTTTTTTTTAATCATTGTAAATTTGACATTAAAAATTCACCTGCCGTCAAAGGTACATGGATACAAAATAGTATCAGCGAGAGGCATAGATCGTCATGGGTCCTCGCAACTGCGGGGCCATTGAGGATCTGTGTCTATTGCAGCCGCATTTTGTTCACTTTTTCTCGGTAGTGTAGGTTATTGCCTGGAGCAGGTCGCTTTAAAATAGCAAGAAATGATTCGACCATGACAGTTCAATAATGGTGCCACAATAGCTTGGCGCCTCGAGGCGCCAAGCTATTCTGGCACCATCCTTGAACTATCATGGTCGGTAACTCTTTATCTTCAATGTAGCATTTAGAAGACTACTCCCATATTTGGGGAGTTTAACCTCAGAGCTGATTTGTTAAAGGCCCAATACCGCCGTAACTGGTCATAAATACAGGCTTCTGTAACAGATGGTTACAAAACGCTGCACACAGGTCTAGCTATGGTTCATATAGACACAGGACAGTCCAGTTCAGCACACGTCGTCTTCATATCAAGTAACCTGACAATGACTCCACTCTGTTCTATAAATACAACGCTTTCAGTACGAGAAACAGCTAAAAATAGATTGTCACGCTAACGGATGCGCAGAATAAATAAGTGCGATTACGCGTGTGTTTTTGCTGCGTCCAAATTGCTGTTAAAGTTCATTAGGTGCGTCGACAAGGCGGATTTTGCGTAATGGTAATATAACAACAACGCACTCACGTGACGCTCTTATGCTTAAAACAAATAATTCAGATAAGCTGAGCACGGAAAAATTTCCGAGGTGTTCCAACAATTCTCCAATCCCGGTCCACGGTCCGCCAAGAGGGTGCGCTTGCATAAGTGAGCTTCAGTTGTGCTGATAAAGTAGTATACCTACTGTGCCCATTGTGCTGCGCCAGCCACTATGCAATTTGCTCCGCTACAGCGGAGCACCTTGCTTAATGGCTGGCGCAGGACTAAGCTCACTTATGCAGCCGGCCCCAGTTCTATAAGATCTCCGGCCGGACCGCCCCTTCCCCGTCGGCTTCTACTTGCTAAGAAAACATGTGCTTGTGACGCTTGTTATCGCCAGGTTCTATCACCGATGCCACGAGCGCCGCACGTGCTCTGGATAGTGTTTCCAAACAGAACGCGCAGCGAACGACTTGCGTCCGCAAGACTGACAGATCCTTATGAGCCCCCGCAAGTTTTGCGGGGCCTCATGAGGATTTATCCCTCTTTCTGAAGTGAGTCACGGAAGATTTATCTCTCTTTTTCTTGCTGAGGTAATTCACTCATCTGGTTTTCTTTTCTCTTTCTTGTTCTTTTTTTTTTTTTCTACCCGATCTGCAGGGTCCTCGGAGATGTTTCCAAGTTGTGTCCAATTCCAAGAAGTATAGATCGTCTGCAGGACTGCATGAAAACATATGCCTCGTGCCGGCTTCCATGTTCTGTCCCCTGCATCTAGCATCTATAGACCCATTTACTGTAGTATTTATTCATAAATACCATAAGTCTATTACTATAAGAGTAGTAACAGACTTATGTGAAGATGGAATCGCCCGGCCAGACGTATGATGGTTGGATGTTGTTTTTTTCTATAAAGAAACACGCTTACTTGCGGTTAACATAGATCTTAATGATTTCACGCAAGGTTACAGAATACTACTCTCGTTCCAACGCAGATTTAGATCTAACTTATTGTATTCTTTTACCTAAGTTCTTTCAAGGTTGTTGGGTGATCACTCCTGTAGCGGAAAGCTCTGCCCTGACCCTCAGCGAAACTCTTTCCATCCGCCAAAGGAATAGAGAGTCACGATTCGGCTCCTCCGTTTCTAAAACAAGCGTATGACCGCCAAGCATGCACAATGCAAAAGAAATACACCCGCCACCCCCCCCCCCCCACCCCCCTCCCCCTAAAAAAAAAAATTAAATAAAAATAAAAATTAAAATGTACATATATATATACCTCTATGGCCATATATATATATATATATATATATATATATATATATATATATATATATATATATATATATATATATATATATATATATATATATATATATATATATATATATATATATATATATATTAAAAATTAATTAAAAAATAAAATAAAATAAATTCAATTAAATTAAATTAAATTAAATAAAAAAATAATTAAAAAAATATAAAATAAAAAAATAAATGAATAAAAAAGGAGAAACATGCTTTGAAAGGGCGAGTAAAGAAAACATTATTTTTTCTTCTCGGAATATATCCTGTCTCAAAATAGACAAACGAACAGAGATACATTGGCTACTTATCTTTTGGAGGCAAGAGTTCAAACTCTTGCCTCCAAAAGATAACTGGCCCATTGTACTTCTATCAGTTCAGTTCATTTCAGTTCTTTTTGTTGTGTGTATATTGAGAAAGGGTATTAACTCATTCGAGACGTACCGCCTCCGGATACGCGGCATAAGCCGCGTATCCGGAGGCGGCACGTCTCGAATGAGTTAATCCCTTTGCTGCCATTGATCAAGGATTTTGCGTCTGAAACCCCTGCGCACTGACCGACATTCTCGCGAAGAACACTTGATGAAATGGGACCCTAAACTGATGGGCACAAACAACACAGGACTAACAAGAGACATAAATCCTCATGAGCCTCCGCGACTGTGGGGGGGGGGGGGAGGGCTCATGAGCCCCCGCGACTGTGGGGGCTCATGAGAATTTATGTCTCTCGCAGCTGTGTTTATATTGTACTTTTATAAAAATATTTTAAACTTGTTTCTTTGTGTTGGGTATTTCTCTTTAGTTTCCATGAGCTTACAAAGGCTTGTGTATATTTTTAAGTCCCTTCTATTTATTAGCATATTTATTTTGATGATGTCAGTCCATGATGTCAAAGGCGGGCAGGCTAAACCTCTAACAATTGAAGTAACAAGATAAAAATTACGTCATGTCCTGTTACGCTAACCTCGCTGCTGAACGTACATTTGGCATACGTGTATGTATGTGTGTGCGTATGTATGTAAACAAGAGAATCTCCAATATTTCTGTACACACTAGCTTGAAACTTGGCGAAATACTTTCGTAAGTAGGTGGCTAAGAGAGACTCCGAGCATATTGTAATTGAATGTCTCATTGAATACATAACAACCGTTTATAGGAAGTCAGTTGACCCAGATTAAAGTCCGTAATATTTGTCATATTTACTTGAACTTTTGCATATAGCTAGTTTGGAGAAAGACATTGGATGAGTTTGTTAGCCAGCTTTGTATCCTTTCAACTTCTTTAGTAAAAAAAAATCTTTTCAGAAAAGAATTAAAACACTAAAAAAAAACTTTACTTCTAAAGAAAGTCAGACATTAGCGATGACGTAAAAGAGGCAACTCCGTCACCGACGCAGACACTGTCATAATACTATAAATATAACGTCATTCTCCCTCTCGCGCGAGGCTCTCTCTCTCTCTCTCTCTCTCTCTCTCTCTCTCTCTCTCTCTCTCTCTCTCTCTCTCTCTCTCTCTCTCTCTCTCTCTCTCTCTCTCTCTCTCTTTCTCTCTCTCTGTGTAAGAGAAACGTAAAATCACTTATGTAGTAGATGTAGCAACGACAAGTTTGAAAACTGGTCCTCTTACCAATAACTTCTACCTTTGGAAAATAAAGATTCATTGTTCTCTCTCTCTCTCTCTCTCTCTCTCTCTCTCTCTCTCTCTCTCTCTCTCTCTCTCTCTCTCTCTCTCTCTCTCTCTCTCTCTCTCTCTCTCTCTCTCTCTCTCTCTCTCATACACACACAAACATGCGCGCATCTCCAGGATGAATAGATCCTCATGCGCCCTCCAGGCACATGAGGATCTATGCCTCTTGGAGATGTTTGGAACGCACGCACATGTACGCACTAAAACGCACACACTGACATCGACACGCTTTCAGAAGAGCATGCAGGTGACCCGTGTACTTAGTATATCATGTAGCTAGGTAAAGTCAACCTGCTTTCACACAAATTATAGCAAGACTGAAATTGTACCGTGAAATTCTAGTTTTGTCACCATTTTCTCAAACCTATGAAGCGAAAGTGAAACTCATATCACGTAAAATATAAAATTACGTAAAAACTAAACCTTACGTCATGACAAATGACGTTTGACAAATCAATGACGCGTATGTCCTGCGCCCCTTAACTCACAGACGCATTGGCAGATAAGCGAGACTTTATCAATAGGAGATAATTCAACATCAGAATCAGGTCAAAGACAAAAGGTAGAGACCATTGACAGCGAGGACAGCTCTCACATAGAAGGGACTTTGTGGGTTATTGTTCACCCCATCTTGTTTTCATTTGACAATGCTTTATTTAATTGTAATGCTTTATTAATTTAATAGATTGTGTTGTAACTGTCTTTTTTAAGCGTGTTTTTTTGTCCATTGGGTTCTTCTCTGCTTTTTACACGCTTGGCAGTCACCTTTTTGGTTTGGATTTCATGCTTTATTTCAGTTATATTGCTCAAAAAAATTAATATAACACAAATGAATGAATGAATGAATGAATGAATGAATGAATGAATGAATGAATGCGGAATATAAAAACAATAAATAAATATTCTTTTGAACTCTTCGGCTCCTAGGTGTAAACTTCAAAAACACAGACCAGCACAAATGTTCATCTCTAGTTCTCATCTGGAGTAGGTGCATGTCCTCTAGCTCTCAGCTTGAATTACCTTCCTGGAGGGCGTCTTATCCCCCGTGTGTGTTGCATTTTGTTCTGGTTGTCACTCCATCGTGCATAGGTCAAAAGGCTTCCAGAAGTTATCGCTACAATTATATCTCGTCAAAATATTACCGTCTGGCAAGAAGATGTCTAAATAGCTGGCGTGGCATCTTTCGTCCTGACTTTGGGGTGTGGGACGGGGGGTGGGGTATTGGGAGGGGGTGGGCACTTGACCCCGCCTTGGTGATGCACACTGAACCCCTAAAACAGATCCTATTTGAAGCACAGGTGGAGCCCGTCTCGGTAAGCGAGAAGGATAGATGCTCATTCACTCTCGATCGTCGCTTGAAAGGATCGCGTATGGATCTATGCCTCTTGTAAACTGGACAGGCTGTTTTCAACATGCTGAAGGTCCTCGGTCCGACGCCAGCCTTAGCTGGCCCGCGCACTGCCGTGCGCAGTCCTGCTAAGGCTGACGTCAGACCGAGGACCTTTCTGCTCACCGTGAAATGAACGCCACGAAAGATATTTAGACATTTGAAAGAGAGATATGTCTGGCATGTCTAGTATTGATGATACTATCCACCACACACACACGCACGCACACGCAAGCACAAACACGCACACACACACACACACACACACACACACACACACACACACACATACACAAAACAACACTACCGACTGAGACTCTGCCCAGAGAGTCGTTGTGGGTGGCAGACTAGGCAGGGTCAAGTTTGACGAAACCGTGGGGCATCGCTAACGTTCACAGTAGCATTTTATGCCCAGCCAAAAATAGCTGCATGCCAAGCACATCCATACATTCTGCAGAAAATGATTGTTGATCCTCGTCAAAGAAACGTTTCCTATGATAGAAAAAAAATAATTAAAAAAAAACCGCGTCAGATGTAACAGAATATCAGATGACCTCAACTTGTATTGTTGTTAACCCATTCAGCCCTGACGCCCTACAGCATGAGATGGGTCGACTATGATAATTCAAGGGTAGTGCCAAATTAGCTTGGCGCCTGTCGGCGCCAAGCTAATCTGGCAATGCCCTTGAATTATCATGGTCGATCCATCTCCTGCAACTGGTGCATTTGGGAAATGCGGCCGTCGGGCTGAATGCCATTAACCCGAAGTTTGTTATAAGCGAAGTAATTTCGATAGAAAATGTGTCTTCGGGACCTTTGAAAAAGCGACTTTATCCGACTTGTGTTGTATGCGCACTTATTACTAGCGAATTCGACTGTTTAACCATCTGAAAAAGACCGAATAAACTGCCAGAGGGAACAGGCCAACGTTTTCTACCTTGAAGGAACACGCATTCAACATAACTTGACTGCACTTAGAATTGTGTATCCCAACTGGCATGTCAATTGACCTCCCACATTAGCTACAGTCAAGGGAACAAACCACCCATGCTTCGACCTTTTCGCGTAACGAGCCTTGAATCGTCAGTCATCTGCTTCCATCTGTAAGAGGCATAGATCCTTATGCGCCCCTGCAGCTGCATGAGAATCTGTGTACCTTCAGTGTTTGTGACACCTCTCTTCCTCGAACGAAAAAATCGTCAAAATCAGCCAGCCAAGGAAGAAACACGAGTCGGGGGGGGGGGGGGGGGCGGGGGGGGAGGGGGGGGGGGGGACAGATAAAACATACATAATTTTCGAAGTATTCAAACAACACGACGGGCATGTATACAGGAGGACCTGTTTTGAGCGACCATTCCTTATAAAAGAAAGATCACCTGTCATTAAAGGCCATTAATTAGGTGGCTGGTCTTTAACCCCTTCCCTGCCAACTGACGTACATTTTGTTTCTGAAATCTGTGTTCACTGAACGACCAAAGGCCACAACTGTCCAAAGAACATAGACGCAAAATGGTCTCAGCAAGAGGCATAGCTCCTTATGAGTCGCTGCATTTGCGGCGGCTCGTGAGGATCTATCCCTCTTGCAGTTAGATCGCATTGCAGTGATGGAATATGATGGCAAGGGACTCTTTGCTCTCAAACTAAGTTCTTTTGACAGCACAACGCCTTTTGTTTTGGAAGTTGATTGTTCAAAACAGGTTCTACTGTTGTTAGGCAGTAGTCACATTGGTTACAGTGGTGCATGTACCGACAAGCATGAAAATTGTTAGTCGGTGGCAGCGCCACCTCTTCAAATTTCCTAGAAACGCAAAGTGTCACTGCAGCCATAGCGGCTGATGAGAAATAGCTATACATATTTATCATTGTGCTTATCGGCCTCTGTGACAACAGTGATTCTGGCATTTGTGTGCTGTTTATCTGATCCCAGCTGTGAAACGGTCAAACGACTATCTTCGTAACGATTCTTGCGTCATCAGCAATTAGCCACGTTATTTGGATGTCGGGCACATGGCCGATGGAATTACCTCCCTTATCCGTACACTGAACACACGGCGGCCCCAAGACGATAGAATCATATCCCTTGATTATTCTCTTGGGGCGTAGGCCTGGCCATGCACATCTTAAATTGGAACAAAAGGTCAAACAAATATCTTTAATAAGGACAGGATCCCCTAGGATGGTGGCCATATTTCGAACCACGCATATCCCAAATTGCATTTGACGTTCGCAAGAATATATTTACTACTCATTGAGCCCGGCGCACGTATTTCCCAAATTTTGGAGGCGTCATCTAACGACTATGCACCAGTTGCAGGAGATGGATCGACCATAATAATTCAAGGGCAGTGCCAGATTAGCTTGGCGCCGACAGGCGCCAAGCTAATCTGGCACTACCCTTGAATTATCATGGTCGACCCATCTCCTGCTGTAGTGCGTCAGGGCTCCATGGGTTAATAAGGTCAGAATGTCTTAACCTATTAAGCTTCACGGTGGGCAATGGTTTGTGCTAACCCCTTGACTTGCCGGGGCAAGTCGAACACTTCTCAGCTGCAAGAGACATAAACCCTCATGATCCTCCGCAGTCGCCGCGGGGACTCATGAAGATTCATGTCTCACTCTTGTCATTCCTGTGTTATTCATGCCTAGTTTCCGCCTCACTTTTATCTCTGTGTTTTTCACGCGAATGTTACTCAGTGGGTATTGGTTTCAGACGCGCAATTCGTGGTCGCTGGTCGCTGATTAATAAAAGCCAGAATGTCTTGTGAACTATTTAGCTTTCGTGGAGGTCAATGGTTAAGGTTAAAGGTGTGTTCAATTATTAACTGCAAGTTGCAAGAGGTTGATTAACCCTTATCATTTGGAATACACCAGTGTTAGAAATAAGTTTGACTAAAATAGTTCAAGGGTAGTGCCAGAATAGGTTGGCCAAGTTATTCTGGCACCACCCTTGAACTAAAGCCACTGGTCTATATCCTTATCTGTACGTACTAGAATGTAGATTACATATGGCACTGTACAAATTTGAAGCTTTTAGCTTCAGTATCATCATCACCATCAGTCCCTTGCCCGAACTGGGCGTTGGGGGGACTGAAAGGCAGCAGCAACAGACAGTGCTCTCCACTGAGTTCTATTTTGGGCGGTGGCAAGCAAGTCTGGCATCTCGAGTTCGGTCCATTCTTTTATGTTTGCGACCCAACTCTTTCTCTGACGACCTCGCCGACGACTTCCTTCGAGAGTGCCTTGGAGGATAGTCTTGGACAAGGTGTTGTGTCGGGTCACGTGGCCAAACCAAGCAAGCTTGCGCCGTTTCACGGTTGCCAGAAGGGGTTCATGTGGGCCCATCAGGGAAGTGACGATGCTCCGTACATATTCGTTGGTCTTGTGCTCGCGGTACGAGATGCGGAGCAACTTCCTCAGGCACTTGTTCTCAAAGGCCTGGATTTTCTTTTCTGAGTCTGCAAGCAGTGTCCAAGTCTCACAGCCGTAGAGCAGAATAGACACTACGAGGGACTTGTAAAGCCTGTACTTGATGGTGAAGCTGATGGAGTTACTTCGCCATATCCTGTCCAGCCTGGCCATTGCGGATGTTGCTGTACCTATCCTGATACGGATCTCTGCTATGCAACTACCGTCTTTGGACAGGGTGGCTCCCAAGTACTTGAAGCTATTGACCTCTTCTAGCTTCTGGCCGTTCATGTGAATGTTGCTGCTGCTGTCGCTTGTGGTGTTGATCATCACTTTGCTTTTATCCGTACTGATCTCCATGCCATAAGACCCTGCGCTACTTGAAAGTTTGTCTGTCAGGTTTTGGAGCTCACTATTGCTGCCTGCCATGAGGTCAATGTCGTCTGCGAATCGAAGATTGCACAGGGATCTGCCACCAATAGAGATTGAAGTATGGTGGTCGTGGAGGGTTTCCTGCATGATCTTCTCCAGGAATATGTTGAAAAGGACAGGAGAGAGCAGGCATCCTTGACGGACACCGATCGTCGTCCTGAAGAACTCGCCTGACTGATTGTTAAGTAGAACCGCGCTGCAGGCGTTCTTGTAAAGCGCTTCTATCATTTGGATCAGTCCCTCCTCTATGTTGAACGATCTCATGACTTGCCAGAGTCCGTCGTGCCAGACGCAAATGCTTTCCTGAAATCAATGAAGTTGTGGTAGAGTTCGCGCTGATGCTGCAGATGTTTCTCGATCAGGACGCGGCAGTTGAAAATCTGCTCTACAGTGCTTCTTCCAACTCTGAAGCCAGCCTGTTCTTCTGCCAGCAGTTCCTCGGCGAAAGTTTTGAGGCGGTTGAGAATGATTCTAAGCATTACTTTGCTAGGGTGACTTATCAGACTGATAGTTCTGTAGTTCTGGCACTGTTTCAGGTTTCCTTTCTTGGGGAGCGGGATCACTAGAGACTGTGTCCATTCTACTGGCCATTTCTTTTGCTCCCAGATCTTTTGACAGAGTGTAGTGAGGACCTTCGTTGTTACTTCTCCTCCATGTTTCAACAGTTCAGCAGGTACGTTGTCTACACCTGGAGACTTTCCTCCCTTCAGGCCGCGTACGGCTGCTTCCACCTCTTCAGCTAACACTGGCAGGTCTTCAGCCTTCCTGGCCCCAGCCTGGTTGTTTTGGAGGATGCTGGTGTCTGGCTCAGCCTTGTAGTTATACAAGTCTCGGCAGTACTCAGTCCATCTGTTTAGTACAGCAGTGTTTTCCGTAAGGAGTTGGCCGCTGCTGTCTTCGATGACTGTGGCTGTTCGCTGTTGAGTCTTGGTGAGGGTCCTTAGCGTTTCATAAGCCTTCTTGCTGTTGCCGTTTGCCATGCCCTCTTCCACGCTACAACACTGGTCTTCAATCCAATCTTCTTTGGCTTCTTTCATCCTCTTCCTGATATTCAGTATGATAATGGATAAAGGGAGCATCCGTAGCCAAGCTGGTTCACTTGCTGGCTCACCTGCATCTAACTCGTACGAATTTGCTGACATCTATACCCTTTGGCTGTCGCTAGCGGTTTTTTTTATCGCGATGATTCCTGTAGGAATCATCGCGACAAACTACTGCTACTGACTGCCAAAATATTAAATACTATAGTTTAAAACGGGGTGGTGGCAGAATAGCTTGGCGCCTATGCCTCTGCAAAAAGTACTGACCACTAGCAAATTTCTGCCTGAGGTCAAAGGCACGACCTGCATGACCTATTTGCGACAGTGTATAGGGGATCATTGCCGTCATGGACTTTGCTATTAACGTTTTGTGGACTATGGATTTAACTCCATTGTGCATGCAGCCACCGGTACTGTTTAATCCTTTTCATCCTGCTACACAACTGCTTGAAATAAACTTGACGATAGTTGGCATACCAAACACTATGACAATACGCTTCCTGCATATCTGTCTTCTTCCCTTGCATCACACAATCCTAGTAGAAGTCTACGCTCAAGCTCACAAAAACTGCTTGTTCAGCCCAGAGTCAGCCTAAAAACTGCTGGTGCCCGTTCTTTCAGTTATCAGGCCCCTCACGTCTGGAACTCACTTCCACTGCATGTCCGTCTTTCCCCTACCCTGTTGACATTCAAAACAAATTTGAAGACCCATCTTTTCCAGGTAGCATATCAAGATTAGCTTAGTCTGGATGTGCTGCCTGGAAATGTTGGTTGTTTCCCTATGTAGATAGGCTGTGTGTGTGTGTGTGTGTGTGTGTGTGTGTGTGTGCGTGTGTGTGTGCGTGTGTTTGTGTGTGTGTGTGTGTGTGTGTGTGTGTGTGTGTGTGTGTGTGTGTGTGTGTGTGTGTGTGTGTGTGTGTGTGTGTGTGTGTGTGTGTGTGTGTGTGTGTGTGTTTCGTGTTAGGAATGCGCCGACATGGTACGAGCAGATGTTTATTTAAAGAGTGAGTGCGTTCTAATTTTTCTCCTTTTTAATATTTTTTATGTGCTGTAAAGCGCTCCGAGCTTGCTGTTCGTGGGGAAAGGCGCTATATAAAAACTATGTATTATTATTATTATTAAGGGTGGTGCCAGAATAGCTCGGCGCCTGTGGCGCCAAGCTATTCTGGCACCACCCTTGAACTAAAATGGGTGATATATCTCCTAATCTGTAATGATGTATTAATGATGAAGCCTTTATAGGACAATAAGCAATTCAAAATCAGCCTCAGGATGCAATGGGTTAACGAGGGGGAGGGGCATGTGGGAGATGGGGATCGGTAGGGCGAGTGGGGGGGGGGGGTTGGGGGGGGGGGGGTTACCATCACGGATCCACAACGATAATTTTGCGATTCACGTATCTCAAATCTCGAAAAAACAGTATTCATGTTTCACGAAGGCGGGGAGGATGAAGATAGAGAGTATGACCATCGCTTCCATAACCTCTTTCAGTGCTGGCCCAAACATCTAATAACCGAAAGGGGGAAAGGGGGATATTCGTGCATTCACATCAGCGTTGCTCGCATGGCTTGAAAATCAAACGATTAAGGGGCGGGGGAGCAAGGAGATGAGATTTATGAGTGTACTTTACAGTCTGACAATGGACTTTCACGTTTCTCAAAATAACCAGAGCGTTTACGGATCACGAAAGTCTTAGTTTGCCTTTCATCTTTCGAGACGACCCCTCTTTCACGGATCACGAGGATGATAAAAATACAATCACGAATCACGAGAACCGATTAAACGCCAACATCGAATCAAGATTTTAATCAAGATTTTAGGGCATGCCTCCCCTCTCCTCTTTAACCTCTTTGTGCATGTTGCCTCGGGTACTGTTTACGATGCCGATGGCAGCATGCACGCGAGAGTTATAAAAAAAGAAAAGAGGAAGAGCCGAAAAAAATAAAGTAGCGGTTCATGAATGATAAACTATACTAAGTCTTCTTGCCAGTAAGATCTTCACTATTGAAATCTGTTCTTTGGGGACTCAGGTATTATAAAGATGAAGAAGAAAGAAGAAGAAGAAGAAGAAGAAGAAGAAGAAAAAAGGTAAGGCGCTCTTGATCACATTTTCCTGGCATGGACTACACTATCACCGTCTGGGCTAAGAACGTCTGTTTTCCTTGGATTAAATCGCGTGCAAATCTAACAGACGTCATTGCTTTGCCGCTAGCTACGTAACACCACTAAAATACTCATGGAAACGTTGCCTCAATTTGCATGATTACCGTTCTTCCATCAGCAAGGGGCATACATTCTCATGAACTCCTGCAGCGAGACAGGGTCTTGAAAATCTAGACCTCCTCCTACCTGCAGAGGCTTATGAGCAGCTGTGCCTCTTGCTAGCTAAGTATTCCGATCCTCTCTGAACACCTCAATTTGCATTCAGTTTGCGTATCTGCAAGAGGCATAGATTCTCATGAGCCTCCGCGGATGAGGGGGCTCATGGGAATCTATGCCTCTTGCTGGCCTTGGCGAATTCTGGTCCAGATCTTCCTCAGGCAGAGGCGCGTAAGGGTTTTCGCGAACGGCTCGAAACAAGAGTTCAAATTGCAATATCAGTACGTAACATATCATTAGCCTTGAGTAAGACGCTGTGTTGCAGTTTTCTCTTGCCTTACATTTCGCGTGACGAAACTAGCTTCAGAATAACTCTGAAGGCCTCATACATTAGCAAGCTAGGAGACGGATTCAAGTTGATAGATCAGTGATAATCACGTTGATAATCAAGCACCAGGAGTGGTGCTTGATTAGCGTAGCGCTTGAACGGTCAGGATCAATTTGAAATGTTCTGATTCCTTTCTTTTGAGTGTGTTGTTGTTGATACAAGGATTGAAATCCAAAAGATTCAGTCTCCTTTAACCGTAAAAGGACCATGTACACGTATGCTTTTCTCGCTTTTTTTTTGTTGTTGTTTTTTTTTTTTTGTTTTGTTTGTTTTGTTTTGTTTATTAGTTTGTTTGTTGGGTTTAATTAGTGGTAGTGGTACTAGTAGTAATATTAGCAGTAGTAGTCGTACTGGTGGTGATAGTAGTAGTAGTAGTATTGTCATTATTATTATCATATATGTAATAATAATAATAATTATTATTATTAGTATCATTATTGCCATTAATAGTAGTGCATTTGTTGTAGTGACATTGCCATTATTGTTATTATTATTATTATTATTGTCATTAACAGTAGTGTATTAGTTGTAGTAGTATTGTCATTAGTAGTAGTAGTAGTAGTAGTAGTAGTATGTCCTTATCAAGTTAGTAGTAGTAGTAGTAGTAGTAGTCGTATGTCCTTATCAAGTTAGTAGTAGTAGTAGTAGTAGTAGTAGTAGTAGTAGTAGTATGTCCTTATCAAGTTAGTAGTAGTAGTAGTAGTAGTAGTAGTACTAGCAGCAGTAGTAGTATATCATTATTATTATTGATTTCTTACCTGTCTTTTGATCCTTGATTTTGCACAGCACGACCTTTAGATCAAACAACACAGACTAACGCTCATAATTATAACATTTTCCTCGCAGATTTGTTTCTTGTTTGCTTAATATATGCGGGCCTGATCTATGATTTTGAACCTAACGACTCCGAACCGTAAGATCCAAAATATTAGACAAACCCAAATATCATCAAGAATAACTTTTTTTTTTTACTTTCCCCTATTTGACGCATTGGAAATTCACACACAATCAATCATACGCATATTTCTTCCTGCCATTTTCCAAGCATCTCCGGAGACAGTGTCTTTATCAGAGAATTCCATCTGCAAGAGGCATAGATTCACATGAGGCCCTGCATTTGCAGGGCCTTATATGAATCTATGCCACTTGCTGAACGTAATCTAGATCCCAGCTTTCCCTCTGACCTAGTGTGTAACGTGGATTGTCCCAGAGAACAACTAGACAGCCTTGCATACAAGATGCAAAATAATTGTCTTTCAGTAAAAAATAAGGGATTCCATCATACAAGAAGGAAGCAAAGAAACCCCATGACAAAAAAAGTGATTTTATATATTTTGTAGGCGTTGAAAGATCAGCTTGATTCTTGTTTCTTGTGAAGGCGCAAAAATAAACAGGTTCAGAGATACATTAATCAAATCTTGCAAAAAGCATTCGAAGTGCATGATTGCAAAACTTCTTGTATTTTACTTGCTGGACACTTATATAGCATTTTTACAAAAAGAAATTCAGAACATGGCAAACATTGGGTAAACCTTGCTCCCAATATGTGTTGAGTGGTTGTTTTTTTTCATCATAACAAAATTCAGAAAAGAAATGTTATGGTCTGTTTGTCTGCCTGTCTGTCTGTTTGTCTATCTGTATGCCTGTCTGTCTGTCCGTCCGTCTGTCTGTCTGCCAGTCCGTCCATCTTTGCTTACTCTGCTCGCGAGCATAGCTGCCTTTTGTCTGTCTGTCTGTCTGTCTGCCCGCACGCTTACCTGTCTGTCTGCCTGTCCAAAATCTACCCAACTTTGCTTACTTCCTCACGCGCGTCTGAGGCTGCAAGCATATCTACCTTTGTATCTCTAAAAGAACGGTTTTCTGTATTTCATCCTCAGACAATCCCAACTAAGCCTGCCCATCAGCAAACCGCAACCCGGGGGCTTGATCCGAAAGCCTCTCATTTTAGAAGTCTCACTCGTAAACCCCCACGCCTTACCCCGTTTGACGAACAGGAATCGAGGCAAAAGGTTGCCATTGATACGATAAAGAGGCATAGATGCTCATGAGCCCCTGCGTCAGCAGGGGCTCATGAGCATCTGTGCCTCTTGCTGCTGAAAAAAAAAACATCAGCTTGAGGTCTCCTTCCTCCAGTCAGCATTTTCCCGTCTAGAGACGTCCACCGTCACAGAGTGTAATCCCAATAACTCCTCTATTTGAAGGAACACGGATTATCGTCCACAAGAACAAAAAGCACAGTAGCTCATAGCACCGCCAGCTGTAAGAAATTTGAAGATCTGTGTCCTTCGAAAAAAACTAAATGTTCGAGTTCTCAGTAGAGGAATTCACTTCAGACTAACTAACTTAGCCATGACGATAAAGCTTTATACAAGTTACATTTCCCTTTAAATTCTAGCGCCACATGCTAGTTTAAGTTTTAAGCCCTTCGCTGCCAATGCTCGCAGACTGTTGTGTTTCTGAGATCTGTGTGAATTCAGCGACATAGAGCTCTAGCCGCCGAAGGCGCACGGATACAAAGGGGTGTCGTCAAAAGGCATATATCCTCATGAGCCCCCGCAAACGCGGAGGTTCTTGAGGATCTATGTCTCTTGTAGTTGAATCGTGAAGTGTAGGGGTAAAAACGTTAATGGTCAGAGCATTTGAATTCATAACAAAATGTAACACCTTCAGCTCTAAAATAAACTTCTAAATTGGAAATTAATTTCTGAAAACAAGTACATTTTAGAAATAAAGAGTGGTATATTGAAATGTGGAGGTGCAGAGATTTTCCGCTACCACTACTGGACTATACATTATTATCCGTATCTTTCGTGCTGGTGTCAGAGTAAACTCATTCTACCCCAGACACACCACAGCAAGATATCGATCGACCATGATAGTTCAAGGGTGATGCCAGAATAGCTTGGCGCCTATGGGCGCCAAGCTATTCTGGCATCACCCTCGAACTATCATGGTCAATCTGTGTCCTGCACTGCAATGCAGTCTTCAGAGGACAACGGCAACATTTGGGGATTTCGGTGTTGGGGTAGAATGAGTTAAAGCGACCCTCTCCAGGTGATAATGGCTTAATAGTTCCGAACATCTCTTGGTACTGATATGTCTTACAATAATACTGCACAAAAGAGCTACGTTGACTTTTTTATCGTTATGACTTTTTTGTTGTTGTTGTTGTCGTAAACTGAATGACTTTTCTGTTCCTCTGTTTTGCTGTATATAGGAGAGTTCCCCCGTTACACACAAAACGCAGTGCTATGTAACTCAGCTCCGCCCACACACATGCATTGTGAAAAGAAGAGTAGAAAGACTTAGCTAAGGCAAGACGACATTGAGACCCCGTGGAAATGGCGAATTTTAGCAAACAAAGCGCTCTGTGGATAAAGTCCTCGACTTTCACCAATCACATTGTACCCTCCCTAATCGGACCCGAAAGGCGACAAAAACCACTGGTAAAGTCTAGCTCGTAATACAACTAATAATGCATACCATTGGTGTTCAAATTTTGCCTCTGACATTAAACTCTCTAATTGGCGGACTCGACAAGAAACAAGATACACTAGTCCCTTAAAAATCAACTAATAATGCATATATACCATTGGTGTTCGGACTTGACAGTAACTGGGCACATGTGCCCCTGATTTCCTACATCAGTCTACATCTAACCATCATCAGTCGGCCCACTGACCGCACAGGAAAGTCAAACACAAAATATTTCCCCAGACACGCCGGCGCGCTTGGATATGTTTGGACAAATCCTACTAGCCTTTTTACTGCCCAGAAAGAAAAAAAAAATCCCTAACCAAAGTCCTCTCCTTCTGCAAGAGGCACAGATCTTCATGAGCCCCTGCATTCGCGGGGGCTAATGAGGATCTATGCTTCTTGCTGGTAAGTGCCGGTACGGTTTTGATACATTACTCCGCAGACGGACAAAGTACAGAAGGGAGGTGCCTGCGCCTTTAGCGGCGTCTAGCAAGAATACAGTACTTTTCAAGTCAGATCGATGGAAGACACTTTACTTTCTCGGAGTGATGGCTTTGTATTGGTAAGATGGCTTAGATAGCTGGCTTTAACGCGTTCTGGACTTATGGGTAGAGTTGCACGTAATTTTCAACAGCCAGTACCTCAGTGCCTGCCCGGCCTAGTTCCAACGGTTTTGTTTTGAGTTGTTTTTAGCCACGCGCAAAAAATCTCGCCGCAAAGCAGAGGAAGAGTTGGCTTGAAAATTCCCCTTAATATCTTGGTTGTTTTCGTCTTAAATTAAATTGGTTGTGAGTAGGGGTCACTATAAAGATTTGAAAACCAAATAACGTTAGGTTATTCACATATTACTTTAATTCACTCATTGACTCTTTCGCCGTTTTTGATATCTTGTGTTTTCGCAAATCAAAAACCCAGATACACTTCCTTTTTTTTACAACAAAGAAAACTGAGCGGAAAGTGCTCCGGCCAACGTTAGATTGAATTGGATACGGGAGTCGCCCCGAGGACCTAACTTACTACTAAGTCCATACAGGCCAGGGGCCACTTGCATGAGCGAGCTTCGTCCTGCACCAGCCACTAAGCAAGGTGCCCCGCATGCAACTGGCCCCAGGAGAGGTTGCTATATCATTCTCTCACCCAACTTTCTTAGCTTAGTCAAACATGCAATGAAACCTAAAAATCCCTTCAGCGCAAAAACACCATGGTATAAACGGAGACAGGAAAAGTCACAGATTTAAGAGCAAGAGGCATAGATCTTCATGAGCCCCCGCCATCGGCGGGGGCTCATGAAGATCTATGCCTCTTGCAGATGCGTGGAGAGGATGGAGGGGGGGGGGGGTTCCGCATCCCCGCAGAAATGTAGTTGAGTGTTAGTGTTCCGGGACCAAATATTTAATTTGCTGCTGAGGTAGATGAGGTATTGAGAGCGGTCGCCAGGCATGCTTGTAATAGGGTGGTCTTATTATTGGCCATTCACTGCAATCAGAGCATGGGAATCCAAGCAGGACAGTCCTTCATCAAGTCCCCTTTGGCATCTGCAAGACGTGCAGACCCACATGAGTCCTTGCAACACTGCAGAAATCCGTGAATACATACAGCTCTTTCTGACATTTATCAAATCTAGGTGTTTCGCCGCGTTACGTCCGTCCAAATGAATGAAGTCAGTTAACCCCTAAACTGCCGGGCAAGGTGAACGCTAACCAGCTGTCAAGAGACATGAATATTCATGAGCTCCCGCGAGCTCTCTCTTGTCAATCAAATGTTAAAATGCCTATTTTTGTCCAGTTTACACCTGTGTTCCTGACGCGAATGCCGTTCTGTGTGGAGTCGTTTTAGACGCGAAATTCGTGATCACTGGCAGTGAAGGGGTTAAGTCATCTATCGAGCCAGTATTTTCAGGAAGGGTCATAGATACTCATGCGCCCCTCAGCTGCAGAGGCTTACGATGATCTATGTCTTTGTCTGACCAAATCGGTTTTATCAGTTCCTCAAATTGAGAGCGTGAATACGAGTTGAGTTAAATAATCGGAGTCAGAATGGTTGGCTTGCAATCAGTGACTGTTAGTATCGGATTTCAGTGAAATCACCAAGATTTCAGGACGATTGCGTGCACAATAAGAGTTAACTCATTCAGCCCGACGCACGTATTTCCCAAATTTGGGAGGCGTCATCTAACGACTATGCACTTGTTGCAGGAGATGGATCGACCATGATATTTCAAGGGTAGTGCCAGATTAACTTGGCGCCGACAAATTATTAGCCTTGTCGACCCATCTCCTGCTGTAGTGCGTCAGGGCCGAATGAGTTAAACGTTTAACACATTAGAACCATCAGGTCCTAATTCACAAATATGGAAGGAGGGCTCAGAAAGTTACACAAGAGATCGGGAGATATATCGACCATGATAGTTCAAGAGTGGTACCAGAATAGCCTGGGTCCTGACAGAGAAACAGAACGCAGCAAGTGCCAAATGAAACATCGAGCATGGTAGTTCAAGGGTGGTGCCAGAAGAGCCTGGCGCCTATGGACGCCAGTCTATTCTGGCATCACCCTTGAACTATCAAGGTCGATGTATATTTTTTGCAAAGTTTTAGGACTGAAAGTTTAAACCACTTTCTACTAGACTGGAACGAATACCGACATGATATAATGTAAAATACGTGGAGTAAGTTTCTGATTTGTCTGTCGACATAATTATAATACAGAAAACCGATATTAAGTAATGTAACATACGTGGACTAAGCTTCTGAGTAGTCTGCCGACATATACTACATTTAACAAACAAATTTCAAACTTCTACGCGTAAAAACACAAACGACCAAGAGGGGTGCGTGGGTGGGTAGGGGTGGGGGTGGGAGGCTGAACGAAAGAGAAGAAAACATGTACAAGATTAAAAGAAAATAAGCATAGTTTCTCTTGTTTCGTTTCCTTACCGGTTATCTTCTTATCCAGTCGGCTGCACAAAGATGTTAACTTCAAGCTGAGGGACATCTAGGCCGATCTCATTTACATTCCCTTTCTTTTTTCACCAGATTCCATAGACATTTTCATCGACAGTATCGTGCGTGCTTAACCCATGCCGCATTTCCCATAGGGCAGTGTCATCTAACAATTATGTACCGGTTGTAGGAGGTGGACCGACCATGATAATTCAAGGGCAGTGCCAGATTAGCTTGGCGCCGTACCATTGTCGATCTACTCCTTGCTGGGCCTGGTTAAAAATCCGAAACCGTCAAACATACAACATTAACACATTAATCCCTTTAAAAAAAAATAACACATTAGAGCTTTGATGCTTCCAGACACACGGCCGAGGCTTCACGCCTCGAATGAGTGAATGCCTGTCTAGCGGCAATTTACTTTTCAAACCAACTCTCTCTCTCTCTCTCTCTCTCTCTCTCTCTCTCTCTCTCTCTCTCTCTCTCTCTCTCTCTCTCTCTCTCTCTCTCTCTCTCTCTCTCTCTCTCTCTCTCTCTCTGGCCCCGGCTTGGCTTGGCTTGGCTTGTCTTTACTTGACTTGACTTTGCTTTGCTTTGCTTTGCTTTGTTTTGCTTAGCTTTACTT
>BTPG01000001.1:77974979-78009979 GCA_036245525.1 Semisulcospira habei | reverse complement strand
CGGGAAGTATCAATCACCTTCCCTAGCCGGTCAGATACGAAACAATAGACATTAACCCCTTCATTGCCACCGTACGTACATTTTTGTTTTTGAAATATGTGTCAGTTCTATGACCAAAAGTCACAACCCTCCAAACAAACCTGGATGCAAGCTGGTCTCAGCAAAAGGCATAGATCTTAATGAGCCCCCGAAGTCGCGGGGGGGGGGGGGGTGGAGGGGTGGGGGGTGGACATAATTATGTCTGTTGTAATTGGCACGTGTTCACTTTTTCTCGGAAGCGAAGGGGTTAATGGGCAGAGTTTTCTGATACATAACGCAGCTAATGAATTTTGTATAATTGAGCAAACCATATTAGACTGTTGTCTCAACCTATCAGCCACACTTTACTGACCGACCTCGGTTAGCGGTCTGAGTACGAGTCCTGCTGGGAGTATCATAATTGACCGCCAGTCAGTCAGTCACCCCTGAAAGTGACTGGACGCTGGAACAATGGCCAGTAGATCAAGTGGTGATGTGTCGGTCAGATAGTCAGTTCAACCCGCCTGGCCTCCTCAGGCAAAGATCTAAATGGTGTCGAGCCTTGCCATCAAAAGGCATACAGTCTCCTGGGACCACGTGAGTCAATCGTAGATTGAAATTAAACCAAGGCGGCTTCCTCGAGGAATTAACAATTTCACTGCTGAGATAAAGTGAACACGATCCAACTGCAAGAGGCATAGATCCTCATGAGCCCCCGCATCCGCGGGGGCTCTTGAGGATCTACCCCTCTTGCTGAGACCAGTTTATATCCATGCTTCTTTGACGGTTTTGTCTCTTGGTCGTTGAATTTACAAATATTTCGAAACAAAAATGTACATAGAGTGGCAAGAAAGAGGTTCAGGATATAAATGATATAATTATATTTTGGTGACAAGAGACATACATTTTCATGAGCCTCTGCGGCTTCTGGGGCCTACGAGGATCTATGTCTCTTGCAGACGGAATTCGTGGGCCGAGGGAATAGGGTCAGTGGACAAAAGTTGTTTGTTCTGAGGTACTAATGATTATGTGACACCCTCCAGTCCCAAGTTGACCGTACGTCAAACAGGCCCCGAATTACTGAAGATGAGGTAGGCGTGTAAACTTTGCCTCACCCACGAATGAGTGACGAAAAACCCACTCATAGAAAGGCGCGCGGCTAAATCTGGCACTGCCCTAAGCTATCATGCTCGATCCATCCTTTAAAATATGCCTGATACTGACATAATCATCACAGAAAGTTGACCCTCTGGCAGTCGATATTGCTTTTTGTCGCGATGATTCCTGTAGGAATAACACCAGCCTGACATCCTGCAGGAAACATCGCAACAAAAAGCCGGTCCTACCTACAGCCAAAGGGGTTAAGAGAGTCAGTTGGTTTAATCACGCACTATACTTGAACTACAATGACCACTTTATCTTCTACTGCTCCCACACATTCATTGTACAGACGCATCAGAGTCGAAGTTGCAAATGCAATTTTTGATATGACTAGGTAAAATGTAGAAAAGAAATCGAACGAACATACAAACAAAGAACAACAACAAACAAATTAATTTAAAAACTGAATGAATGAATGAATGAATCAATCAATCAATCAATCAATCAATCAAATCAATCAATCGATAACACTAAACGACCAAAAACGTATTTACAAGGAAAGATCATGTGTTTTTGTGACACTATGCAGTCTTTATTCTTAGACTGAAATAGATGCTATTGTTTGTATCACTTGGCAGGGGCGTATGCCGCCTACCATCTACCTCCCACCCCATCCTTACCAGTCCCCAAGCGTTTCTACTTTCGGGCAGTTTTAGCCTACTGAAGCCGTCTGTCCCAAATGTCCCAATCATACAGTTGGAACCCTCTCCCCTTCCCCTTCTACCCTTCTCCCTCCCGCTAGACCCCCCTCCTACTCCCCCCCCCCCACCCCCCACCACAGCCCCGGATCTGTGTGGACACAGACAATACGACCATACGACGGAATGCGGGTAGATTGAGTTTGCAGTTGAGCCGTGTCTTAGTAACTTATCAGTACTGAGGAATCTGCGCCTCGACACAACGTATCTATCAGACTTAAGTAGCACCATTTTGACATTCTCATCGAGTCGATATCCAAGAGTTCCCCGCCAACAAAGCATGCCGGGACGGCACAGCGTCTGATTGGATCGCGTGATCTTGTCACTTTCAAGTTGAGTAAGCGCTTGGCCGTCAATCACAGTAACCAGACGTCCTGAGACCGCCACGGACTCACAAGACTCTGTGGGCTTCACTGCGTGAGTATCAAAAACCCAAATAAATTGAGCAAGAGACACAGATCCTCATGAGCCCCCGCAGTTGCGGGGGCTCCTGAGAATCTATGTCTCTTGTAGGAAACACCGCAATATACAGACGTGATGAAAGCATCCTTGACTAAAAATTACGTGACTTCCAATGCATGGGTAACATGTATCTACGTGTGTTCTTACAAGGAATAGATCGTTATGAACCAGTGGACTCATGAGGGTACGCGTTTCTTGTAGGAAATCATCATACACTAAAAATTATGTCGCCTGAATCTAAAGCATGATTGACACATGTTCAAATAATCTGACCAAGCGACATAGATCTTCATGAGCCCCGCGATTGCCGGGGCTCTTGTAGATCTATGCCTCTTGCAGGTTGTTGCCAGGGACTGACTGAACGATTGCTATCTCAGAGTCTGATGAAAACCAGACTTTCTGGAATAGGTAGCTGTCAATGCTTTCCACTGATGAATGTTGCGGTCACGGCCAAAGCTTTTTACGTTACTTATGCTTGAAAAAAAAAATTGATATCATACAGTTTTCTTGCATGACAGAATAGATTACAGTAGAGAAAATTGTAGGGGGAATTTTACGATAGTATGGCGCGATGGTTACTATGTGCGCCTGCGCGACGAAAATTGGTGACATGAACAAACGACGTTTCCGTTTGATTTGCGTGAAAAAAGAGTGAATACACAGGATGAAACGCAAACGACACAATGAATGATTTCACGGATAAAATCTTACCCTGTTATTGCAAGTCGTAACAACAACTCCCCGTCCCCCCCCCTCCCCGCCCCCCGCACCCCCCTCCCCGCTCCCCCCCCCCCCCACAACACACACTGGCACACACACACCACACCAACCACCATGCCCTCCCTCCTACTCCCCCCCCCCCCCCACAACACACACACACATGCACGCACGCACGCGCGCGCACACACACACGCACGCACGCACACACACAGGCACACGCACACACACACACACACACACACACACACACACACACACACACACGCACGCACGCACGCACACACACACACACACAGGTACACTCATACATTATATATATATATATATATATATATATATATATATATATATATATATATATATATATATATATATATATATATATATATATATATATATATATATATATATATATACGCAAACATACACATGCGCGCAGACAAAATGCATGCACAAACATCAGACTGGAAGCATTATAAATTGTTTTATATTATTTCTTCTTTTTTTAAAATTCCAACTGCACTTTAACAAACAAGAAAGGACAGTGTCAAACCACACGCAGCCGCACCTCTGGAGACACATGAACATAAACTAAACCTCAGAAACAAATCCAATTTTTAGGGTCATCAAGAGGCATAGATTCTCATGACCCCCTGCAGCTGCACAGCCTAATGAGAATCTACGCCTCTTGCAAGTGGCACCTTCTAGCCTAAGAGCTGTAATAACGAAGATAATTTTAAGAAGTTTTGAGGAAGTCAGATAGTGATGGTTCAAGTTCAGCCAACGCATAACCGGTTGCAGGGGTTACCCAGTAAGCAAAAGACCCTTGGATCCGAAATAGCTCGGGCGGTTAAGCGTCGGAGCAGGAGAGCGAAGGGAATCGCCGGGTCGTGGGTTCGAATCCCGTCCCGGCCCCGGTAGCTGGACTCACAATCCAGGGAGAAAAAAACGGATTAGTTCAATAGCATGTCCGTTGAAGGGTCCTGGTAAATCAAAGTGGCACAGTTGGAGTGCACCTGAGTTGATCAGTGTTCAGGTCGTACTCCATAGGCAATAGATTTCCCTGTCCCCCATAACCCGCCCGTCAGGGCCGTCCATGATCACCTCGGTGCTGTGGACGTTAAACCCGAACTAACCAACCTTCGGACAAATCACGAGTCCGAAATAGCTCAGGCGGTTAAGCGTTGGAGCAGGAGAGCGAAGGGAATCGCCTGGTCGTGGATTCGAATCCCCGTCCCGGCCCCGGTAGCTGGACTCGCAATGCATGGGGGAAAAGGCGGATTTGTTCAATAGCATATCCGTTGAAAGGTCCTGGTAAATCAAAGTGGCACAGTTGGAGCGCCCCTGAATTGATCAGTGTTCAGGTCGTACTCCATAGGCAATAGATTTCCCTGTCCCCCATAACCCGCCCGTCAGGGCCGTCCATTATCACTTCGGTGCCGTGGACGTTAAACCCGGAACTAATCAATCAATCAATCTTCGGACAAATAGATTCCGAAATAGCTCGGGCGGTTAAGCGTCGGAGCAGGAGAGCGAAGGGAATCGCCGGGTCGTGGGTTCGATCCCCGTCCGGGCCCCGGTAGAGCTGTATTCGCAATCCAAGGGGAAAAGACGGGCTTGTTCAATAGCATGTCCGTTGAAAGGCCCTGGTAAATCAAAGTGGCATATTTGGAGTGCGCCTGAGTCGATCAGTGTTCAGGACGTACTCCATATGCAATAGATTTCCCTATCCCCCATAACCCCCCCCCCCCCACACACACACACACACACACACACACACACACACACACACACACACACACACCACCCCGTCAGGGCCGTCCATTATCACTTCGGTGCCGTGGACGTTAAACCCCGAACTAACCAACCAACCAACCCTTCGGACAAATGAAACTTGGACATGGCCCATCTTGGAGAACGGCGTCAAAGATGAAGGCCGGCCAGACAGGTTCAGTTTAACTGATCTTCAGAAATAAAACGTCTGCACTGCCAGGGACTCAAAGCAAACCTGTGTGTCATTCAGGTTGGAAGGGCCTCGCCGAGAGACCAGTGTAGACGAAGAAGATTTGACATGGCCGGTCTCGGGGGTCAGAAAATGAGACGTCACGAGCTGTCGCGATGAGCGGAAGCGCGCTTCCCCATCCCTATCACGTATTCCCCTCCGTCCCATATCCTAGTCACAAGCGCTAGACGCAAGAAAAACGTGTGCTGAATTGTTGCACTGACGAGAAGGCTTTGGTCCTGCGTAAACCACTGCAGCAAGACTGTCAGCTGTAGCTATCCGCTGTCGTATATAATAGATCTTAGTCACAAAATTAAAGTTAGTTATTACGGTTTTTCACGCCGAGCAGGCGACTATGGCGGTATAGACAAAGTCACAACACACACACACACACACACACACACACACACACACACACACACACACACACACACACACACACATACATACACACACACACACACACACACACACACACACAAAAAAAAACAACAACTATGGATAAATAAATAAATACGCCCAATTAACTTGTGCTGAACTGCATGAAATAGCGTAAGTCCTACGCAAGTCAATTCGCAAGGTGCTCACTATAGCGGAGCATCTTGCAGAGCGGCCTGCGTATGATTTAAGCTCATGCCAGACCAACCCTTTGTAGCGGAGCACCTTACCTAATGGTCTGCTTAGGGTTTATGCTCACGCGTGCTAGAAGGACCCATGTTGCACATTATTGAGAAGTTTGCGTTGTGGCTTGTGCAGGATATAAGTTCGCTAATGCAACGGCATCGCAGAGGCGCACATGTTTATCTTGCGGTTGAAGTAAATATTTCAAAGCGTACAAATATTTAGTTGACATCAAGTTGCAACAACCATGCAGGAAAATGCAGCTTGCAATTTGATTCAAATATTGAGCCTTATAATATAAATTCCCAAATTGTGTTGGGCTGTGCGCTGCAGACTACGTGAGTAACAGTTCTGAAGACATGTTGACCATAACAGTTCAAAGATGGTGCTAGAAGAATGAGATTTTGCCTATTCACACTCGACGCGCAAAGGCAGTGCATATACAAACGTTCCGACCATGACAGTTATAATAGATATGCGTTTGAAATTCATGTTGGCCCAACGATACGTATGCGACCTTGATTCTTTTGCCGACTGTCGGCAGCGCGTTTTGTCCTGCGGGAATCATCGCGACAAAATGCGCTGCCGGCGACAATCGCCGCAGTGCACGGGCCAACTAAGACGCGTTCTGCCGTAGGGCCTTTGGCTTACTTGGGTCTCTGAGAGCGTAACCAATGTGGATTCATCAACTCATCTAGTACGCCTGATCCAAACATGTAGGCACTGAAAAAGCGACGGTAAAGAGGTCAGTCTTGATCATTGTCCTTTCTCGAGAAATCTGCGCTGATTTGGCCCAAAGGACACTTTGTCTATTATTGTGAAAAGTGAGATTTTTAATATATCATTCTACAGTGCCGGTAAAACTCTCTCTCTCTCTCTCTCTCTCTCTCTCTCGGGCGACACGAAATTTCTGGCGTCCAGAAATTGAGATATTTTTGCTGTCAAACAACGACAAAATGCCCGTCACCGGACTCCCGTCAGCTGCAGAAGCTGCCCTGCAGTCTGTACTGTCCAGCCATCACACCACGTCATGGAAATTGACCGGGGAAGGGACCAACCTGGTGTTCGTACTACGGCTGTGTTCAGCGGACGGAGACCAACAGCAAACCGACATTGCACCGACCGGCTACTGGCGACGAAAACCACCGTCACAGGTGCGCAGAGACTTACGGAGGGCACAGGCAAGAAACAAGGTAGGCAGTGTGCCTAGCAGTGACAATTTATTGGATGGCACAAACGTAAAAGAGAGTGAAGTTTACACGGACACTGATAATTATAATCAAGAATCTACAAATGACAGTACACTACAGTACACGAGAACCATCACCCAGCCAGACAACACACCGTGTAGTGACCATGCAACACGTGCAACAGCATCGCCGTTAGCTGAGAACCACGAGATCACAGCACACATGGAAACTGGAACACCAACAGAGACAGTGCACGCATGTAGCGCTGATGTTGACAATATTAACTGTGCTAGACCTGAAACGGGCGTGTGTGACACAGAAATCAGAGATGCAGAATCACGTGGCTTTGATCCCAAACAAGTGTACACGTTTGTCACCTCTCAGACCGAGTCAACAAAACATAAACTAATGGACACATCGAGGAACCAAAAACTAAAGAAAGTAGTTTCTCACGAAAAGAATGGAAAGAACTATTTAGTGGCTGAGAGTGACGATTTTGTGCTTATGTACGACATTCGTATCTCAGGGACTGTGTGTTATGAAGTCAAGTGTGACCCAGTGACCGGCAGAGTTTTGGAGATGGTGTTTGCTCTTGGTCTTCTGCCGGCTGTCAGTGACAATGAGTATAAACAGGACATTCAACGCATACAGCAAGACTTGCTTGCCTTGGCCAGGATTACACAGTGCTACCTGGCTAAGGCAGGCAAGTCTTGTTGAACATTAGCATGCACGGAAAGTTTTTTTTTGTTCAGATTAATCAGTTGTCATTTCTTTCTCCCGGACAAGTTACATGACTGTGATTTCTGCCTGTACGAGATTCTAGGATGCTGTATTCACTGGACCCATCATGTCGCGGATTCATGAACATGACGAAATGAACTTTAATGATATGGATTCCATGTCATTGCACACCCCCACCCCTTCCACAACCCCACCCCAAATCCCCATTATACCCCAACCCCTCCCCTGTCGTTTTTTGTTTTATTGTGATTCTCGTCGCTGTATTTTGCTGATGGGCTGATGCCTGAAGCAATAAACCATTTCGAGTTCGAGTTCGAGTTCTCTCTCTCTCTCTCTCTCTCTCTCTCTCTCTCTCTCTCTCTCTCTCTCTCTCTCTCTCTCTCTCTCTCTCTCTCTCTCTCTCTCTCTCTCTCTCTCTCTCTCTCTCTCTCTCTCTTATGCTTATTAGTGCAAAAAATTCTAAACGATGCCGCCCCTCCCTATCTCCGTGAGCTTTTTCCCATACGAATAGAGAGAACACGAGGAACAGCTTACTCCATCTCCCAAAACCGAGAATCGACATCTTCAAATCTAGCATATCATTTTCCGGTGCTAAATCATGGAATAACTTACCCTCTCATTTAAAGTCTATTTCAAAGTTATCTATCTTCAGAGCTCGCGTCCATAAATATCTGCTGTCGATGTGAATGTTCTATTTTTCTGCTTAGTATGTTGCTCCAGCACAGCAGATTGCTGCAGATTATGTAATAGTTCGACTGTCTGCATTAACATGTCAGGTTCATACACGTATATATATTGTTTTAATTCTTTTTTTATTTTATTTTTTATTATTAATTTTTATTCTTTCTGATGGTGGGGGGGGGGGGGGGGGTGGTGGTATGGGTACTTATATGTATTTTATCTTTTGCTGTATCGTCTGATGTATTTTTATATGTGTAGAGTAGCAGGACAGTTTGGAAGATAGGCATTGCTATGCCTAAAACTTTTATCCTGAATAAAAACGTTTCATCATCATCATCATCATCATCATCATCTCTCTCTCTCTCTCTCTCTCTCTCTCTCTCTCTCTCTCTCTCTCTCTCTCTCTCCTCTCTCTCTCTCTCTCTCTCTCTCTCTCTCTCTCTCTCTCTCTCTCTCTCTCTCTCTCTCTCTCTCTCTCTCTCCAGTGGGCTTATTGCGTTTTGCCAACTCATGGCAAAATCTTGATAGCCTCCAGCTGAGATTGAGTATAGAAAATACCGGAAATGCGTTTTCTTCTCACAAAACATGGATAAGGTTTCTGTGCAGATATGTAGCGGAGAGACGGAATCAGCAAAATACAGGGTGAGAATTTAACCCTTTCGCTATCAGTGATCACGAAATTCGCGTCAGAATCTCAGTACCGCACAGTGACCGACATTCGCGTGAAAAACGCAGATCTGTTTGTCGGTGGAACAAATTTAGACATAAAGAACACAGGGCTAACAAGAGTCATAACCCCCTCATGAGCCCCCTCGTTTGTGTCTCTTACAGCTTTCGTAGCGTTCGCCTTGCCCCCGGTAGTGACAAGGTTAACTATCCTCACGTAAACAAACGTGGATAAGCTTCCTTATGTAGATTCATACAGTCAGTCATGTCTTAGAAGAGACCATCCAAAATAAAAGCGACCGCTCTAGACAGGTAGTCTCTTTGCACAGGTGACATCAGTTAACTCATTCTACCCCAAGACCGAACTCCCCAAATTTTGAAGTCGTCCTCTGAAGACTGCGTTGCAGTGCAGGACACAGATCGACCATGATAGTTCAAGGGTGATGCCAGAATAGCTTGGCGCCCATAGGCGCTAAGCTATTCTGGCATCACCCTTGAACTATCATGGTCGATCTTTATTTTGCTGTGGTGTGTCTGGGGTAGAATGAGTTAAACAACAACAACAACGAGAAGACCGAGGAATCAAAAATGGCCGGTCTGACTAGACAGTATGGCCCCTTATCCAAGTGGTCGCGTAGACAGGTGCAGTGACTGCAGCAGAAAGAAGTATAGATAATTATATCGGATTGATACCGCAGGAAATCGAACAACACTCACACAATTCGGACAAAGCTCGAGTGTCGACCCAAGAAAAGTAACACGCAGTATGTGACCGCTCCCTCAGAACAGGGATAATATTTCCGTGTATATGCGATGTCTGCATCAATATCCTTTAGTCCTCTATTTGGATACCATCTTACACTACCACCTATCTTCCCCAACCCACCACCTCCCCTACCCTAATTTGAAGAAAATGGGTATAGATGGTACCAGCAAGATGCATAGATCCTCATGGGCCACCGCAGTATGCGGGGCTCATTAGGATCTATGCCTCTTAAAGGAAATCGGTATCCGCTTAAGAGTTACAGTGTATAGTACAAGAGATTAGACGATCTTGGTCGGGTTTACTGAGCTTGCTTGTCCTAGAGGCGTGGGGGGGGGTATTTTTTTTTTTTTTCACCACTAAGTCAAATAAGAAAATAATACGGTAGATGTGACTGATCGACTTTCATACATCCGCGATGAGTCAACAGTATTTATTCATCGATACTCATGCTGGACACAGTATCCTTTGTTCTCTGTGTGTTCTACATACACCATTTTCTTAACCCTCTTTTGGGTATAATGTAAAACAAACGCAGACACTCGTAGCCAGGCGTACTCCTCTGTGTATTTTCATACACACTTTTTAGAATTCCTTCAGATCTAATGTACAAAAAGAAATTGCAAAGCAGACCCCAAAATCACAAATAGCACAGACAGCATGATATTTCGATTCTAGTGCAATATTTGCGTCAACTTCTCTTCCTCAACTTCTGTCTGCTTAAGACACATGCAGGACAATCCTCGGCCAGACCACTTTCGTCGAAGGCAAAAGAAATGTCAAGAAAAGACACGGAGGCCAGTTGCACGAGTGAGGTTAGTCCTGCTCCAGCCACTAAGCAAGGTGCTCCGCAATAAGCAGAGCAACTTTTGCTTAGTGGCTGGCGCAGGACTAAGCCCACTCGTGCAACTGGCCCCTCGTTAACATTTGAAAGAGGCACTGATTGTCATGTGAATTAATATTTATTGCAGACAGAAGGGACTTTTTGACGTCTCTGAGAAATGAAAAGTCCAGAATAAGTCGAATAAGAAAGGCCCGCATACAGACCATCAGTCAGGCCATACCGCGACAGGCATAGATTCTCACATGAACACCTGCAGGTGCAGGGGCTCATGAGAATCTACGCCTCTTGTTTGACCAAGACAGCTTCCAGTTGTGTGTGAAATTAAGGACGCTATTCGGGTCGATAAAACCTTCGATTGTTTAGCAAAGAAGGAACCGCTCAAGATCCCCCACATACAGGCCTTTCAGGCTGCACAAAACATAGATCTACATGATCCCCCGCAGCAGCAGGAGAACACGCAAATCTATGTCTCTTCATGACAGAATTCGGTCCATGCCTCGTCTCAAACTGATGATGTTTGTCCGGGTAAAGCGTTGGGATTGTTTAGCTAAGAACGAAGCCAAGAAAAGCGGAATGTAAATGAGGGTGCCACTGGCCATTGAGGCCAGAGATAGAACCGGGATCCTTCCTTCAATAGCTCTTGTCGTTATCCGCAGCCCCTGTGTTGATGGATTCCCTTACCGGGCCGGGGAATTTATTCAAAACATTTACCCTAACGACAAGCGTGACATTTTCCGGCAGCGCGGCATCTTCCCGACTTACACGAGAGCTTTTCTGCACAGAGTAGCGTCCTCCTCCTCCTAGTCTGGGGCTTTGCCTGCTAGACAGCTTTACATTTTAACACATTTAAGACGAGCCGCATCCAGATAATTTCAAGATAACATCTTTAACTCATTCCACACGTGCTGCATCCGGATATGCGGCATAAGCCGCGTATCCCGATGCAGCACGTGTGAAATGAGTTAAAGACGTTATCTTGAAGATATATGTTAGTTAGTTAGTTAGTTAGTTAGTTAGTTAGTTAGTTAGTTAGTTAGTTAGTTAGTTAGTTAGTTAGTTAGTTAGTTAGTTTGTTTGTTTGTCTCTTTGTCTGTTTTCTGTTTGTCTTGTTTGCTTGTTTGTTTGTTTTGTTTTGTTTGTTTGTTCGTTTGTTCAGTTTGGTTCAGTTTACTTTATTTTAGTTAATAAGTCAGCAAGTCTGTCTGTTAATTACATAGTCAGTTAGTTAGTTCGTTAGTTCGTTACATCGTCAGTTAATTAGTTCTTTAGTTGGTTAGTTCTTTTTTTTAGTTAGTGGTTAGTAAGTACACTTAGTTAGTTAGTTAGTAACATCTAGTTAGTTGCATGTACTTATTAGTTAGTTAGTTAGTTAGTTAGTTAGTTAGTTAGTTAGTTAGTTAGTTAGTTAGTTAGTTAGTTAGTTAGTTAGTTAGTTAGTTAGTGAATTAGTGTGGTTTAAAGCTGATCACTGCTACAAGGCCGTCTCACAGTGGAGATTCTGAGTTCACGGATCGTTGAACTTTTTTTTTCATTCTACAAAGGGGCCGCCACTGAGAGACCATCGACAGGTGGATGTGCCATCAAACACAGATTGCGTGTCATTCAGACAAGAAATAAACGAGTAAGGAACTTGCAATAATTAAAGCCACAAGGGTTAACTTATTCGCGGCCAGCTGCATCCGGACGCGCGGCTTATGCCGCGCATCCAGATGCGGCTGGCAGCGAATGAGTTAACGTCTGCGCCACCAGAGAAATCGGAGTCTACTTCAAGCTTGTGCTCGTTTATTTCAGATGTTCTCGAAAGGTTGTATTCACACAGCTCTAGGATGAACACATTTGGACTCCTACACGAAACATCAACATCATCAGAACAGTATCTGGATCCCTGAAACCTCGGAACAAATTCTTTGACCAATACAACCCCGACGCACTACAGCAGGAGATGGATCGACCATGATAATTCAAGGGTCGTGCCAGATTAGCTCGGCGCCTGATGGCGCCGAGCTAATCTGGCACGACCCTTGAATTATCATGGTCGATCCATCGCCTGCATCTGGTACATAGCCGTTAGGTGACCCTTTGTAAACTTTGGGGAATTCGGCCTTGGGGTTAAATGAGTGCTACTCACGATACCGTTCGGCGGAAAAGACTGATGCGTAGTTATGCGGGTTTTGTTTTTTTTTCCCCGCTGAAGGGTATCGTCAGTAGGAGTAAAAGGGTTAAACAGATTCTACCCCAAAACCGAAATCCCCCAATTCTGAAATCCAGACCAAAAAGGTGACTGCCAAGCGTGTAATATGCAAAGAAGTACCCAACGGAGAAAGAAACACGCTTAGAAAAGACGGGTACAACACAATTTATTAATATTTCATTGTTGCCACATTCCTTCTGCCAATGAAGATAAGTAGCGGCTAATATGTCTGTTTGTTTGTCTATTTTGACACATGGTATTTACCCGAAATATTAATAAATTGTGTTGTACCCGTCTTTTCTAAGCGTGTTTTTTTCTCCGTTGGGTACTTCCCCCCAATTCTGAAGTTGCCATCTGAAGGCCTGTATTACAATTCTAGAGACAGATCGAGCAAGATAGTTCAAGGGTGGTGCCAGAATAGCTTGGCGCCTATGGGCGCCAAGCTATTCTGGCACCACCCTTGAACTATCATGTTCGATCCATGTCTTGCTGTGGTGTGTCGCGGCTGAATGAGTTAAACTGGAACAGTCTGAGGGACCTAAAGAGGGACAGTGCAGCTTTACCAGGAAGTGACAAATAGTTTCGGGAACACTTGCGGCTGAGGCTGCTGACGGGACTCCATGTTTGTGGTAGATGGAAGCGGCTTGAACAGAAACTGAAAGATACCCCTCAGGACACAAATCTTTTATGTTTTTGAGTATAAGGTCACTACATGCGTTAAATTAACACATTCGAGCCGTTGGCATTCCGAAAACGTATCATACAGCCGAGTATCCGAATTCACTACGTCTTGAATGAGTTAAATTTCCAAGACTTTGGGGCGAGGCAGACAAAAGATGGGTGAGAGCAGGATACGGTGTTTCCATGGAAGTGTCTACGTCACTATGGCCAGCCTGGACAAGGCGGCCATTGATCCAGGGAAGATCCAGGCGTCCTCAGTCAGTGTTTGTCCATCTGCAAGAGTCATAGAGTCTCATGGGCCCCTGCAGCATGCAGGGGCTCATGAGAATCTATGCCTCTTGCTGGTTAGGAATTGACCGTAACACTCACTTTCTTACGTGTCTAATTCTCAGACAGAGGATGTGCTGAATTTTGCAAGCATTTTCCTCCAGCGGCGTTAGGCATAGGTTCTCTCGAGGCCCTGCATCGCGCAGAGGTAATTGTTTGAATCCAGGCCTCCTAAAATGGCCCTTAAACCTTGTTTCTTACAGGTCTACACTCTCAGACTAAGGAAGCGATTGGGGTTAGACTTGAAAGTCGGCGAGGGGTGCTGCTTCTTTCAAAGTCAATTTTCTCCCTTTGATTTTATCGCTCCCGTCTGGGCCGGCAGGACTGGAACGCACCGAATGGAACCAAGAGGCCATCTGTATGAGTGAGCTTAGTCTTGTGCAAGCCGCTACGCAATGTGCTCCACTGTAAAGGAACACCTTGCACAGCGGCTTGCGCAGGATTTACTCCATCTAATGAGACTCATCAAGCTTGTTGACTCTGTATTACCAGGTCTGCCAGGGATCGAACCATCCCACTAGCGTAGTTCAAACCGTCAGCAAGAGGGTGAGGTTCTCATGAACTGCCGGGGTAGTTGTGGACGTTCGAAGACCACGGTGCAGATCTGAGCAAAATCAGGACAAAAAAAAGGTGACTGCCTAGCGTGTAATATGCAAAGAGCATCCAATAAAAAAGAAGCACTCTCAGAAAATAAACACACAGTCACACACAAAAAAAACAAACAAACAAACAAAAGAAATTCTAAGCGAGTTTCGTTTTTCGATGGGATGTTCTTTAACTCATACAGCCCCGACACATCACAGCAAGACATGGATCGAGCATGATAGTTCAAGTGTGGTGCCAGAATAGCTTGGCGCCCATAGGTGCCCAGCTATTCTGGCACCACCCTTGAACTATCAAGCTCGATCTCTCTAGAATTGTAATACAGTCCTTCAGAGGTCAACTTCAGAACTGGAGGATTTCGGTCCTGATGTGGAATGATTTAAGTTCTAAGCGAGGTAGGACGTACCGAATGGAGTCAGTCACAAGTTTGGCTCTGTCACCAGAGAGGCATGACCTTCAGCCGCCAGATGTAGGAAACTGTTCCGAGCCAATAACTGCCAGCCAACTGTTCCTCTACATTGCAGCGAGATTTTTTTTTTTTTTTGGCGTGGGCTAAAATTAACTCAAAGCAAAGCCGTGAAGACTGTAACAGGCATACTGGTTGTTGAAAATTACGTGCAATTCGGCCCGGATTCTCCTTGGGTCACTGCAGTTGCATGAAAAGAAAAAAAAAGAGACATTGTCATGCTCTTACTATTTTCTTTTTAAAGGGTGTGTGTTGGGGGGGGGGGGGGACGGGGGGTAGAGCTTTTCTTCAGAAGAGTCTACCCGATCCCGTCATAAAGTCCCAGAGCAGAAGTTCCTCGGCCGACGCCAGGCCCTGCAAACAATTGATTTCGGGCTTCGACTGATCCCTGACGAAAAAGGGACGTCTGCAATCTGGCCGTATGGGTCCGGCTTATTGCTTGAGTGTGCTTGAATCCTGCGCATGTCAATATGCAAGGTACTCCGCTATAGCGGAACACATTGCTTAGTGACATGCGCAGGATTTAGGCTCACTCGTGCAACTGATCCCTGAGCTAGTGGCCCACAGTCGTTGCTTTTTCCCCGGCCTACGTAAAGATAAGTTGCACACTGCCTACTTGTTTCTTTGTCTATTTTGAAAAAGGATTTTAACCCGAAATAGTAATAAATTGTGTCATAACTGTCATTTTTTTAAAGTGTTTCTTTCTCCGTTGGGTTCTTCTCTACACAGTCGACCACATATACCAGAATCCTGCACAAACACACACACACACACACACACACACACACACACACACAAACACGAACACACACCATCACACACACACACACCCACACACACACACACACACATTCACAGACACACACACACAAAACCCTAACGATAGCTCTTCCTTGGAAATTACTTTCATATAATTATTATGGTAATGGCGGGTCAGCGAAATTTCTCTGTGTAGGATTCCTTGACCTGTCACTATACTAAGTTGTAAGCAATTCCGAACACATTGGTTAGTTGGTTGGTTGGTTATTTGGTTGATTGGCTAATCTGTTCGTCGGTTCTTTTGTTCGTTTGTTAGTGTATTCATTCCTTCGTTTGTTCAGTCGATGGTTCATACATTAACACCGGCGGCTTAGTCGAAAGCTTTGCCCCCACGCTAAACATTAGGACTGATTTCCCGGCTTTGCGTGAGCGCGGCTTTCATAAACATTCTTTATAATCAGCGCTCTGGGCAGTCACTTTCAAATCGCACAGAGAAACTTTTGACCGTTTCACGAAACCTACGCATCAGGCCACTGTATATGAGCGAGCTTAGTCCTAAGCAAGTCACTAAACAAGGTGCTCCGCTATAGCGGAGCACCTTGCTTAGTGGCTTGCGCAGGATTTAATCTCCCTCATGCAACTGTCCACATTTCAAGAATTGAGCAGGAGAGGAGATGTTGTACGTAGTGCACTGCAGTCTAAGTGACTTCGCAAACGTCGCCGTCACTAGGTGTCAGTACTATTGTACCCACTATATGTTGTTCTCAAACTGACTAATTAGTCACTGAGATTACTACTAGTAGCACATATACATACTCAGAAAGAGAGAGTGCCGGTGAGCGAAACGTCCTCGGTCCCATGTCAACTCACGCATGTAGGCATCAAAAAGTATATGAAGTCTCCGCATATAGCTACCCGCATATTCTTTGTAGGCACTGAGATTAGCTCATCCATACATTCAGAAATGAGAAGTATAGAAACATAGTTAAGGTCGAAATTATAAACCCAGCTTACAGATTTTGCCCTGTGAAGAAAACAGATAGTAAATCCTTTTGTTGAGATCTGTTAAGCTTGTAGTGCGACAGGGTCGTCGGCTGTGAAAGATCCGGAGTGTCGAAGTTCATATCGAGTCAGCAGAGAATAAAGTAAATTACACCACCAAGAAACAAAGATCCTCGTGAGCCTCCACGGCCTGTGGAGGCCGCATGAGGATCTAGGCTGATTGCAGAAGGATGTCTTTGTCTGACGGCTGGGGGCCTGGGAAGGGAGAGACTGTGAAAGATCGGGAGTAACGAGGTTACCATCGAGTCGCCGCTGACGGGGTCTGGTCAGCCCTGGGTCAGTAGGGTGACAGTACACGCTAATGGCCTTCCACGCCTAGAGGGGAAGGCTGGGGAGAGAGAGAGAGAGTGAGAGAGAGAGAGAGAGAGAGAGAGAGAGAGAGAGAGAGAGAGAGAGAGAGAGAGAGAGAGAAGTTGGTTGGTTGGTTGGTTGGTTGGTTGGTTGGTTGGTTGGTTGTACATTGCTTAAAGGGGAAAGCCCGACCTTTTTAAGGCTTCAGTTCGCAATTTTTTTTTAAAACTGGGATTCAGTATACATACCCACTTAGTGATCACCCTATTGTCTCGCCAAATGCTTTCTTTCGTCCGTTCAAAGCGAAAAGAGGCCCACCGGAATATGTTGACGGGTACGTGAAAAGATTCTTGAGAATAGGCGACGGTAGCTGACGTCATAACTATTCTATACGACCTAAGGTCATCCATCTGCATAATTATAACCAACTAGAGACACGCTGGCGGATGAACCAGCGAAGAAAAAAACAAACGGTAGCATCGACTCGCGCCGACAATGACAGACTCGGAATTGAAGAGAAGAAAGAAGAAAAAACACAAGATATCCCTAACGGACAAGGGAATACGGGCATGTGGCAACGCGTAAAGCAAGAGCTTGGCGTGACCGACCACATGTCGCTTTCCTGCTGAATCAGTAAGTAATCTACGGTCTTTGTCGATCTTCCTATAGTTCCGCGAGAGCTAGTGATTTTTCAGAACTTATGATCTTCAGTAGAACTTACATCTTACTGATTTAGCAAGATTTTAAACCTGTTTCATCATATAGTTACGATCTAGTTATCACATTTTATGCTGCAGAGATCTGAAAACTACGGTGTGTGTCAAAGTTGCACATCGCTGGTCGTAACATGTTTTTGTCTGTGCGGGCTATCATTTACTCGATTCAGAGAGGTAATGTTTCTGCTGCGATGGTGCATTTGTCGTTTCCAATGAAGCTTTCAGTTACGTAGACTTCGATGTGTGAGATGTGAAATTGACTGCAGTGCAGAAAGTGGGTATAAATACCAATGTGCTGTTTCAATGATGGAAGACAGTGCCTTGAGTCCAGGTCCTCGGGTTGAGTCCAGGTCCTCGGGAAAGTGAGTCAGAGGAGAGGATCTTGTTTTCTATATTTTGAATATTTAACTGGGCCCTACTCAGGGCCACCTTGTAGGGAATATATGTTTCATTTCTAATCCGATTAGCCTCACGATACAGGATAATCTGGGGACACTTTTGATATGCGGCGCTGTGAGCGCCGCCGCAATTAACACATTTTGGTGGCGTGCTGTCAAGACAGGCAGCACGAGAATGCTCTCGGCTGCCACATCTGACGCACACCGTGTGCTTTGATCTGCACGCCCGAGTCGCATGCCCCAATCTGCAGCATTTGGTACAAAGCAAAGCAGATGGGGCATACGGCTCGACCGGCAGATAGTGGACTCCTACTTTTACTCGCACCGGGAGCTTGGTACGATTGTAAAAGTCAATCTTGACCGCCCTCGAGGGGGTTCGGTCCCCGTTGGACAGCCTGGCAACATCTGATTGAAATCCTTGAGTCGCAAGATATTTTTTAAGCAAGGTTAGGTCCTCGGCGAGGGGGACGCCGTGGACCACTCCCACCACCCTGGGGGTGGGGATAGTGCACTCGACGTCCGCCCGCCAAGTTTCTTTTTTGAAGCTAGCAGTTTTTGTGAACGTTGGTTGGGGCAGGAGACAATCCAGACGTCCCTACCTATTTGCCGGAGTGTTATTTCTGAGGGGGTGACCCCGGCGGCCTCGCAGAGGTGAGGCTGGTGGGTACCATGATCCCGAAGCCTGGAAGCTCCCGTTCCGAGGTCATGGACCCTAACCGGAAAGGTACACCACACCTCAGCAGCGGCAGCGGCGCCGCTCCTCCTGGGTTCTAATTCTTGGTAGTTTAAGGAAGTTTTCTTTTGCTTTGTCCTTTGGACCCTGGTAAAACGCACTTTCGGTAAGGTCTCTTCCTCGTCCCCCCCCCCCCCCCCCCCACCAGCGACTGACGATTCGTCGATGGTGAGCGGGGGTGGGCAGTTCTTCATAGGAGACGAGGAAGCTGGAGAATTTTGATGGACCAGGGGGGACAGCTGCCGCGGGGGAGACGTATTCTCCGTCGCGGCAGCCGCCCCCTCCAAGGCCAAAGTAGTTTGAGGTGGGGTGGAGATCCTAAGCTCTCCCGGGACTGTGCCAGAGGCACGTATGATGTCCGGGGAGTGTGCGGGGGGGGGGGGGGGGGGGAGGGGGGGAGGACATAGAAGCCCTAAGCTCTCATTGAGCGGAGTCCTCTAGCAGGACTCCGCCCGGAGAAGTCGCGGTCGGGCTAAACGAAGACCCTGATAGATTAGGGGCAGATCTGGCCCTAGCTCTCTTATATTTAGTCTTGTTTCTTTTTTTCCTTTTTGACGAGAAGGAGTGTCTAGATTGTTGCCAGAGGCCGATACGGAACCAGATCCGCTATCGGTCTCTGACAATGTCGACGACAAGGTCCCAACAAGGTGGTCCATACAAGTGGACGCCGTACGGGCCAGGTCACAGTAAAAATTAAATGTAAGAATTTATATCTAAGACAGGCTATGAAGTATCACAACTCTTATCATCCTAACAATTATTTAGAATGATAATCTAAGAATCAAGTTCGAATGACCAAATGACACCTAATTGCCAACCGAAAGTGAGCTACCTACAAGGCGGTTCTGAAAAGGACTAGACGCTAGTCGGTGGAGGCTCTACAGCGTAATTGAAGGCAGGCGTGGCGGGCGTAGCGATGATTTTGCTGGAAAAGCAAGATGGCGGCTGGCTGTGGTAGGTGCGAGCGAAGCGGAGAGAGCGCGTGTCAGGAGCAGTGGGCCGCGACCAAGGCTGTGTGAGTGATGATGATGATGATTTTCTTTGACAGCATAGCGAGTATGGAAGGTTTACTCTACTTTCTCGTGAAAAATTACGTCAAAGGGATGACGGAGAACATCAGTACACGTGTACACCACACCGATGAGCTCGTGACCTGCAGCCGTATTGCGATACACTTACAGTTGGCCGGTTTCTACCTTGTGACGTAGGCTCATAAATATGCATATTAATTCAAAACGAGGCCGATGCAGACGATAAATCCGCGATTCCGGTACAAAAACAATACACCCTCCAAACGATGAATTTCGACATTTGGCATTGTACTTACATCATAAAGCTCTAAGATAGTACACAAAGGACCCATACACATACTCTCAGCAGTAGGCCTATCTATTGCAGACAGTTTTCTGTGTTTGGATGCTTGATCCTGGGGAATGTAACTTTAACTCATTGAGACGAACGGCATCCGGATAAAAAGCGGCTTTAACTCATTCTGACCGCAACACACCACAGCAATGATATGGCTCGACCATGATAGTTCAAGGGTGGTAGCAGAATAGCTTGGCGCCTGTAGGTGCCAAGCTATTTTACCACCACCCTTGAACTATCATGGTCGATCTGTCTCCTGATTTGTAATGCAGTCTTCAGAGGATAACTCCAAAATGTGGGTATTTCGTACCTCGGGCACAATGAGTTAAGCTGTGGAGTCGGAGCCGGAAACATTAAAAAGTAGATTATAAACATTTATATCAAAAACTAACATTCTAGGAACAATACAATAAAACGTAACAAATGCATATAAGCAAGAAAAGGATTGCACCAAAATAACAACTTATTTGTGTAAATCGCGCTAAATATTGTGAAAATTAAGACAGATGAAATTTGTAACCGATCAAAATAAAGCCTTTTCATGAAAAAACATATGTGCAATGAGTAATAATAATCTCTAATAATGATGATCTGAGTTCAGACAATAAGATGACACATAAAACGCGCAACATTATCCCATTCGTAAAGTGCCGCATCTGAATATGCGGCAAAAAATAAGCCGCGTATGCGTCACAATCTAAAGTATTGACGGACACACTGAGCACCACACTAAACATTTCCAAAGTTGGGAGCTTTCCCCTGCATGCTAAGTTTCGGTTCGGCATACACATCGACCATGTTAATTCAAGGGTGGTAGCAGAATAGCTTGGCGTCTGTAGGCGCTAAGCTATTCTGACACCACCCTTGAACTATCATGGTCGACCCATCTCTTAAAGTGCGTCATGAGTCAAGACGGCGGAGATAATTGTGAGCTGCGTTCTCAACAGACGACCACCGACAACGGACGAGAGCGAAATCGCGGTTGACAACCCGCTTGTACCGCCACAAGCGTAGACAATACTCCAAAAATCTCCTCCGGGCTCATGAGGATCTATGCCTCTTGGAGATGCTCGGAGTGGTGTCTGTGCGTATGATACACTTGAAGCCTGCCGCTCTGTCTCGTTCGTTGTTGGGAGCCATTCGTTTCAAAAGAGCGCTCGCTATTAACTCATTCAGCCCGACGCACGTATTTCCCAAATTTTGGAGGCGTCATCTAACGACTGTGCGCCAGTTGCAGGAGATGGATCGACCATGATAATTCAAGGGTAGTGCCAGATTAGCTTGGCGCCAACAGGCGCCAAGCTAATCTGGCACTACCCTTGAATTATCATGGTCGACCCATCTCCTGCTGTAGTGCTTCAGGGCTGAATGGTTAAACAAAATCATATGTCAACATACTCCAGCATAAAAGTACAATGCTCTTATAAAAAAGGTAAATAAATATGAAATCACGCCGCACAAATCACGGTTCTAATTTTAGCAAGCTTATCGCTTGGTATGACAAGCTGTCAAGTAAATAATAACAGGATGCCGCTTCACAGTCAATTGCCAGGAACATGCATATCAAGCGAACAATACAGTTTCCGACAAGTCGTGACGATCACGTGAACGTTTGTCAGCTAACCAGCTTACGACTGCCGAAAATCGAATCGGAAAATGACGTTCTTCCGGTAAATGTTTTGTGACAATATGCAGGGAATGAACGCTTTGATGCGGCTTGTCATCGACATTGTTATGGAGTATTTACGCAAAGAAAATTGAAAAGTCACGAAATGAGGATAATTCCAAGGATAAAGCCCTTGACTATCGAAAAAAAGGTAAACACGATCTAAATAAAGAGGCATAGGTGTCCATGACTCCCCACAGTTGCCTCTTGCTGGCGCCAATTTGAATCTAAGTTACTGGGACGACTTGAGGTTTTTGTCGTTGAAGTGACGAAGGTTCAGGAACACAATTCGCGTCCACTGGCAGTGAAGGGGTGAATCGGTACCCTTTCTCTCACATTAGACCGCCTGGCGACATACCTTCAATATTCTGCTTTGGTTTTTTTTTTTTTTGTTGTTGTTGTTGGTTTTTTTTCGCAGGCAGCGCAGGCACGTCCTCAGAAAGTCTTGTTGTTGTCGGGATGACAACTCATTCGAGACGAACGGCATCCGAATGAGTTAACCCATTATCCCTGACGCAATACAGCATGAGATGGATTGACCATGATAATCTGGTACTGCCCTTGAATTATCATGGTCAATCCATCTCATGCTGTTTTGCGGCAGGGATAATGGGTTAACTCATTCGGATGCCGTTCGTCTCGAATGAGTTATCATCCCGACAGCAACAAGACTTTCTGAGGACGTGCCTGCGCTGCCTGCGAAAAAAAAAAAAAAAAAAAAAAAAAAAACCAAAGCAGAATATTGAAGGTATGTCGCCAGGCGGTCTAATGTGAGAGAAAGGGTACCGATTCACCCCTTCACTGCCAGTGGACGCGAATTGTGTTCCTGAACCTTCGTCACTTCAACGACAAAAACCTCAAGTCGTCCCAGTAACTTAGATTCAAATTGGCGCCAGCAAGAGGCAACTGTGGGGAGTCATGGACACCTATGCCTCTTCATTTAGATCGTGTTTACCTTTTTTTCGATAGTCAAGGGCTTTATCCTTGGAATTATCCTCATTTGCTAATTTCCTGCAACTGGTACATAGTCGTTAGATGACGCCTCCCAAATTTGGGAAATACGTGCGTCGGGCTGAATGAGTTAAGCAACGTACAACCATCCAACCAATCTCTCTCTCTCTCTCTCTCTCTCTCTCTCTCTCTCTCTCTCTCTCTCTCTCTCTCTCTCTCTCTCTCTCTCTCTCTCTCTCTCTCTCTCTCTCTCTCTCTCTCTCTCTCTCTCTCTCTATCTCTCTCTCTCTTGTGTATTATAAACTTTGTCGCAGGTAAACGTGCATAGTTCCTTGACAAGTTATTTTTCATTTGTTTTCTTTTACAGTTGCTGACTTTGTTCTTTTTTGTTGACATAACCAAGCAAGAAAACCGTAAACATTCTGCTGAACTCATACTAAGCGCGTGATAAACATTGTGATTCTCCGCCGTGTATTGTCTTAGTTGATTGAGCTTTTTTAAAGCATTTTATAGATATTGATATTAGTTGATTTTTATTTAATATTTTTTTAATATTTTTGTGATCATATTTGTATTATATCTCTCGTTACATTTGCGTTTTTACCGACATGCAAAATCGTAATCTCCTCGCGCTGGGACCATATGGCGTTGAGGCGTGTCCCCTGGGTGGTGGATAGGGGTCCCTCGCGAAAGGGGTGGACCGAATGAAATAAGGTGCCGTGAACCAACATGGTCTAAGGGAAGGTGACCCCGACAGGAAACCCCTGGTCCTCCTAGTAAGGGGGTTGGGCGTGGGGGTACCTTCCCCACCCTGCAAATAAGGAAATAGCTACAAAAACGCCGACGAAAAGACCAACAGCAATTCCTTTCCTGGAGGAGGAAGGTTCATCTACCAGAAGATTTATGACGTCCTGTGGTGAAAGCCGGAAGTCTTCGGAAGCCACAGGACCGAGCCGCCTCTCTCTATCCAGGGACACAACCATGGGCACATAGAATGTCAAGACCATGTACAAGAGCGGCAAGGCCGCCCAGATAGCAGCGGAAATGCAAAAGTACAACCTTTCCCTGCTATGTATCAGTGAAGCCAGATGGACGCGGTCTGGCCAGAAAAGGCTGTTAAGTGGGGAGATGATTCTGTATTCAGGTCATGAAGAGGAGAATGCCCCCCATACAGAAGGAGTAGCATTCATGCTGTCACGGTGGTACAGAGAGCGCTGGTGGTTTGGGAACCTCTTGGGTCAAGAATTATCACAGCAGCCTTTAGAACCAAGAAAAAGATCAAGCTGAACGTCATCCAGTGTTATGCGAACACTAATGACAGTGACGAGGAAGAGAAACAAGAGTTCTGTGATCGACTCCAGAGTGCTGTGGACAAATGTGCGGAGCGAGACATCACCATCGTCATGGGCGATTTTATTGCCAAAATAGGGGAGGACAACACCGGGTACGAAGAGGTGATGGGGAGACAGGAACTAGGGAAGATGAATGAGAACGGGGAGAAGTTTGTAGACTTTTGTGCTCTAAACAGACTTTGGAGGCAGCATCTTCCCACACAGAAGAATACACAAAGCAACTTGGGTCTCACCTGAACATACTACAGGGAACCAAATAGACCATATTATCTGCATTAGCAAGAAATTTAGAAGATCCCTTCAAGATGTTCGAGTGAGAAGGGGAGCAGATGTCGCCTCAGACCACCATCTGCTTACCTTAAGAATAAAGCTCAAGTTAAAGAAAAGCTGCACAGAGACAACAAGAAGACAGCGCTATAAAGTAGACCTCCTGAGAAAGACTGGAGTGAGAGAAGAGTTCAAACTGGTGCTGTCCAACCGGTTTCAAGCGCTACAGGAGCTAATAAATGAAGAGGAGGCGGTCACCATAGAGCAGCAGTGGAAGGCAGTTAGAGAGGCGCTAACTCAACCTGCAAAGACTGTGCAGGGTTCAGGAAACACCATCACAAAGACTGGCTGTCGGCACAGACCTTGAAGAAGATAGAAGTGAGGAAGCAGAAGAAAGCAGTTGTCAACAACAGTCGCACGAGAGCAGCCAAAGCAAGGGCACAGGAGGAATACTCGGAAGTCAACCGCGAGGTGAAGAGGAGTATCAGGGCAGACAAGAGGGCCTACACAGACAGCCTGGCAGCAGAGGCAGAAAGGGCAGCAGGCAGCGGCAACATGAAACAGCTCTACGACATTACCAGAAGATTGTCGGGCAAGTATGGCCATACAGAAAGACCGGTAAAAGACAAAGAAGGCAAGCCTATTGCAGACAGAGCAGACCAACTCGACAGATGGGCCGAGTATTTTGAAGAGTTACTGAACAGACCCAGCCCACCCGACCCCCCAGACATCCAGCCAGCAGAGACCGACCTACCCATCAGCTGTGACAGACCCAGCCGGGAAGATAAGGATATGGACTAATGGCTTTAGTTCAAGGGTGGTGTCAGAATAGCTTAGCGCCTAGAGGCGCCAAGCTACTCTGGCACTACCCTTGAACTATTTTGGTTAAACATATTTCACACACCGTTGTATTCCGAATGATAAGGGTTAACACAGTACATCTTGAGGACGAAGTTATCCATTTCGTTTAGATATTTTTTTAGGTCTAAAGTCACAGATCTGGATATGGAACAACATGACAGTTCAAGGGTGATGTCAGAATAGCTTGGCGCCGACAGGCGCCAAACTATTCTGACACCACACTTGAACTATCATGACCGATGAACATCCTGTTATAGCATGTCATGGCTTTATGGGTTAAAATCATTTATTTCTTGCACACACACAAAAAAAATGTGATGGCTCAAAACTGTATTTACATTTTTTTTACAAGTCTCGCGACGTTCTCCGTCTGTTAACTCATTCAGCCCGACGGCAGTATTTCCCAATTTGGGAGGCGTCATCTAACGACTGTGCACCAGTTGCATGAGATGGATCGACCATGATAATTCAAGTGTAGTGCCAGATTAGCTTGTCGCCAACAGGCGCCAAGCTAATCTGGCACTACCTTTGAATTATCATGGTCGACCCATCTCCTGCTGTAGGGCGTCAGGGCTGAATGGGTTAATAATGATGATGTGCTCTAGGGGCTGTTCCTTTCTTGACGACGAATGAGAACAGAGGTCTCTTTTCTTTGGCTTTCGGCCATGTTTTCTTACATATCATAGTATTTACATAAATCCGGTCGCCTGTGACGTCAAAAGACAATAAGTCCAATTTTATTGTTGTTGCAAAAAGCGAGATTTTCATTGTAATACAATGAAAATCTCGCTATTCGCAAACATGGATTTACTGACCTCTCGCTGCACAGAGCAAGTACTTTGGAAATGAAGCCCTACACTCTACAAAAAAAGTGATTTCAAAGACGGGGCACCGAAATAGGGTCTGAACAAATTTTGACCCCAGCTGGATTCGAACCCGGTACCTTACGGTCGAGAGTCGAACGCTCTACCACCGAGCCACCCAGTTCCCCTCCACTCTACAAGAGAAACTGTACGGGCCTATGGAGTCGCTACAGAAGACCACGGATTTCATTTTGAGAGCCAAACTCCGAGTGTGACGGGTTTGAGAAGAAGAAGAAGACAATGGAAATTCGCTTTTCGCAAGAATGGACTTATGCCATGCGCCTCCGACAAAGAGGAGGTATCGAGGTCTCTCAGCCTGAGACTGAAACGAACATAATCAGTGGCGGATCCAGGGGGAGGGGAGGGGCCCAGGGGGCACTGGTAATTAAAAAAAAAACACACACTAAATTTAGGTGGTGGAGGGTTGGTTAGTTGTTTTTATAGTGGATGGTTGGTTAGTTTTTTTTTTTTTTTTTTTTTTTTTTTTTTTTTTTTTTTTTTTTTTTTTAATGGTGTTTGGTTGGTTGGTGATATTTCTTTTCATCACGGCTCGCAGTCTTCTTAACCTTTCTTGTTCTCTCTTACGTACTGAATTAGTGGTTGGGCCTAATGTGTCGAGACTAGTCAAATAACCTCAGATTGCACTAAATACCTGCACCCCGAGTGTCAAATGCCCCCGCGATCAAAGGGGCTCATGAAAAGTAGTATCTCTCAGTGTGCGATATCATCAGCATCACATCCTCACTCCGAGTCAGCAATATGATGTAAGTCCTTAAGTGTTGGTCCACCCCAATTGTGTCACCCACATTTCAGTCCCTGCTGATATAGAACCATAGAGTTTCATGCGCCCCTGCAGGCAAAGGGGCTCCTGAAAAGCTATATATCTTGATGTGTATACATATGTACCATCCTCAGACTGAGACAGTCATCTGAAGATATGCCTACGACTGATGACACGCCCGGCTGAGGCCATTGTCCAATTAAAATGCGAGAGGTCGGCTTTATGCCTGCGGGTAGACTATCTGGTGTCACTTGTTAATCGGATAATTGTCCCCGACTGCTGATAAAGCGGAGTGTGGTTAAGGATCATTGAACTTCAAGGCCGTCTTTGTCCCTGGCGAGACTAAAGTAACGAATGCCTTTCACAACAGTCAATCCAGGGGGAATAAACGGATTTGTTCAATAGCATGTCCGTTGAAAGGTCCTGGTAAATCAAAGTGGCACATTTGGAGTGCGCCTGAGTTGATCAGTGTTCAGGTCGTACTCCATAGGCAATAGATTTCCCTGTCCCCCATAACCCGCCCGTCGGGGCCGTCCATGATCACCTCGGTGCTGTGGACGTTAAACCCGAACTAACCAACCACAACAGTCTTACGTCTTTATGTCAGTTCCGGTTCATGTTTTTTTTTTTAATATTTATTTTTGAACATTTTTCAAGATTAATTACATGAAAACATATGGACTGCAAACAAGTACAACACAAATACAAAAGAAATAAAAATCGTACATACACAAACTGATAATAAATTATGTTAAAAACAATTAATTTAATTAAATTAATGTGTGTCTGTGGAAAGAGAGAGAGAGAGAGAGAGAGAGAGAGAGAGAGAGAGAGAGAGAGAGAGAGAGAGAGAGAGAGAGAGAGAGAGAGAGAGAGAGAGAGAGAGATGATGATGATGATGATGATGATGATGAAACGTTTTTATTCAGGATAAAAAGTTTTAGGCATAGCAATGCCTATCTTCCAAACTGTCCTGCTACTCTACACATATAAAAATACATAAGACGATACAGCAAAAGAGAATGAATGAATGAATGAATGAATGAAACTTTATTTTCCAAGAAAAGAATAGGTGCGCAGACCTGTTTTCATTCTTGTCCTTGCTACACACTACAAAACAAAATAACGTACATAAAATCACTCTCTTACACACACACACACACACACGCGCCGGTGTGCAATTGCCGCGTGCACAGGTGTGTGCCGGATTAGCTTGTAGCCCGTACAGGCGCCAAGCCAAGCCTGCACAACCCTCCACACACACACACACACACAGACACACACACACACACACACACACACACACACACACACACACACACACATATATATATATATATATATATATATATATATATATATAATATATATATATATATATATATATATATATATATATATATCATGTACACATACATCCTATCACTTAAAACTATACTATAGCAAATATAAAAAGTATAAAGGATTTTGTACATAAAACCGCTATTGTTCTCATCATAAAAATCAACACGACTCACTCCAACAAGCATACAACAGGCATACACACACACACACACACTGGCACACACACACGCGCGCGTGTGTGTGCAAGCACGTAGGGATGCGCGCGTGCACACACATACACTTGCACACTCAAACAGCGCACAGCTAGATGCTATAGTCTTCAGTAAAAGTAATGTATAGCGATCCCGCAATCATCGCGCGCGCGGGTCGACGCGGTCCTCGCGGCGCGAGCGCCCAATGCTGGGTCTATCGACGGCATCCCGTCTGGCCAGCCGAGTCCATGGGGTCATGGATATTACATAATGCGGCTTGCTGGAATGCCAGCGGTATATTACATGCGTTCATAAATATAAATGTTAGAAGAGAGTGCAGACTATCCGTGAAATGCCGCATAAGGCATGGAGTGCTACATATAAAAATAGAAATAAAAAATAAAAGGAAAAATTAAGTTTTGTCTATATGTTTGAGCAGCTTGGTCTTGTAAGTTTTAAGCGATGGCGCGGCTCTAACATCCGCAGGAATAGAGTTCCATAACTTTGCACCAGAATAGGACAATGACGACCTATAAATGTCCAGTCGAGGCATCGGTACAACAAGATTGTTCCCTGGTGTTCGACTGGACCTCGTATGAGCAAAGTGGAACAAACTATTGAGATAGGCTGGTGTTTCTGAGAGGGTGATTTTGCGCATGAGCACCAACTTATTGTACTTAAACTGTTTTTCAAGTGGCAAAATGTCTAACAGCTTGAACTTATTGTCAGTACTAATGACTTCTGAGGGTCTGTCAACAATGAGTTTAATGGCTCTTCTGTGGAGCGAGTTCAGACGTTTTAAATTAGCATCGCTACTACCGTCCCAAATAGATGAGGCATAATCCTAATGTGACTGAATATGGGCATAGTAGAAGAGTTTCCTTGTTGGCTCATCGGCGAAATGTCTCAATTTCGACAGGAGAAATACATTTTTAGATACTATTTTACACAGTTTAGTAATGTGGCCTTGCCAGCACAACTTGTCGTCTAAGTTGACTCCAAGCACGCGTTGTTCTCTGACTTGCTCCACAGGCTGGCTGTTAAGTGTTAGTTGAAGGGGAGGGGGGTTCAACTGATGCTTTTGCCGTGTGGTAATCAGCATGCATTTGGTTTTAGTGGGATTAGGTATCATGGCGTTATTTCTGCACCAATCAGATACCTCATTTAAACTGTCTTGGAGAATCTTCACCATACATGTTACGTCTGATGACGAAACGTCTAGTGTTCCATCGTCTGCAAAAAGACTGCAAGTTACACTGGAGCCAGATATATGTAATGGAAGGTCGTTTATGAAGACAGAGAACAATAATGGACCAAGAATCGATCCCTGTGGTACTCCGTGCTTTATCACCCCTTCAGGTGAGTTTTTACCATTCACGTAGACATACTGTGTACGCCCATGCAGATATGACGTAATGAAGGCAAGTGTGTCTGCGCTTAGTTGATAGACATTAAGTTTTTGAACTAAAGTTTTATGATTGACGAGGTCAAATGCTTTTGAAAGGTCCAAAAAAACTGCTCCAGTCATTTGACTGCTATTTATGGCAGTAAGCCATCTGTCAACTAGGTGTACCAATGCTGTGTGACAGGAGTGTTTCCGCCGAAAGCCAGATTGTAATGGATGTATGAGTTTGTGTTTTTCTAGAAAATGTTGTAAGTGTGTGTGAATGTGTCTTTCTATCGGTTTCGACAGTGTTGACAGGAGCGAAATGGGCCTGAACTTGTTAGGGTCGGCAAGGTCTTTCGTTTTAGGTAGTGGGATCACTTTGGCTGTTTTTAGAGCAGATGGAAATATCCCCTGCTTTATGCAAAGGTTGTATATATATGTCAAGGTATCTACAATATAAGGTAGGGCCATTTTCAGAACTGAGCTACTAATACCATCATGGCCAGACGTACATTTGTTCTCCAGGTACGAGATTGATTTTCCCACGTCGTATATCGTTAACAGGGGAATGCTGAATGACGTATCAGGGTCCAGCCGTTCTGAACAAAACGTCTTTAGCTTTTCTGACACAGCTGAAGACTGATCAGAATATGTATTTTTTAGCAACGTACTGGCAGCCGAGAGGAAATGCTGATTCAAGATATCAGCTGATAACTGTGTACATTGTGCGGTATGTTTTGACCTCGTAAAAGCATTGATCGCTCGCCACACAGATACGACATCTTTCTTTCCGTTCATAAGACGGTGAAAAAGTGACCTTTGAGCTTTCCTCACTAAATGTTTAACATGGTTTCTTTGCCTTCGATAAGCTACAAAATCCTTCTTTCTTTTATAGTCATCTCGGAGCTGCATGGCATCCTTGATTTCCTTACTTAACCAGGCGGGAAGCTGGGGGTTCTTCACCCGTTTCTCTCTGAATGGAGCGTGATTATCGAGGACACCAAGGAACAATCCGTACCACTCAGACAAAGCATCGTTGGGGTCATTATGGTAGTACACTGTATCAAAGGGTGCGCTACTTAAATCACAAAGAAATGTTTCCTTGTTGAAGTGTTTAAGTGATCTATATCTAATAGTCGTGTGCTGATGTTTTCGGAATGACTTATCCGCTTTTAATGCCCAGCAACAGCATACCGGGTAGTGATCGCTAATCCCTACCTGAGGCACGTCTACCGCCATCACCCTTGATTGAGTAGTTGTATATATGTGGTCTATAAGGGTGGAGGAAGTTGGACTAACACGAGTTGCTGTTTTAACTAGCTGCTTTAAACCAAACATAGACATGGTGCACTCCCAAGCAGGGTTATTCAAAAACATGTTAATATTGAAATCGCCTAGGATCAAAATTTCAGAGCTGGACTCTCTGACCTTATCCATCATGACGATAAAGTCGTCGAACCATTGAAATGTTGATGCTGGATTCCTGTAAATGTACCCGACCAGCACGGGGCTTGATTTGTTTGCCCTCAACTCAACCCAAATGCATTCCACGGTTTTTGACTCCAGGTCCCCACGCCTGCGAGTAATACCGCTAATTGAATTATGAATGTATACTGCAATACCCGTTTGTCCCGGGCATTCAGCATCGCGGCGCAGTACAGTGAAGTCCTGGATAGAAACGGCCTCATCGCTGATGTTAGGATTGAGACGCGATTCCGTTACACCAAATAAGTGAAATGGATTGGGCTGACTCAAGAGGACACACAGATCGGGAACTTTGTTAGTTAAATGATAAACATTTAATGGCCAATATGTAACTGGCGATCATACGCCATGATTGCTAATGTATGTCAGTACTAAAGAGTACTAATGAAAAAGCTTATAAATGATACAACGGCAAATAAGAACTGAAATCGTGAAACAAGTAAAAATTAAAAATAAAAAATAAAAAAAATAAAAAAAAAATATCAGACCGCTCTAACACACAGAATGTGTGAGGCAAGTGAAGTAACTAACATAGATCTCACTACCTTGCGACCAGAAAATAACGTCACAACGTTCATTAATAGGGACTAATCCCTTCAGCACACTTCAACAGTCAAAGCTAAACGACCCCGCCGCGCGATAGGGGAAATAAATCGTTGTGTGAATATACGTAGAACACTAGTACAGAAAGTGTCCCGGTGCACAAGTACTAGTGCTATAAGCGTCACAAATCGCACAGAATGAGCAGATCGGTAGTCACGAGTACTGTCGGCAGAAGTCAAAAGGATGACAATATTAATATTGGACCACGTGCAGTGGTTGAAGTTAAAAACAAATGAATACGTCTCTGCGCAAACACAAAATGAGCAATGGCACGCAAGTAAATCAATTCGATGATGTTCAGTGATAGCAAAGCACAAAATTATGTAAGGAAGAGTAACTGAATGTTCTGGAAATTAGTCTAATACACACGCACGGGGTGGCTGTACTGTGCCCACAGTTCCTGCTGTGCGTATGGCGTGTATGTGAGCGGGGGGACGCTGAAAGGATACGTTGGTTGCGTCATGCTGAAGTGTCCCCATGGACCCGCCTCGCGATACTGTGGAAACGCGGCACTGTATGGTGGTAGCGGTGGTTGCTGCCACATAGGATACTGGCCCGGCATTTGTTGCTGATAGCTACATTGACTCTCTGCTGTACCACCAAACCTGGATTCGCTGTACTGTAATTCCAGACTTGGTGCTACAGCAGAGGACACTGACAGTCCACCTTGACTTTCCGTTGCAGCACCGAAGCTGGATGCACCACAGAGTGATTCCAGGTTGGGTGTTGCCGCGGAGACTGACTGTCTGCCGGCTGTGACATCAGCGTAAGTGTTGGTGGTGCCAGCGTGTCCTTCACGTCGCTGACGGCGGTCACGGCCACCACCTGCAGTCTGGTTGTTGGGTGGGGTGACATCAGTAGCTGGCCCGCCTCTCTTTATGTTGAGGGCCAGACTGATGGTGCCCTGGCGACTAGGATGGATGGGGTCACCGCGCCTGTAGAATTTTCTACGCGGGAACCCATCAACAGCAGTGAAGACCGGAGTGTTATCTATCAGTGTGACACCCAGCTTTCTGCACACATGGAACAGGTTACTGTTGGAGGCGGTGATGGCCCTGTACAGCTGGTGTCTACTGTCGGTCGGTAGGATGGAGGATGCCTGCAGACGAGCGTCGGGAAATACCCGCTTGCATTCCCGGACGAGCTGTTCCCACACAGCGCTTGTCACTTCCTTTTGTTTGCAGTCGTTGAACCCCACGTGGAAGGTCACCAGTGCTGTGTGGGACGCGTGTTGTCGCTGGAGCCAGTTGAGCAGGTGGGCAGTCCGCAGGCCAGAGACAGATAATATCTCTACTTTCTCTCTAGGGTAGGTGGGCATCTTCTCGGCCTTGATGTTGCGAACAACAGAGTCTCCAATGACCAGCGTGGTGGTGTCACTCTGCACTGTGTGTCGCAGTAGTTGCTCCTCTGGAGAAACTCTGTTGCTACGCTGCTGCTGGCTGTTGGCGTGGTCAGACCCGTTGTTGACCTCAGGCAGGCCGCCAGTAATCCGCACTGGTATGAGGCGCTCTGGGCTCTTCTCGGCTGCCCTCACAGCCTGTATCGCGGCCAGTTCTTGCATAACGGGTGGAGGGGAGGGAGACAGGGAGCAGCGATTGCATTGCCCGTTACCTGGCGCATAGACGCACAGCTGTCAACATTGGGAAACATGTCAGTTTGAATGTTACCACTCATGGCAGCGTCTGAGCTGTTGGACGCAGGGGGTGACTTCCTTTTCAACTGTTTTTGAATTTCCCTCAGGCGCTGCTTGTGGCTCTGTTTGGCGGATGATAGCTGGTTGACAGTGCCGTCTGTGACGTGTTGAGCTGTCTCCACACCAGTTATTCTGTCATCCAGATCGGACAACAACTCGCCCACACTTTTCTCTGTAACCTGCAGGTCTCTGGCTCTCTTGACCGCCTCATCACGGAGCTGACTCTCGAGCTGGTCAATCCTGGCTAGGGCTGCTGAAAGTCCTTTAAACAGTGTACTGACGTCAGCGCGAAGGTCCGTGATGAGGTTACAAGCACTTTTGAGTTGCGCTTGCAGAGTATCAGGGTCAGTGGTGTCCTCATCAGGACAGGTAGTCCCGCGGGCCGTGGTGGGTGCGGCCTCTGTATTATGTAATCCCAGGCCCAGGGACTAGGGACTGTAGTTCGTGTTTGGTCGGGTTGGGGGAAGGGGCGCGGCAGTGGACATTACACCATCAACTGTTGCCGCAACAAGGGCGTTCTGAAGTGGTTGGCCAGTAGATGTGGTGATGGGATTAAGCAGGGATGAGTGGTCGGGTAGAAGGGCTTTCGGCTGATAATCCCTTTTGATTGACGACTCCGCCGGCTGCACAAGAAGAGAGACTTCTTTGTTGTCCGAGGGAGTGGAGAGGGTAGGGGTGATGGGGGTGTCTGCTAGGGAGACAGCCAACAGCAGGCCCCGTGAGGAGTTGGGAGGGGTGGCGGGTGAAGTGACGGTACTTTCTGTAAAATCGGGGACAGATGCAAGATGGTTGCTGGTGACGGGGACATTTTCTGTAGGGTCCGCTGTACCGGCCAGGAGCTGTTGTACATAATCACAAAGGGCCCGGTACTCCGATCTCACCAGAGAGAGAGAGAGAGAGAGAGAGAGAGAGAGAGAGAGAGAGAGAGAGAGAGAGAGAGAGAGAGAGAGAGAGAGAGAGAGAGAGAGAGAGAGAGAGAGAGAAACTGTTCCTGGAATTTGTTTTGTGCATGCATGTATTGGTAAAAGGATAGTTGTCAAAATTCAGCAGAAAGTAACTGTGAATTATAGCAGGCCAAACCGAACCCAACTGCAGTCTACACAGATTAACAAAATAGGTGACAGAAATTAATTATTTACATAAAGTTCAAATAAGGCAGCCACAGACGTGTAAAAAGGCTAAGTTTGTTAGTTCCGGTTCATGTTAGTTTAGCCTTATGATGCTAATGTGAATCTTCTCTGGCTTTGACAATCACATTGTAACCGTATTACTGCAAAGAATAGGCTCATAGGTAGAGACGACCGCTTTATCCGAAAAAATAAAACCGTTAAAAAAAATAAAAGACCTAATTCTCTCTCTCTCTCTCTCTCTCTCTCTCTCTCTCTCTCTCTCTC
>BTPG01000001.1:77887479-77969979 GCA_036245525.1 Semisulcospira habei | reverse complement strand
CCTCAGCCGGGCGTGTCATCAGTCGTAGGCATATGTTCAGATGACTGTCTCAGTCTGAGGATGGTACATATGTATAGCACATCAATATATATAGCTTTTCAGGAGCCGCTTTGCCTGCAGGGGCGCATGAAACTCTATGGTTCTATATCAGCCGGGACAACCGGCATGTGTGAAATGCGGCCAACTCTATGTTGGAGAGACGGAAAGAACCATCAACGACCGTTTTAAAGAACATCTTCAGTCGGTCAAGTACCATTACAATAGACCGGTCGGGCGACATTTCAACCAGGCCGATCACTCCGTCTCGGACATTCGTGTTAAAGGCCTCTGGCTTATGCAAGCCAGTAATGTCTGGGCCAGGAAAGACCGAGAAAAATTTTTGATTAATAAACTGGGCACTGTGGCGCCACTCGGGATGAATATGAAAGATTAACTTTTTGGACCTTACCTGTGTCTTCTGCTAACTGTCATTTACCTTACCGAGTCGCTTCTGTATGACTACTCACTAACCAGATAGGTGCGGCTGGCGCTGATTGATATGTACTTTGTGCCTCCCATGGGGACTTTTTCAGCGCTGGCCATACGTTAAGTTGGATCCCTTGCCCTTCCCTGTCGGGCGCCTGGTCGCCGGTCCTTGGATTTATGCGCTGGTGTGGGGGGCGATCATGTGCATTCCCTTGGGGATGTATGTGGTCGTCTTGTTCGCATGCCTGTGCGTTCGTCCGTGGGCTGGAGGGTGCCTGTTGGGTGGGGCTGGTGGCTCTGTTTGTTTGCCTTCCCCCCCCCCCTCCCTTTTTGTTCTCTCTCTCTCTCTCTCTCTCTCTCTCTCTCTCTCTCTCTCTCTCTCTCTCTCTCTCTCTCTCTCTCTCTCTCTCTCTCTCTCTCTCTCTCTCTCTCTTCCCCCTTTCTCTCTCTCTTCCCTTTCCCCCTCCCCTTCCCCCGCCCCTTTTGTCTTTCTCTTCCCCCACACCCGGTTTTTTTTTTTTTTTTTTTTTTTTTTTTGAGTTACCCTTGAAGATGGTTTCACAACTACCTACTCTCCTCTTATACCATTATTCTCTTACTGAATTTGATTATTTGCTTTGTTTCATCGATATTCCTTGTTGTGTACCATGCTAAATGCTGGGTTTTTTTTCCCGGGGTCCTCCCGTTTTTCCCCGAGGTAGTCCTCAACTCGATGGTGATATAAGGTTTGCCTTCGGGTTGGTGTTTAGCTGGCTTTGTGTATTAGACACTCAGCCTACTTCGTGCCCAAGGGTACTCCCCGTTCGTTCTCTCTCTCTCTCTCTCTCTCTCTCTCTCTCTCTCTCTCTCTCTCTCTCTCTCTCTCTCTCTCTCTCTCTCTCTCTCTCTCTCTCTCTCTCTCTCTCTCTCTCTTTCTCTCTCCCCCCCCCTCTCTCTCTCTCTCGCTGTCTCTCTTCTCTCTCTCTCTCTCCCCGGCCTCACACACGCGCATTTACTTTTGCTCGCTCCTGCGCGCGCTTACACACACTCTTGTCTCTCGTGTTTAGTTTCTCTCGGAGTCTTTCTCTTACGATTTTTTTCTTTGACGTCATTTTTACTTTTGTTCTTCCTTTCCTTTTCTTTTCTTTTTCTTTTTACGTCACCTTCAGTTGCCACATTCCTTCTGCATCTGAAGATAAGTAGCGGCTAATGTCTCTGTTTGTTTGTCTATTTTGACAAAGGGTATTTACCCGAAATATTAATAAATTGTGTTGTACCGTTTTTTCTAAGCGTGTTTCTTTCTCCGTTGGGTACTTCTGTGACATGTAAGTAAACATGGCCAAAAGCCAAAGAAAAGAGACCTCTGTTCTCATTCGTCTTCAAGAAAGGAACAGCCCCTAAAGGCCCCGCCACACATGCCGGTTGTGCCCCGATTTTGAAGCCGATTCCGATCCGATTGCGGCTGGGAATCGGGTGTCTAGAACCTGCTCTATTTTTTCCGATCCCAATCGGCCCCGATTGTAAGCTTTAACCAATCAGAGCGCGTCTCGCAAAGCATGTCGTTTCAGTTTGAAAATGGCGGAAGATCAGTACCACCTTCGTTGTCGATGTTTCGCCCGCCTCTTCCCGAATATGATGCAAAACTTCTGCTAATGCAAGCACATCATCATCACTGTCAAAACTAGCAGCCATTCGCTGAACAGGTACGACTTGATCTTCGATTCAAACCGGTCAGCTAAATAAAGGTCGGGGAATGTGTGGCAGTGCACACGTTTTTGCAGTCCGGTCCGATCACACTCCGATTCGAAACTGCTCGAGAATCGGCCTCAAAATCGGGCATGTGTGGCGGGGCCTTAAGCAAGAGCACATCATCAGTACCATTAACCCATTCAGCCCTGAGGCCCTACAGCAGGAGATGGGTCGACCATGATAATTCAAAGGTAGTGCCAGATTAGCTTGGCGCCTGTTGACGCCAAGCCAATGGGGCACTACTCTTGAATTATCATGGTCGATCCATCTCATGCAACTGGTGCACAGTCGTTAGATGACGCCTCCCAAATTGGGAAATACTGCCGTCGGGCTGAATGAGTTAACAGACGGAGAACGTCGCGAGACTTGTTAAAAAATGTAAATACAGTTTTGAGCCATCACATTTTTGTGTGTGTGCAAGAAATAAATGATTTTAACCCATAAAGCCATGACATGCTATAACAGGATGTTCATCGGTCATGATAGTTCAAGTGTGGTGTCAGAATAGTTTGGTGCCTGTCGGCGCCAAGCTATTCTGACATCACCCTTGAACTGTCATGTTGTTCCATCTCCAGATCTTAGACCTCAAAAGATATCTAAACGAAATAGAAAACTTCGTCCTCAAGATGTAATGTGTTAACCCTTATCATCGGAATACAACAGTGTATGAAATATGTTTAACCAAAATAGTTCAAGGGTAGTGCCAGAATAGCTTGGCGCCTCTAGGCGGCGCCAAGCTATTCTGGCACCTCCCTTGAACTAAAGCCATTGGTCCATATCCTTATCTGTAAGTACTATAATGTAGCTTGCGTATGGCAGTGTGCAGATTTGAAGCTTTTAGCCTCAGTATGATATGGGTTAAAAGACAGTTTCTCTCTCAAGAGAAGTCTTGAACGGTGAAAGAAAATGATGCCTGTCGTTGCTGTGGCTACCTAAATGAGGGTCTTTAATGACAGGTGATCTCTCATATCGTTGGTCGCTTAAAACAGGTTCTGACATAGACATAATAACTAAAAGGGGGCAGGGTGGGGGAGGGGCATGACGTCACACTAGTAGGTGGATTAAGTTTCTTTTGCCTGTTATGGAACTGTCATCAAAAAGGGAATTTTCGAGGGAAAAAAACGAAAATGCATGTTTCGATTTAACGCGGCTGCAGAAAGTCATAAGACGTTATTCCCCTTGCGCTTGGACACACTAGTTGTATCAACCAGAGTGGGAATGGGTGGAATTTTCATGGGGCCCTGGTTAATGGGGACACTTGACAGCGCTCACTTACATTTGTCATAACATCATCACTGAACTTTGCGTGGTCTCCTCAGTGTCTCTGTTGGCTGATATCTTAGTGTGGACATGTCTTTGAAGAGGCACGTGTGTGCTGGTCTGTGAATTTGGACCTTACAGCTTTAGTTTTAAAGTCCAAAATCACAGACCCTCACACACGATTATAAAGAATTTAGTCTATTGTTTTGTCCGTGTCCTCCACTGCCGTCAGGGTTTTTTGTGTGTTTTTTTGTTGTTTTTTTTTTCACAGAGAAAAAGAGAGGGGACAGGGAGGGGGGGGGAGAGAGAGAGAGAGAGAGAGAGAGAGAGAGAGAGAGAGAGAGAGAGAGAGAGAGAGAGAGAGAGAGAGAGAGAGAGAGAGAGAGAGAGAGAGAGAGAGTTGGAAGAAAGGTGACATAAATCCCAAGACTGCGGCCCCAAAACGAGGCTGTCTGCATCCTCCATTTACTCTGTGTCCGCAGCGCCAAATATCGATTCTAAATTCTTTTTACGACATCGCGTCGTATATTGCGCCCCTGTATTGGCTCGGTCCACCGTCTGGTGTCGTCTCCTGTTAAACCCACATTAACATCCTCGCTCCGAGGAACAACGGCGACCAAACTCATGAGCAAGAGGCACAGATTCTCATGAGCCCCTGCGACTGCCTATGTCTCTTGCGGATAAAAGTTACGGGATGAGAGGTCGTCTGGTGATAATTTTGATCGGCCGTCTGTGCATGGAGATGTTTTCCTAGCGAGGCACGTGGCCATATTTCGTTTGTCGTGAAAGCATGTCCGCCTGCTGTGCACGTTCATATCGCTCGTTACAGATTTCTAGCGTACAGTAAACGAATTCACTTTAACTCATTGAGCCCGACGCACGTATTTCCCAAATTTTGGATGAGGCGTCATCTAACGACTATGCACCTGTTCCAGAACATGGATCGCCCATGATAATTCAAGGGTAGTGCCAGATTAGCTTGGCGCCGACAGGCGCCAAGCTAATCTGGCACTACCCTTGAATATCATGGTCGTACCATATCATCTGTAGTGCGTCAGGGCTGAATGGGCTAATTCAGTTCGTTCAAAGTGGGATATAGGCGCTCGGAAAGACCGATACCTGCTCAACAAGCTATGGATCAACCGTAACTCTTGTTATAGTCTACACATATATATGCTGACAAGCAAAGGAAATGCAACTTTATTAGAATCATCGATAACGCACCTGTCGCGTTTCATTTTGCTCGTCAAAATATATAATACCCCCATCAGTGGCGTTGGAAGACATTTTTAATTAGGGAACCCAGCATGTCTGACGTTATTTTCCAATCTCCAAATGTTCAGTCAACGGGGCCGGAGAGGAGATGGAAGGGAGGAAGTCCAACAGTCCAACAGTGAAAAAATCAAACGTAGAGGGGGGGGGGGGAGATAATAGAAAGTACAATACAAGAGAATTTTTGACGACGTCATCTTTCCACGATTTTTGCTGACAAAACACTCGTGTGACGTCACCTTTCATTTTTCCCAGATTCTAACTATTGTCTCTGACAAAACCTAATCATACATTGTTTTAAAAAATAAAAAAAAAATGATGAGCATTACCAGTCGAGAATAGTACAATACTGACCCAATGACCCATTGTCTTAAGTTGACCATAATTAATTAACTAATTACGGTCATTAACATCCACACGGTCGTTTCTCTCAAATCAAACCAAAATCCTGATAGTGCACTCAAATAAATATAATAATGTCATTTTACACACACCCCTGTCAGAGTCGATTTCTGAGGAACACGATTTTCTCAAGTAGAACTTTATACTTATTAACAAGTTTCAACTAACTTTTAGGAACCTGCAGAGGTAACCTTTAAGTGAGTTAATCCAGACCAAAAAGGTGACTGCCAAGCGTGTAATATGCAAAGAAGTACCCAACAAAGAAGAAACACGCTTAGAAAAGATGGGTACAACACAATTTATTAATATTTCGGGTAAATACCCTTTGTCAAAATAGACAAACAAACAAACAGAGAGATTAGCCGCTACTTATCTTCATTGGCAGAAGGAATGTCTAATTCCTTCTGCCAATGAAGATAAGTAGCGGCTAATCTCTCTGTTTGTTTGTTTGTCTATTTTGACAAAGGGTATTTACCCGAAATATTAATAAATTGTGTTGTACCCGTCTTTTCTAAGCGTGTTTCTTCTCCGTTGGGTACTTCTTTAAGTGAGTTGTCATAAGAACTTATTAATTACCTACCATAAGAACTTATTAATTACTTACCCTAAGTTCTTACAAGTTCTTACAAGAACTTGACTTAAGTCCCAAGATACTGAGACAGATTTGTCAAGATACAAGGACAATAAAAAAAAAAACTTTTTTTTTCTCAGTAGTACTCTGGGGGTGGTGCAGATGGGGTTAAATAATCAGGCACAAGTGGTGTAAATGACGTGTCATCTCTCTGTGAAGCATATGACAAAAATAATAAATGATTACCAAATCTGATTTTTATTTGTTTAAAAGATTGTGTAGTTTTTCTGTGGTTTCCTGAACACCAATCTGTTTTCCCATCTCTAAAAAACTAGCCTTTAGTTCTTCAACATTTACGGGAGATTGACTACGCATTTTATTCTGAATTTCAGACTTCTGTTTCTTATAAGTGTTCAAATCATCCTGCACCCTCTTAAATTCAATATCGTCAATAAAATTATCGTCCAATGCCTTACTGATAATAAGTTTCATACTGCTCAGCTTTGCACCCGCCAAAGTACTCAATGCTTCATGTTTCTGTAATTTCGTGTGAAACCTCTTGTTTAAGGCTTCCAAACCAAAGCAAGCCAGGCATGTAGCAACGCTAACGCCCTCAACTGCAATTCCAATTAAACTTCCAATTCCTGTGGCAAACAGAACAATACCCCCTACAGAACATCCAGCTGAAACTGCACCAACAGCCATTGAAGTGTTTTGTACAGAATTAAATACTGACTTATACCGTTTCTTACACCGTGAATATTTTGCTTCCTCACTTTCCAAATATTTAATTGCTTCTGTAATATTATTTAATCTGAATGCATCTCCCTGTAATGTTTTATCTGATGCAATTGGTACATGTGGATCAGGCGCAAGCGTTGTTTTAGTCGTCACAATTGATTCAGTCGGCTCAAGCGTTGGTAGTATTGGATAGAATTTTACCATATTTTTATTGTCAAATATTTTTTATTTAATCAGCAATTACATTTTGCAACTCGTCAAAAGTATACAATTTGCTGGCATAATAAAACAAAACAAGATCAATGTGTTCAAGGTTTATGTAACTTAGATGAACAAAAGTTGTTTTGTCGACTACCACCTTAACAGCAGGAATACTGCTTGAAACCTCTATATCAACCCCTTTTTTAATAGCAATAAAGACCTTTGATGATTCTTGCACAGAGTCATCCCAAGTTAGTTTTATTCCCTGTGCAATATCTGCCTCTTTCGCAGTAGTTACAGATCTCATGATAATTTTAAATACTATTGTCACTTCTTTTGCCATGGCAAAGTTTGCTGGTGAAAACACAACAGAAGTACCAGATCTGCCCCTTCTATTTGTAAGAAGATACTGTCTTTTTTCATACTCCTGTACTTTCAGTTTATCTCTGCTATTGTTGTCTGGGGCAAAGCTTGGAACAAGGCTTACAATCAGCGGCCCAGAGTTAACAACTTTTCTAAATACTAAGGCTCCTTCGTCATCAGTATATACATAAGGACTAATAAATTCAAACTTTATGTCCCAGTCAGTTGATGGTGGCTGTGCAGGCACAAGCGAAATTACCCACTTATTTCCCACATGTATTAAGTTGTAGGGCGCATTATTTACAAGAGTAGGCACAACTGGTACAGTAACATCACGCAGCTGACTAAGTTTAGGAATCTGTCTTTCACCGTCTTTCATGTCAACAATTACTTTCCGCTTGTACATGCCAGTTGAATCAAGTTCAAAACCATATATTTCTCCTACTTCTCCCTCCTTTTCAAAATCCTGTAAGTCTGCCAAATCTTTCAACTCTGTTACAGGACACGCAACTGGTATGATTCTCGGCTTTGGACCAGCACTCATTTTTATACACAAAAATAAAATTATTTAATTTCCAACACAACACTAAAATCATGCATTACAACTGGTTTGTTATCCTGATTAGTTACAGATATACACAGTGACTCAAAGAAACTAGAACCTAATTTCTTAAACTGCACAGGAAATCTAGCAACCACACTTTCACAATAGGGAGCAGTTCCAGTTGGCACACATCTCAACAAAGTTGAAGGCTTTCCATTGTGAACATTCTCAGTTGTGTTCAGTTCTTTCAAATAAACATTTAGCACTGTGTGTACTGCCAAATGAACAGGATATCTTCCAATTATTTTTTCTTTTTTAGGCTTAAATTTTAAAACTGCTTCATAAGTCCAATCATCAACACCACTAACAGCTACAATAGCAATATCAAATTTTGATTAAAAAACCAAGTAGTATTAAAAGTTTGTCTGTTAATATAAGCTGACTATCTTTTGGAAATTCCATTGTAACAAGCAAGTTAGCTGGATTTAAAGTTGCTTTAATTTTATACATATCTTGTAAAAATTCAGCTATAGTACAAAAGTCATAATACCAAGGCTGTAAGTGATTAGCACAAAACTTGTACGACCTATAGTTCCATGTACAGAATATTCACCATCATCTGTTACATTAAACCACTTTACTGTATAAAACATTTCATGGATAGCTACAGCCTTGCTACCATCATGATTATCAATCCCATTAGTTAACCACACTGGTTTGCTTGTGTCAAGATTTGTTAAGGTAATAAACATTTTTATTATCTCATAAAAAAGAAGGATGGAATTTAAATCACCAACAAGCGTTACTACAAACGCATTTCAATTTAATGTGAATGCCAAATATAATGTTGCACCTACTTATGAACAGAAAATAATTCAACTAACTCAGCTCGATATAGATGTAAGCGTACAAGATCTATTCCAAGTGAAAGTACCCAACCCCTTTGATCATTACCTAAACCCTCCAATAACAGACGATGCTACTGCAAGAAAGTGGTCTTCAAGTCCATTACAGATGTTTCAAAACCAGCTTAACTTTGCTATACTATGTTCAACTACAGGCTGTGGTGTTTCATTCACAGACCATTTGAATCACTCAAACAAACTCATTAGGTCTGTGTATCGTTTCCACACTTATTACCAGCTGAGACGTATACTGTCAGAACTTCATACACCATTACCCACTGAATCCAGTTTCAACAGGTATAACAACCCCATGGATATGAAAGTGTTTGAACACATATGTAATGAATTTAACATTAGTACAAAGTATGACTTTACACAAAAACTTGATGATCACAAAGGTATGGGTACATTGTATTATGCTATGAGTCACAGACAATACCCTCAAGATTACTGGCCTCCCTACACTTCATTCTCATCAACATCTGAAGTGTGGTTAGGATCAATAGAACAAAAACAGTCTAATGCCTGGACCACATTTATTTTAGACAAGAGTGACGGGTTTACTCAAGCGGGAGTCGAGCGTGTAAATGAGTCTATCAGAACATATGTCTGGTGTATCCTAGGAGCACAATTACTAACAAAATCAAATATTTTGAATGGAAGTGGTAAATTTGAAGCACAAAAACAGTTTCTCGCAAATCTAGAAGATTCAATAAACTCAGTGGTTGATCTTCCATCAAGCATACAGCGTTACCAAGATGTACTCAGATATGCCAGATCAAAAGTTGACTTTGTAGTAGGCATCGGGTTATACATGTTACCATCTGACCTTCAACTCCAAATGGGGACAATCACAAATTATAATAACGAAATCATTGTTGCAGGTGTTGGTCAGAAATTAGGACTCAATCAATCTGTAAATTTGGGGGCCACAACCACACATGTACAGTCATTAAAACCATTAATGACACCTCCGGTAACACCCCCGGCCCCAGCCCCAGCCCCAACAGTAATGCAAGATGTAACACCATCACCATCCCCTGACACACATGAGTCAGAGAGAAATGCATTGGTAATAGGCCTAACGGGATTAGGGGTTTTACTTCTTTATCTGTTTCATTAAATAACCCACCATCAACCCTCCTACTGTAACCAAAAATACCCACACATGCTCTGCCATAAACCCTACTACCTTTGCTGCAGTAGTGATCAACCAACTGACAACAGTGCCTATTATACCTGGCAACGCATCCATCACTTTCAGAGCCAAGTTCTTAAGCAGGTCTGATATGTGAGACAGTTCTTTCTTTACCCATGACTGTAAATCTTTTGGGTCAGTGGGAGCCGGTGGGCCTGGTGGACCTGGCGTTGCTGGAGGTGGAGAACCACCAACCCCGCTTGCGCCAGAGACAGCCAACACAACAGTACTGATAATAAATCCAAGAGCAGTAATTAAACTTGCAATTGTGATACCCTGTTCTCTGAAAAGTGTTTTAAGTCTCTCAGCCAATGTTGTGTCTTCGTGAAGTATTTTCTGAATAGTTTCCCTAATCCTGTTGACCTGTGTTTTCAGTTTTTGTCTTCCAATACTAATTGTTTCTAACCGTCCTGATCTTTCTATCTGCAAATCATTTAATCTGTGTTGTATTCTTTCTTTCATTTCTGTGTCAAGATTCCCATTGTCTGCGGTAGCCAGTTTCTCTTTTTCATGTTCTATGTGTTTATCAAGCTCACCCAGTTTGGCTACATTATTCACCATCTCACCTCTTATTGTCTGCAGTGATTTATCCAAGCCCATTATCTCTCTCATTGACAAAGGTAAATCATCTATTGTTTTCATAACGTCATTTATTTGTCCTTCAGTAAATGAGGTTTCTTGTATCACTGTGTTTGCTATTTCTGGTAGTCTTGTTACTGGTGCCATTTCAATTTCTTGCCCTGTTGGCAACTTTGTTTGCGTGTCTTGAAGCGCACTAACCAGTCTAGGCGCAAGTGGTGGCGCGGGAGACCCTCCAATACCAAGGTACCTTGCCAACCCAGAGTTACCACCAACTTCACCTTTAATTGTACTTAAAGCTCTAAACTTAGAAGGATTATTTTTATGTGTTAGATATATTTCCCCTCTGTCCGTATTTACAAATAAGTGTTCTTTTTCATATTTAAACTGATTAGGATCTATTACATCTGGGCGTGCTCCAACACTGTCATAAAATGAGTTTACTTTGCTTTGTAAAAGTTCCTGTTGCAAACTAAAAGTATTTTCCATTCCAGTCATATCTGTGATACTGGTATCTGAGACATTCATGTCATCCATTTCAAAATCTTCATGATTAAATCCTCCCACTGCCATTGTTTTATTAATTTAATATTTTTTATTGTGCATAATAAAAATGACACAGTCTTATGTATCAAAGTTAGACCCATATAGAAAACTACGTGAGCCTATTGGTGTTAAGGGCATTAGACAATCAATCGTCATTACAAACAATCCAAGTACCATACACCAGAACCAAACACTTACAGTCAAGTTTCCAAATTTAGGTCCCAGTGACGTTATTGTTCCTGGCACTGCACGCCTTGCATTTAATATCGAACTATCATCAGATGCAGATGTAAACAGAACACTAGTTAACAATCTTGGCAGAGCAATTATTAGAACTATTAAAGTAAAACTTGAAGGACAGGAAGTGTTTAGTCTTGACGATGCTGATGTGTTTTACTGTTACAAAGATTTTTGGCTCACAAGAGAAGAACGAGAAGATCATATTTACCAAGGCATACAGTCTGATAATGTTGGTAAACTTCGAATCAATGCCGGAGATAAAGTAACTACTGGGGGTGGGCAAGGACATTATTATAGCTGAAACATATGGAACCAGGTTTTACATTCCTCTTGAGTTTGAAATCCTGACAGCACATTTGCCTTATTACCAAGGAGCACTGAATGACCGTCTGAGTTTTGAACTAACTTTCAAAGACTACTCCAAAATTATTAAATCATCTGATCTCAATGCGACATATAAGATTTCTAACATTTCTCTGGAATACAAAATTGTTACACATACTGATCTAGCCAGACTCATTCAAAATCAGTACCAGACAAAACTTCCAATTTATTATGACCGTGTGATTAGACACAGTTTAATGCATAAAGACAAGAGCGACCCAATGTGGAACATAAACCTGAACACACCTGCCAGGTCACTGAAAGGCATTCTTATGTTGTTTGTTGAACCGGCGGCTCCATACAAAAGAGATTCAGAAAATTCTACAATACAAAGATTACACATTTGTCTTGTACAATCGAAGGCCGCCCAAATCAAGTGTATGCATCAATTTTGTTACCTTATCAACACTACGACGAGATCACAAAGTATTTTGCGGGTGGAAGGATTAGAGATAAACCTGCAAATATTGCGTGTAAAGATTTACATCTGTATGACGTTAGGATTGGTCAATACCTTACAAATAAGTATGCTCTTTGGCTAGACTTTCACAGTACGGACGATGATTATCTTCATCGGTCAGGTCGTACTGTTGTGAACGGCAGTGATGGGATTACAATTCAGATACAAAAAAGGTTGAAACCGCTGCAGCCATAAATATATATTTGTATCTGATTTATGACGCACAACTCAATATTGCAGAAAGCAGACTAAGTGGTCACATATATTAAAATTATATTGTTTATTAAAATGAACTTAATGACACTTGACCCACACTGTGGTTTGTTTTGTGGGGCCACTGGGTGTGGTAAAACTGAATTTGTACTTGACTTATTACAAACAAGATACATCTATCATTTCAAAAACATTGTAATATTCTGTCGTACTATCAAACATAATAAAGCTAATCATAACCGTTTATTCATTTGGACTGACAGCAACATTTATTTAGTCGACCCTGAGAAAAAAATGAATGACTACCTGCAGTATTTTTACAAACAATTTGAAGGACAGCCAACTTTGTTTATAGTTGATGACTGTTCTGCAGAGAAAGACATTGTCAAAAAGGGAAACACTTTAGCAGAACTTGCTTTCAGTGGCAGACACGCAAATGTAAGTGTATGGATTCTCACTCAAAAATATAATGCTGTACTGAAAGATTTTCGAGAACAGTTAAAGTTTATCTGTTTGGTTTACTGTAAAGATCGTGACAGCTTGAGAGAATGATGTCATCCCTAATAAGCATGAATGGAATGATGTAAAAAAATAACTGAAATCAACTAAGCATCTAAAGCTTATTTTAAAGACAGATCAACCCACAGGGTATGGGTTAGTAAATTAATTTATACATTTGTTTGTCCAATAAAAAATGACAGATAGACAAACCCAAGTGTTTGATGTTACAGAATGCTTCAAAGATGTTAAGTGTTTTTATGACTTAAAATCACGTGTGTTTGAACCCAGCTTTAAACTCTCAACACCGACAATAAGGATATACATGTCATATAATGTTACTTTGGAATATTCAGATGGATCACCTCGTTATGATTATGAGACTGTTGATCTTAAGACAAATGCTTTTAAAGTTTATAATGCTAACAGTGACCACTTGCGTTGGTTTGAGGCACTGTGTAAAAACATATTTGATCAACTAAGAAAACTACATTGTTATATTGAAAGTGTTACATTCAATAAAGTGATATTACATCCTGCAGGACAAGACTTCAAGGCATACACCAGGGAAGTGGTTGACTTGTTTATCATAACTATAGTTAATACAGTATTACATAAGGTGCGACAGTGTTAATTTTTTTCCCCATTTATTATTTTGTCGGACAAATAAAAATGACAGACAATGTTCAAAGCTTATGAGGCTCGTCAAGTCAATCAGGTTTAAGAAACGTGTTTCACGCAACAGACTTGCCTATATCCAATACTAACAATGTCTATGAATCAATAGAAAACTCTTTTTCTGTCATACAAAATAATCTTCTTACAGGTAGTGTAAAGATTCAGATTGTTGCTAAAATAGAATTTACTAGAGTAGATGGTGAAGTGATTGTATCATATATATCAACAAGACAACACACAGTTAACACAAGAAGGGAATTAGAGAACGTGTTTAGAGACAGACTATTACCTGACTTCCTCCAGGCAATTGACAGTGCAAAAATGAAGGGGTCTGGTTGGCACGAAGGACATGTACATGAATTACAACTAAAGCAGTCAAGGTATCATCCTATATTAGTTAAATCATGGTTGCCACTGCCAACAGAGGTTGTAAACAAAAAGGCTGTTGTTAATATACAGAACAATGACCACTATTGTTTCATGTGGTGTGTGCTTGCTAAACTACACTTTATAAAATCAAAACCTGAACATGTATCTAACTACACCAAATTTGTAAATGAACTCAACTTCAGCGGCATTAATTTCCCTGTTAAAATAGAAGACATAGACTTGTTTGAAAAACTAAATCCTGGTATATCTGTAAATCTGTTTGTGTGGGATAATGAGTCTGTTGACAAGTTACAACCCATTAGAGTATCACCACTTCCTCCAACCTACGGACAGCCAGAAGATAAACATGTTGACATGTTATTAATTGGTGATGACAATAACTTCCACTACACAATTATCAGGAGTATGTCACGTCCAATTCATAATCATGTATCAAAATATGGTAGGAAAAAGGAAGTGTGTAAAAGATGTTTACAAAGATTCTCCTCTATTGCAGTAGCGCACAAACATGTCCTGCATTGTAGGTCAGCTGATGACATTCAAACTGTACTTAAGTACCCTGATCCTGGTAGTCAAGTGTATTTTAAGAACTATGGGAATCAGCAAAAGCTGCCGTTTGTAGTGTATGCTGATTTTGAATCACTGGTAGTACCATATGAGGGTCCTGTTCCTGAATCATTACCAAAGACTATAAAGTTGAGTGACCAAGTGGTGTGTTCTTTTGGATATATTATTGTTAGGTCAGACGGTTTGCATTCAGAACCTGTTATCTACAGAGGTGAAAATGCAGCAGCTGAGTTTTTAACAGAAATGAGACATCTGTATAGTAAGGTAGTACAATATCTCACAACATGTCAGATGCCTTTGGTGATGTCAGAAGAAAACAAACTTAAATTTGATACAGCTGTGACGTGTTGGATTTGTGAACAACCTTTAGGAGGTGACAAAGTTCGTGACCATGATCGCATAACTGGATGCTACAGAGGTGCTGCACATAACAATTGTAACTTGTTATTAAAAACAGATCCAAAGACATATAAACTGCCTGTCTTTTTTCACAATCTCAAAGGGTATGATTTGCATATTATCATGCAGGCTGTAGACGAATCTTACAAAAACATAAATTGTATTGCCCAGACAACTGAGAAATACTTGACATTTAGGTTAGACAAATTAGCATTTTATGACTCAATGCAACATTTGCCCTCAGCACTTGCTAGTTTGGCAGAAGGACTGACTGAGTATCCAATAACAAGTAAATATTTTGAGCCAGACTTGATTAAGAAAGGTGTTTATCCATATGAGTACATTGATCACTGGGTTGTGTTTGAAGAAAGGAGACTGCCACCAAAAGAGAAATTTTATTCTACACTTAACGGTAAAGGCATTTCTGACTCTGAATACCAACACGCTCTTGATGCATGGGGTAAACTAGGGTGTCAGACAATTGGTGACTACCACGACCAGTACTTGAAAGCTGATGTTTGCTTACTAGCTGATGTATTTGAAAGTTACCATGAGAAGGGTTTGTTACACTACAGTCTTGACCCTGCGTGTTACATAACTAGTCCTGGCATTACATGGGATGCATTTCTGAAATCCAGTAAGATATTTATAGATCTGTTGTCTGATCGTACGATTGGTGAAATGGTGGAACACGGATTGAGGGGAGGCATTAGTATTGCAGCGAACAATTATGCCAGAGCAAATAATAAATATCTGGACGACCCGGACTTTGACCTTAAAGGGTCAAGGTCATTCATTATGTACGTGGACGTGAACAATTTGTATTGCTGGGCAATGTGTGAATTATTGCCCTTGAAAAACTTTTGTCTGTTTGATTTTTCACAGTATGATGTAACAGGGTTAACAAACAATATTATGAATCTTGACCGGAATGATGCGAAGGGTTGGATCTTTGAAGTAGACCTGGAGTACCGACACCATCTACACGATTACCATAATGATTATCCATTGGCTGTTGAGAAAATGAGTATGACAGGGAAAAAAGAAGACACTAAACTTGTACCAAATCTGAGTGACAAATTCAATTACGTTTGCCACTATCGCTTGTTGCAGTTTTACATCAGACATGGGTTAGTACTAAAGAAAGTTCACAAAGGTATTCAATTTGATCAGAGTGCTTTCATGAAAGATTACATAATGAAAAACACAACATTGCATGCCAGAGACAGCAACACTGCATTTGACAAAGACTTCTTTAAACTTATGAACAATTCCTGTTTTGGTAAGACTATGGAAAATCCTCAACACCACAAAGATGTGAGACTTGTTACAACTGAATCGGGTGCAATTAAACTTACAGGTAAGCCACAATACACAGGGTATAAAGAGTTTCATTCATCATTGTATGCTGTGTCACTCAAAAAAAAGATTGTCAAACTGGACAAGCCAGTATTCATTGGTATGGCAATTCTTGAGTTGTCAAAACTGTTGATGCTTGAATTTTATTATGATTACTTCAAGCCAAAATATCCTGAGTGTCGTCTGCTATACACTGACACTGATTCTATGATCATTGACGTGCCTACTGAAGACTTTTATGAAGACATGAAAACAGAGTTACACATGTATGACACGTCTGATTACCCTAAGGACCATCCACTGTTTAGCACACAAAACAAGAAAGTGCCTGGAAAGTTTAAAGACGAACTGAACAGTGTGCCAATAGTTGAGTATGTTGGACTGAGATCAAAAATGTATTCTATACTGCATCAAAAAGGAAGTCAGTCGAAAGCCAAAGGAATAAAAAAAAAAAAAACAGCAATAAAAAATAAAGACATACGTCATGAACATTACAAACAAGTGTTAGATGGTGCATTAATGCCTGATTATCCGAACAAGTCACTGAGATCAAATAAACATAATCTTGAATTGATCCAAACACATAAGAAGTCACTTGCAGTTGGGGACACAAAACGTGTGTTTCACACTAAGGAAAAAGCTTATGCGCCTGGACACTACAGGCTCAAGTTATCTGAAAAAATAGCCGATGAACTGGTTGATGTATTAATCAATGACTTAGTTACTGAAATGAGTAACGGTGTCTTGGGGAATAATCTGTAATTCTTCTCTGGCAAATGCCCTCTGCGGTGCAGGCTTGTACAGATAATATATTGTTGCATCAGCACCAGGAATTATTTTTTTTTTATATTATGTACAGACGTAGACCAGATGGGGTTGGTTGCCGTGCGTCTGACGTCATTTTCTGATTCTCCAGGTTGATATAAATATCTTGCTTGTTTAGTAAATAAACTTATGTCTGGAGGTGGGGTTGGTCCTGTTTTTGGCTCTGTAATTGTTTTCAATTTAATAGCATCAGCAGGCTTTGGGCGCAAGCCTTCTCCTTCATTATTCATTGCTTTTATCACATGTGGTAATCTTTTTACCCACTCAGTGTTACGTGCGACATGCATAAGTTCCTTAGAGTACTGGTAACTGAAAAGTCTCTCTGATAACTGTTTGTTAAAATTCTCTACAATTGCCTGTGATCTGTGTCCGCTTGGAATGCCGCGTCTAACCAGTATGCCATGCTTTGCAAATAACTGATTAACTGCGCCTTTAAATTCAGATCCATCATCAACCTGTACAAGTCTGGGGTATCTTAAAGGGCCTCAACTATATATCTTTGATAATGCTGTAGCAACTGTTGTAGCAGTTTTGTCAGATATGGGCTCAGCGTCCTTGTATCTTGAAGCAATGTCGATGACAGTTATTGCGTACTTATATCGTTTCTTTCTTATTGTGTCATGGGGTAGAAACAGGAGGTCCATTTGGTGCGTGTCATTTGGGATAGTGTTTTCAAAATGAGGACGTATTATTTTTCTTGGAGCAGGGAGGTATATTTGCCATATTGCTTGTCTCTCTAACCATTGTTTTATTTGATTGAGTGACACATCTCCGCCCACAGCGGCATGTAATTTTTGAATAGCTGTTTGTCCTTTCCAATATCCAATTGGTGAGTAATATATTTTCGATAGTTTATTTTCTACGTTCATTTCTTCTAGCAATATAAAGACCAGTAAAAAATACAAATGTCATTCCCACTAGAACAAAGATTATCTCCCCGTTTCTTTGTTCTGTACTTGGTTTGTAATAGTCACTTAGTTTCGGTTTTGGGACAGACATGTCATTACCCGTGACAAGATAGTATTCACGAATTGCGTCGTCTGTATTTGAAAACGTATGCTGTGCGTGGCCTTCAAGCCTCAGTTTTTCATTGATGAAATCAAGTTTTTCTATTTGTTGCTTTTCATACTCTTGTTGGGCTTGTGCAAGTTTTTCTGATGCCTCATTGTGGCGCTTCATTTCTTCTGCTGATTCTTCTCTACCCATTTTTGAAAAGAGATAGTTTGATCCACTGAAAACAAGTGCATTGACCATGGCACCACCAATCATAATAGCTATCATCGCCATACTTATTTTATTTACATAGAAACATTTTCTGGAATAATTCCCTGCTTGACAAGAAAGTCTTTCGTCGCAATTGACGCTGTAACAACTGCAATTAGCTTTGCGCTGTCTTCAAAGTCCAATCTACTGAGGTCTGCCGATTTCATTTTGAGAAGACTTTTTCCCAGCATAGAATAAGCTACTACTAGTCCGCTGATTATGGCAGAGTGATAGATAAGGTTCATCAAGTTCTTTGTGTCACTCATTTTCTAATACAAGAAAAATTAAAATAAAAAATTTATTTATTGCATGAAAAATGGGTCAACGGCTTTGGATGCTACTGGTAATGTGGTGACTTCTGGTTTTGTTTATGGAGTGTCTGATTTTTTGGACGCTGTACGAGTCTGTGGATTGTAGTTTTTGTATAATTGGTAACCTATGTAACCAAATCCGGCAACAAATCCGGCAATTATATATTTTGCTGTTTCGGGTTCAGGGTTAGACTTAGTTGATAGTCTTTCACTTTGATGAGGGTGTGACAATCCTGATGGTCCTGTCGGTGTTGATAGTGTTGGTCCTGACGGTATTGACACTGGTCCTGATGGTCCTGACGGTGCTGACGCCTGGTCAGTCACATGAGCCTTTTCTGTTTGCGCTTGAAGCTGCAATTTTTTTTTTGTCTGTTATATTCGGCTAATCTTTTTGCAGCCTCTACCCTTCCTGGACTTTTAGTCTTAGTCACCGTTGGAACCTGCGTCAAAACAGGGTTCTGTTGTGGGGTCGTCTTGTTCTCGTCCATTTGGTCCATCCTTTTCTTTTTCCAAACAAATTATTTTGGAGAAATCAATATGACTCCCAGTGACAAGCAAAGTTACCACAGGTGCAAGGTAATTCCCAAACTTGTAAAACATGATGCATGTTAATTTACCAATTGAACTTGAAACAATAGGATTGCTTTCAAGGTCGTGTGAAAGACTGTCAGTGTCTACAGGTAGAAAGTGACTCACTGCTTTTGTGTATAGGCATACAAGAGATCGACTCAAATCACGAGTCATTAGTGAAGTAATGTGATTTTCATATTTCAAATGAAGTTTAATTAGCTCGTCAGCGGTGAGAGATTCTATATCCTCGGTCATGTATTGTTTTCCTAGATACGCTTTTGATTTGCCTGACACAACTACAGAGAGAAGACACTGTTTTTTAGAGTCTAAGTCTTTGTTCTCTACAGCATTGATATCATTCAATAGAAGGAGTTTGTCTTGGTTCATTTTATCATAATATAAAAGTTTTAAAACAGAAAACAAAATTGCAGGCAATTTTGAAATTTGTTATCAAGCAAAATCATGTTTTTTTAGAAAGTACATAACAGTAACTTCATACATTTTACGTTTACCCCAGACAAGACTTGTCTGTCCTATGTGGTGTGATTTTTTTTTTCAGAACTCAACCACCCACCAAATCTTTTGCCTCAAGGTGGGTAAACAAGTCTCATCAACAGTCTAGAGTGTCGTCAACAAAGGAAAGTGTGACATATATATCGTTAACACGGCACACTTAATAGGGAGTTCTGAGTGGTGCAGAGTATTGATTTGTTATGAGTTGTAAATGCTCATAGTCAAGACTCAACAGCTTACTCCCAAAGACAAATCTGAAAGTACAACTGACTGTACATTGTAAAACGGGAGTCAGGTATGGGGCTCTTGAGGATCTGTTGTATATGTTCTCAGACGGGTGTCTGTATAAAGCAGAGTATGATTTTCAAAGGAATGTGTCTCTTTTCAGCTGTTTCAGTCTATACATGTACACCAGTCTAACCCGACCACCAGCACATAAATTGAATAGGAGTTATTATCGTCTCACGCACTGGTGGGTTACAATGGCTTGCGTCAGGTATGCACCCGGAAGAAATATCTTACAATAATATTATAGTGAACCGAGGTCGTACTTAACCACCTTGTGCATTTGATGGTGGGTGTCATGTATGTTGTGTTTGTGTGTATGTTAGCGTGTGTGTGTATGTGTGTGTGTGTGTGTGTGTGTGTGTGTTAGCACGTGTGTTAGTGATATGCATGTGTGTTAGTGTGTCTGTTTGTTAGTGTAGACTTAACATGTCTTACAAAACAATACAGTACAGTGTTTTGGTGCAGTGTTCCACCTCGCTGGCAAATCAATAACACACTACACGCACACACTACATTGCACACAAAACGGAGACACAACACAAAACTTGCTCCACCAGTCTGGTCAGGTAGCGTTAAGACTCGTCGGGTTGTTTCGTCATTAAAATATGCATAAAGTTTTGAAAAGACCGAGATCGTTTTTAGCCTTAGACATGACCGGATAGTACTTATCTTTGCCGGGTGGGGGGTTTGGTTGCCGGTTGAGCTGTTATAATTTATGCAAAGTGCTTTTTACCGGATGAGATGTTTTTCTAATAAAATAATAAATCTATGGGAAAAAAAATTATTTAAAAAAAATGAAAAAAAAAATGAAAAAAAAAATGATAAAAGGGCTGCTTGGTGACCTGGCACCTGCTTTCACAGGAATCGATGTAACCCGGGTTAATTTCATGCGCTATTAACCCCCCTATGGAGGGGGGGGGGGGCTAACCCTGGCAGGTAGTGCATTCACCTTTTCCTGTGAAAGCCCTGTAGTGTAGAGAGTCAACTGGACGCCGCGATCGGGAAACGAACCCGGCACAGTGAATTTAGTTTGATCAATACTAAACTTCACTAAACCAGCGAACTATCCTCTCGGCCACAAGCAGTCCCAAAGAAACTTAGGTTATTTATGTATTTATGTTTGGCTGTTGACTGAAATCCTGGAAAAAGCAGTGTTCTTGAGAATCTAACTCTAAAAAAATCTTGAGAATCTGAACCTACAAAGAAAGAGGCTCGTGAGAATCTAAGTCTCTTGCAAAAATAATCTCTGGTTTTTACCTCCTCAAAGGTAGGAAGTCAGATGTGTCAGAGTCAGGTGCTTCTTGTCTAAGCCTGTAACATGTTATTTTAAGATAACTTGGCATTGGTGGCAAGTTCCTGAGAAAATATCATATAGTTCCTGTGTGTGTGTGTGTGTGTGTGTGTATGTAGCGTGTGTAGGTATGTTTATTTGTACAGTACACTTGTTAACTTTGTTGACATGCCTCGTGTGTGTGTGTGTGTGTGTGTGTGTGTGTGTGTGTGTGTGTGTGTGTGTGTGTGTGTGTGTGTGTGTGTGTGTGTGTGTGTGTGTGTGTGTGTGTGTGTGTGTGTGCCGCTTATGTTTATGTGACTCTGTAAGGGTGTTGGCTACTGTAAATGTAAGCATCTTGTAAAATAAAACATGTTTTTTTATGTTCTCAGAAGAAGGAAGTCATATTCAGTAGAGCTCAGCTATAGCCCTTTCCCATTTGTAATAAGGAAGTTAAGCACGAGTATCCTCCCTTTGCTACACCGAGTTCCGGCAAGATGGAAGCAGACATAGAACGCATGAACGTGAAACAATTAAAAGATGGACAACTTGTCAGTGGAAAAAAAGAAGAATTAGTGCGCAGAGCAAGAGGCACATTTCTGCTGCGAAAAGATGTTGAGGATGCTGTCGATGATGCTATGGAAAGAAATGATGCAGGTCAGTAAACGCCGGCAGTTGACTCCACTGACCACTGCCATATGATATATTATAAATATTTCATATTTGTCAGCATGTGCTTCTTGTGCTTTGGACTCTGTTTATAAATTACATTATTGTCATATGTGTGTGTGTGTGTAAAATTTGATCTGCGAGTTAGTAGTTTTGTAATATAAGTAAAATCAATTATCCCTGATTTCTTATATAAATAAAGTATTCTACATGGCATAAAGTACATGAAATTGTTAATATTAAAAAAAATTCATAAACTTTATAAAAAAAAAATCAATGTCTGTTTACTTGAGTACCTATGCATTTTAGTAGCGCTATCAAACGTACTTCGAGCAGTCCCCTTTATTATTATTTAATTTAATTTTTTTTTTTTTTTACAAAATGCTGAGTGCTAACTACTAGCATCTATTTCATTGTCATAGTCAGAGTTCCTTTCAAATAATGAGTATGAAGTTAAAAATGATGTAACATGAGATGATATGATTTAAAATATATATATATATATATATATATATATATATATATATATATATATATATATATATATATATATATATATATATATATATATATATATATATATATATATATATATATATATATATATATAAATTTTAAAAAAAGAGAGAGCTATAGGCAACAAGTAGAGGTTTCTAGCAGTTGTTGCATTTTTTTTAATCGCATATTCAAATTAAACTAATGCAGGCTGTAAAATAGATACCAACATAATCAATATTATATAATATAATATTACTAATTATTTATTTGTTATAAGACTTCTAAAATTACAACTGAGTGTCATTATTATTAGTAATAACACCACAGATGTGTTGTTTAAAACATTTACTGTCAATTTTCATTCATACAGTATTTTTGCTTATTTTACGGATTGGTCACTATTTATCTTGAAAATGAAGTGGTGGTGTGGGTGACACCTTCTTTGTCCTGTTGCATCGGGGCGATGGCATTGCTGGACTACTACAGTACTAGTACTACTAATACTAATACTATAGACTAGAGGAAATCTCAAAGTGTGATTAATAAATAAAGCTTCATTAAAGAAGACTAAATAAAGCTTCAGTAAATAAAAACACAAGTAATAATTCAAATAATTTACTAACCGTAGAGAGTTTAAAAGTTCGATTCGGGAAAACAGATGGGACATCATCACCAAATACAGGTCCACGTTTTCCAACAAAATGTTCCGAGCAAACAAGTGGATATCTGACCGTGTTATAATCTTGTCGGATCAAACGTAAGCGCTGCTCCCAAGCTCTTTTAAGTTGCTTGTTTGCTGGACAGCTACGTAGCTTGACAACTCTTCCGTCAATAATTTTTCCTCGGTGGTTATGGCAAATAACACAGTAATGTTTTCCACCTCCACATACTTTTGCCGATCTAGCCTTTAATGCTGACGCCATTGTCGAAACAGCAGCCGGAACTCAGTGAGCGTTCTCCTACGCTAAAGAGCAGCGAAAGATAACCCGTACTTGATGAGAAGTGAGACTGTCCTATACAAAGGCCGCTATGCTGGTTACAGTGTTTGTTAACTGTGTGCCGTGTAGTTTACTGTGTTCTTCCTGTATATGTGTCCTTTGTGTGTGCGTGTGTCTGCGTGTGTGTGTGTGTGTGTGTGTGTGTGTGTGTGTGTGTGTGTGTGTGTGTTTATGTATTTATGTGTGTGTGTTTGTGTGTGTGTGTGTTACCTACCTCTAACAAAATCTGTTTTACTCATAGTGCAGGCATTGACAAGTTTTGAACACAGCCTGCGCAGAGCTGTTTTCAAAAGAGGTTTTCAAAAGAGTTGTACTGAGCCGTCTTTTGTTAACAAGTCACGGCGACCTGTCCCCCACTCTGACAGCACTTTCTAAAGGCCTAGTCATGCGTGACAGGGTACTTGAATTTTGTGTTGGCAAGAGATTTGTGTGTAATAAGACTGGCTAGTTTTACGTTTTTCAGAACTGACAGTATTGAGAGACAATGAAGAGTAATTTACTAATTATTAAATTAGGGGGGGGGGGGGGGGGTGTAAAATATCATTAGTTTATTACAGAGTGCACTATCAGGATTTTGGTTTGATTTGAGAGAAACGGTCATGTGGAAGTTAATGACCTTAATTTGTTAATTAATTAAGGTCAACTTAAGACAATGGGTAATTGGGTCAGTATTGTACTATTCTCGACTGGTAATGGTCATCATTTCTTTTCTTTTTTTAAACAATGTGTGATTAGGTTTTGTCAGAGACAATAGTTAGAATCTGGGAAAAATGAAAGGTGACGTCACACGAGTGTTTTGTCAGCAAAAATCGTGGAAAGATGACGTCGTCAAAAAATCTCTTGTATTGTACTTTCTATCTCTGGGGGGGGGGGGGGGAGGGGGGGGAGGGAGGGGGGAGAGGGGGGCTGACCCGCAACGGCAAGCGACAGATACTTTTTGTCGCATCTTCTCTCCACAAATATTTCTCCTCACCTCCCCTAAAAAAATCTCTCATTTTCTTTTCTTTTCTTTTTTTCGGGGGGGGGGGGGGGGGGGAGCAGGGTGGTGGTGGGCAGGGATACTCTTTCCCCACCTTCCTCCTCCCCACCCCCACCCCCCCCCCCCCCCAAGATAATTTTTTTATAACTTTTTTTCATTTTTTTCCTCCAAAAATTGTCTTCTCTTCTCACCTAAAAAAATCTCAAAATACTGGAATTGGAGAGGGGGGAGGGGGTAGATGGGGGTGGGGAGAGTAGGGGAGACTCTGTCCCCCTCCCCTTACTTTCCAATGAGAAGCCAAGCCCACACCCCCACCCCTTGTCCCCTTCCTACACCCCCTACCGCCCCTCCCCACCCCACCCCCACCCACCCCCCCCCCACCCCCCATCGCATCGCCCCCACCCTTCCCTACGGCTCCTACTCCAGAGAGTATAGACATACACTTTCTCTCAATTTCTCATCTTACTCCCCGCACGGTGACAAAGTTTCACAGACGTCCAAACTTTGATCCCCTCTTTCACTGCACCGGCATCTAACTACCACTCAATCAAAACCCGATACGCAAAAGGTCTTTGGACAGGCGTCAGCGGCGGTCGGCCCGCGTACAGCGGGCCGACCGCGGCTGACGTCTGCCCAAAGACCTTTTGCTCGCCGGCAACCGAACTATGATAACCCACTCCTCGTGTTTAATTGTCATTATTTCAGAAAATACCGTCCGCAAGCGCGTCATCTGCCCATTCAGCCAGCTCTGAGACTGCCAGAAGTGGGCTCACAAAAGCGAGGGAAAATATTTGCGTAAGAAATAGCGGCTCAGTGCTACCACGTAATGCATCATCAGCTTACACCTTTCCCGTTCACGGCGAAGTTGCTGATATTTAGGAAACTTGTGTGTGTGTGTGTGTGTGTGTGTGTGTGTGTGTGTGTGTGTGTGTGTGTGTGTGTGTGTGTGTGTGTGTGTGTGTGTGTGTGTGTGTGCGTGCGTGCGTGTGTGTGTGTGTGTGTGTGTAGGGGGGCGGGGGGAGATGGTCGTAGAGATGGGATGGTGGAATGGTGGTGGGGTGGTGGAGGGTGTAGTCAAGTCAAGATCGTGACACGTCTTTTCGTATGTTTTTCACGTTCTTTATTAATTTTTTAATTTATTTTTTAACAATTATTATTTTATTGTATTTGTTATTGTATATTTTATCTTATTGTATATTTTTATCTTATTTTCTTTTGGTGTTTCCTTGCTTTATTTTATTTTATTTTATTTCATGGGTTGTAACATGTAATTGCAATATTGCAATATTCATATTTTTTATTGAAAGGTGTGGGGGGGGGGGGGAGATGAGGGGAGTGTGAAGGAATTGGTAAAATGGGGACACGTAATATCCGTTTTTGTTCGCTCCGCTCCACTCCCACCCACCCACCCCACTACTCACCCGATCATCCTCCCTCTCACCCACCCATCCCCACACATACACCTCCTCAATTTCACAACAATTTGTCGCGAACAGTAAAAATTGTACTTAGCACGTGATTGCTGCATCATTCGTACATTTTCCTGATTCGTGCTCGACAAAACGGAATTATCTTAAACCCGTGGCAGTGATCACCCATGCACCCCTACAGGACCACCCGCTATTGTTCTTAACCATTGAGTATCATACAAGACGAATCGACTGACCGTCACTGCTCAAGGGCGGTGACAGAAACGGTTCGATGGTTAAAGCTCGAAGGTAGTGTTTGAATAGCTTGGCGCCTCAAGCGCCAAGCTATTCAGACACTACCTTTGAGCTATAACCATCGGCCCATCTCTATCAGTTAAAACCGAGAGCGGCAGGAAATATCTAACTTGCAATTTTTTGTGCACTTTTTCCCCTCTCTCAGCTCCCTTGATTTCCTATTCCTATGCAGCCGCTTAAGATCGTCGGTCATAGAGGGAAGCCAAACAGTCTGCTCCTTTAGAGGAACACAGATGTAAGTTAGGCCGATCTGTTACTAGCAAGAGTCATACAATCTTCTGATCCCCGCTACTCAGCTTTGGTGACTCCGAGGACCCGCGGCTCGCGCAAATGAACGAAAATCGTCCAAGACATTTCTAGATCTTCCTTTTTAGAATTTCTTCTTCTCCTCGGAAAGGCAATTTTCCGTAATTGGGACGAGAGGCGTCGAAGATCGAGTGATCTCCCCTTGACGTGGAGTTGCGGCCCTTGACCCGGCCGGGCATCACTTACGTCAGAGTTATGAGTCCTCTTCCAGCCCCCGCTCCTCGTGCAAAGAAACACGGATCCTCATTGGACAGCCCTTTAAACCACAGGTCGGTAGTTCAGACTAACTGTAAAAAGCAGACCAAACTCCTCGGTTCCATATGCAAGAGGACTAGATCTTCGGGAGCTCCTGCGGTTGCAGGACGACGGATCGGAGTTATCGGACTTAAGGATACAGATGCAATCCTCAACAACAAAAAAATCAGTTTCTAACAAACATATATTCTCATGAGCCCCTGCGTTCGCAGGGGCTCATAAGAATCTATGTTTCTTGGAGACAGAAATCTATGTTTCTTGTTAAGTCGACCGGTCGCATTTGCGTGCATTTTTGTACATCGCTAAATCTCCAAATAGAGTCAGTAAGATAATGTGTTTTAAGGCCACACAAAAAAGGGCCGATAGATTACATGTGTGCTGATCTCTGATTTTAAACCTTACGACTGGAGGTGATAAGCTGTTCTGACACCACCCTTGAACTATCACGATCAATCTGCCTCCTGAACAGCAATGCAGAGAGAACGTCCAGATTTAGGAATGTCAACCGTAGGGCTTTATGTTAATCTCTCTCTCTCTCTCTCTCTCTCTCTCTCTCTCTCTCTCTCTCTCTCTCTCTCTCTCTCTCTCTCTCTCTCTCTCTCTCTCTCTCTCTCTCTCTCTCTCTCCAATTTCAATGCTGATGTCTCAATTTGGAGCTTGCATGTTCACGAGCATGGCTGTGTGCAATTCTGTACCGAACCCTTCATTAGAATTCGCTTCCAATGCAAATTTACTTCTTGTTTTTATTCTGCTTTCCTTCCACCTTGTCTCTGTCGCTCAGTCTTTCGGGATCAGTGGTCTACATTTAACGCATTCGAAGAGTGCCGCGTACGAATACGTACGCGGCACATCTCGAATGAGTTAACTGGGGACCGTATAGCGAAAGTCCAAACCACAGACAAAGATTAATAAACTGTGTTGTAACTGTCTTTTCGAAGCGTTTTTCTTTCTCCGTTGGTTTCTTCTGCACTGGGCTCTTTCAGTGTCAATAGGGCAGATTTTTGTAAGGTACAGAATAGATTCTGGGTGAATTCACGGAATGTTTGAAGTCCATGCAGTGTTCTGCCCTACTTCTGATGGTTAACCAATCTAGCACCAATCAACAGTCATGGTCGACCTGCGTCAGACAGTGGGGGTGACGTAAAAGAGGCAACTCCGTCACCACCATAAAAAATACGCTATATCGCCACCACGCAGTCACTGACATAATAATCTAAATATGACGTCATTCACTCTCGAACACGCGGCTCTCTCTCTCTCTCTCTCTCTCTCTCTCTCTCTCTCTCTCTCTCTCTCTCTCTCTCTCTCTCTCTCTCTCTCTCTCTCTCTCTCTCTCTCTCTCTCTCGAGGTTTCCGACTGGTGTAGAGAGAATCATATGGTTCTTCATCCAGGAAAAACAAAGAGTATTTTAATCACTACACGACAAAAACACCAACGCCGACCACAGCCGATACATTTACAACTGAACGCTAAACCGATAGAACAAGTCACAGAGCGTAAATTCTTGGGAATACACATTGACGAACAATTATGTTGGGAGACGCATATAAATACAGTCTGTAAAACCATTGCTAAAAACACTTTCCTATTGTCCCAGCTTAGACAAGTAACGGATACACATACTCGTAAACTGTTTTTTCATGCTCATATCAAGTCTCACGTTGATTATGTCTCCACAGTGTGGGACGGTTGTAGTGATGTTCACATGAACAGGTTAAACTCTATATATAAAAGAGCTGTCAAAATGATAGATACGCGGCCCATTCCTACCATAGACAAATTTAGACATCTAAACATTCTCGGCCTGCGTCAACAACTTAATTTCAACAAATGCATCCTCGTGCACAAGATATTAAATAACATGACACCGCAGTATCTAACCACCAAATTTATGCCACAGCAAGAACGCGAACGGTCCTCAAGGAACAATACTTTACCCCTACCTCTGCCTAGAATTGACCTCTTTAAAACTAGTTTATCCTTTTCTGGACCGTTTGTATGGAACACTATTCCTGCACATTTGAAGACTATAGCCTCACTTGGAATCTTTAAAACGAAACTTTTCGATTACCTGATGAGCCAAACATAATAACACTGGGCATTTAAACAAACCCTGATGGTTAATGCTTTTATGTAATATAATTATGCATTTATCTATATTGTTGGTATGTGTGTGTGTGTGTGTGTGTGTGTGTGTGTGTTACTTACTTTACTTACACCTGTCACCTCTACCCGGGTATAGGCCGTCGACAAGAGACCTCCAGCAACTCCTGTCCTGTGCTTCTCCTTCGATTCTACTCCAGGTGGTTCCCAGTCTCTTGATGTCTGCTTGGAGGTCTCGACGCCAGGAGTTTCTCGGCCTACCTCTTTTCCTCTTTCCCTGGGAGTTCCTTGACAATGCCTGCCTAGTGATACTGGAGTGTGTGTGTGTGTGTGTGTGTGTGTGTGTGTGTGTGTGTGTGTGTGTGTGTGTGTGTGTGTGTGTGTGTGTGTGTATGGTATAAGATGAATGTTAAGTGTTATTATTAGTTTGTGTCATTTTTTAAAAATTTTATTGTTGCATGAAATAATATGTGTAAATATAATTCTTTATTATTATTATCATTTAATCTATTTTATGTTGTAGATGTTAGCAACGGCAAGTTTGTAAAATGACGATTTGTTTCTGTCAAAACTTTTTACCGTTGATAAATAAAGTTTCATCATCATCATCATCTCTCTCTCTCTCTCTCTCTCTCTCTCTCTCTCTCTCTCTCTCTCTCTCTCTCTCTCTCTCTCTCTCTCTCTCTCTCTCTCTCTCAAACATGCGCACATCTAGAAGAGGAATAGATCCTCATGCGCCCTCTATGCGCATGAGGATCTATGCCTCTTGGAGATGTCTGGAGCGCGCGCGCATGCACGCATTAACACGCACACACACATCGACGCGTTCATTGGCCCGTTTGATAGGTTCATTTATACTGGACCACAGAAACCTAACCTCGCGCTGGGACCATATGGCGTTGAGGCGCGTCCCCTGGGTGGTGGATAGGGAGTTCCTCGTGAGAGGGGTGCACCGAATAAAATAAGGTGCCGTGAACCAACATGGTCTAAGGGAAGGTGACCCCGACAGAAAACCCCTGGTCCTCCTAGTAAGGGGGTTGGGCGTGGGGGTAGCTTCCCCACCCTGCAAAAAAGTAAATAGCTACAAAAACGCCGACGAAAAGACTAACAGTAATTCCTTTCCTGGAGGAGGAAGGTTCTTCTACCAGAAGACTTATGACGTCCTGTGTTGAAAGCCGGAAGACTACGGAAGCCACAGGACCGAGCCGCCTCTCTCTATCCAGGGACACAACCATGGGCACATGGAACGTCAAGACCATGTACCAGAGCGGCAAGGCCGCCCAGATAGCAGCGGAAATGCAAAAGTACAACCTTTCCCTGCTAGGTATCAGGAAGCCAGATGGACGCAGTCTGGCCAGAAAAGGCTGTTAAGAGGGGAGATGATTCTGTATTCAGGTCATGAAGAGAAGAATGCCCCCCATACAGAAGTAGTAGCATTCATGCTGTCACCAGTGGCACAGAGAGCGCTGATCGGCTGGGAACCTCTTGGGCCAAGAATTATCACAGCAGCCTTTAGAACCAAGAAAAAGCTCAAGCTGAACGTCATCCAGTGTTATGCGCCCACTAATGACAGTGACGAGGAAGAGAAACAAGAGTTCTACAACCGACTCCAGAGTGCCGTGGACAAATGTGCGGAGCGAGACATCACCATCGTCATGGGCGATTTTAATGCCAAAATAGGGGAGGACAACACCGGGTACGAAGAGGTGATGGGGAGGCAGGGACTAGGCTCGGAGATGAGTGAGAACGGGGAGAGGTTTGTAGACTTTTGTGCTCTAAACAGAATTGTCATTGGAGGCAGCATCTTCCCACACAGAAGAATACACAAAGCAACTTGGGTCTCACCTGACCATACAACGGAGAACCAAATAGACCATATCTGCATTAGCAAGAAATTTAGAAGATCCCTTCAAGATGTTCGAGTGAGGAGGGGAGCAGACGTCGCCTCAGACCACTGTCTGCTTACCTTAAGAATAAAGCTCAAGCTAAAGAAAAGCCGCACAGAGACAACAAGAAAACAGCGCTATAATGTAGGCCTCCTGAGAGAGACTGGAGTGAGAGAAGAGTTCAGACTGGTGCTGTCCAACCGGTTTCAAGCGCTACAAGAGCTAGTAAATGAAGAAGAGGCGGTCACCACCGAACATGAGTGGAAGGCAGTTAGAGAGGCGCTGAACTCAACCTGCAAAGACACTGTAGGGTTCAGGAAACACCATCACAAGGACTGGCTGTCGGCACAGACCTTGAAGAAGATAGACGTGAGGAAGCAGAAGAAAACAGTGGTCAACAACAGTCGCACGAGAGCAGCCAAAGCAAGGGCACAGGAGGAATACTCGGAAGCCAACCGCGAGGTGATGAGGAGTATCAGGGCAGACAAGAGGGCATACACAGACAGCCTGGCAGCAGAGGCAGAAAAGGCAGCTGGCAGCGGCAACATGAAACAGCTCTACGACATTACCAGAAGATTGTGGGGTAAGTATGGCCATACAGAAAGACCAGTAAAAGACAAAGAAGGCAAGCCTATTGCAGACAGAGCAGACCAACTTGGCAGATGGGCCGAGTATTTTGAAGAGTTACTGAACAGACTAAGCCCACCTGAACCCCAGACATCCAGCCGGCAGAGACCGACCTACCCATCAGCTGTGACAGACCCAGCCGGGAAGAGATCAGAAAAGCAGTGGCATTTTTGAAGAACGGCAAAGCAGGAGGGCCAGATGGCATCCCAGCGGAGTATCTGAAAGCAGACCTAGAGACAACAGTGGAGATGCTGTACCCACTGTTTGGAATGATCTGGGAAGAGGAGGTGATGCCGGCTGACTGGAAGGAGGGGTACCTAATCAAGCTTCCCAAGAAAGGCGACCTCAGCAAGTGTTCCATCTACAGAGGAATCACCTTGCTGAAGCTTCCCAAGAAAGGCGACCTCAGGAAGTGTTCCAACTACAGAGGAATCACCTTGCTGTCAGTACCAGGAAAGGTCTTCAACAGGATCATCCTAGAGAGAATGAAGAGCTCCGTTGACCCCCAACTGAGAGACCAGCAAGCAGGATTCAGGACGAACCGATCATGTACAGACCAGATCGCCACTCTTCGCATCATCGTGGAACAGTCTCTGGAGTGGAGCTCCCCGCTGTACGTCAACTTTGTGGATTACGAGAAAGCATTTGATAGCGTGGACCGAGAGACTCTGTGGAAACTCCTACGACACTACGGTGTACCCACAAAGCTCATCCGCCTGATCAAGAGCAGCTACGATGGCATGACATGTCGCGTGATCCACGAAGGGCAGTTCCCCAAGGAGCTCCAGGTCAGAACCGGTGTCAGGCAGGGGTGTCTGCTGTCTCCGTTCCTCTTCCTACTGGCCATAGACTGGGTCATGAAGATGGCCACAGAGCACAGACGAAGTGGAATACAGTGGACACTGTGGGCACAGCTTGAGGACCTCGATTTTGCAGACGACTTGGCATTACTGTCCCACACTCATCAACAAATGCAGGACAAGACCACGAGACTTGCTGACATCTCGTCCCGTTTGGGCCTCACCATTCACAAACAGAAAACAAAGACAATGAGGCTGAACGCAACCAGGGAAGAACCAGTCTTGCTTGCTGGCACCCGGTTGGAGGAGGTGGAGTCCTTCACCTATCTCGGGGGCATCATAGACAAAAAATGCGGCACTGATGCAGATGTCAGAGCACGAATCGGTAAAGCCAGAGCAGCCTTTCTCCAGTTGAAAAAAGTGTGAAGTTCCAGAGAGCTGTCACAACACACCAAAGTCCGGATTTTCAACTCCAACGTAAAAGCAGTTCTCCTATATGGAGCAGAGACTTGGAGATTGACTAAAACCACAGTGAACAGAGTACAGACCTTCATATTCAGTTGCCTTAGAAGAATTTTGAAAATCCACTGGCCAAAGAAGATCAGCAACGTAAGACTCTGGGAGAGAACAGTGCAGATAACAGCAGAGAATGAAATTGGGCGAAGAAGATGGGGATGGATTGGTCACAGTCTGAGAAAGCCAGCTTCCAGTATCACTAGGCAGGTATTGTCATGGAACCCCCAGGGAAAGAGGAAAAGAGGTAGGCCGAGAAACACCTGGCGTCGAGACCTCCAAGCAGACATCAAGAGACTGGGAACCACCTGGAGTAGTATCGAAGGGGAAGCACAGGACAGGAGTTGCTGGAGGTCTCTCGTCGACGGCCTATACCCGGGTAGGGGTGACAGGCGTAAGTAAGTAAGTAAGTAACAGAAACCTAAAAATCTCTTTCCACCCGTTTGATAAAATGGCTCGTTAGAGGTAGTACCGAGGCCATTTACCACAGTTTTGATAAAACAAAAGTATTTACAAGTTTGGAACGCCCGTAAACAGACAGATAGCGGCCGCGAAACAGATTCAAAATCTTGGAAATTTTATGGAGTACAGGTTGCCAGGCTGCGTCCGATGTGACATCTCCAAAGGGGGTGCCAAAGATGGTCAGGCTTTCCACCCAGGAAATACCAAGGGAAGCATTTCGACTCCTCCGCCATCTCCGGATACGCATTCCCTGGGTCTTTTCCCGGTTCAGTTTGGCACCTGAAGCCTTCCCATACAAATTAAAAACTGACAAAACACGTGTCACTGATGATTCATTGGCAAGTGAAAAATTGCAGTCGTCTGCGAAGGCGGCGACTTTACAATGGTCGGATCTGCCTGGTATCTACACCGACAATGGATGCGTCTTTTCAAATTTTCAACAAAACAGGTTCGGGGCATAATACGTACAGAAGAGGTGAGAGAATGCATCCTTGTCTCACCGATCGAGCAACAGGAAAGGTTTTGATTGATTGTACATTGCTTAACGTCCCGACAGCAACAAGACTTTCTCCGGACGTGCCTGCACTGCTTGTGAAAAAAAAAAAAAAAACAACTAAACAGAACATTGAATGTATGTCGCCAGTCGGTCCAATACGTTAAATAAACCTAACACATGGGGCCTAAATAAAGCTAAGACCATTTTGCAACGCACATCCAATATCAAGAGCTACAGGCAGTGCAGACAGTAGGGAGAGTTTTAAAAAGGCAAATACAGGTAAATGGACAAAGGGTAGACAGAAACACATGCCCCAGAATAGCGGAGAGAAAAACCCACCCTGTGGGGCTGACCAGGGTGACCCTGGGAACAAAAAGATACCTAACCCCACCCAAGTCCCCCAGGGCAGACCCGGGTGGGGTGGAGCCTGAGAGAAGGCTCCCCGAGCAACAGGAAAGGGCTCGGAGACACACTGGTTAACAATGACACAACTGCTGATGTCAGTGTATAGGGCTGACACCCAGCGTATAAAATGTTCGCTGAAGCCAAAGGCTTTCAAGACTTTGACAAGGTATTGGTGACTTACACGGTCAAAGGCTTTTTCTTGATCCACAGACAATAATATATTGGATATACCTCTAGTATTACAGTGATCAGCTATGTCACGGACCAAGTGACAGCTATCAACAATGGACCTCCCGGGCACGCTGGAGGTCTGATCGGGTGAATTATCTGGGAAAGGAGAGGTTTCAGTCGTGAACAAAGTACTTTGGTTAAGATCTTATAATTTACATTGAGTAACGAGATGGGTCTATAATATTTTATCAAGAGTGGGTTATTTTTATCTTTACAAAGCAGAGTGATGTAGGATGTTTTTAGTGATGTGGGGAGGTACCCTACCTTATGCACAGCGTCAAAGACTTTTGATAGGATCGAGCTGAGGTCCTTGAGGAACTTTGCATAAAATTCTTTAGAAAATCCGTCTGGACCGGGAGACTTATTATTTTCCATGTCTTTAATGGCATTTTCTATTTTATTTTATATTGGGTTATCTCATCGCCTATCATGTCGGCCTCTAGCCCGGTTACCTTAAGGAGACCTCCAAACAAAGTGTCTTGAACCACAGGATCAGTATTTTCGGCAGAGTAAAGGTTAGAGTAAAAATGTTGAAAGGCTTCCTTGATCTGTTGCGTTTCAGACAGAATGTCTCCATTTTCAGTTTCTATCATGCTAATTAATTTATGATTACCTTGTTTCAGTTCTTTCACGTAGAAAAATTTCGTAGTTCTTTCTTGGTTTTCTAATAGTTTCGCTCGTGAGCGAACCTGAGAACCCGTGAGTTTGTTAATTTCAATTTCGCGGATCCTATCTTTCACATTTTTCATTTCTTTCAACTTCTTTCTACTTTCCAGAATATATGATATTGTGCGCTTGTACTTGTATTGTACTTTTTATTTTGCTGTGGTTAAAGGTGACCTGCCGTCGCGTAGTTCCTGTTTCAAATCTTCCCACCAGTGCAGGATCTCTGGGCTGTCTGTCTGGAACGGCGCCAGATGCAAAGTGCACTACCTGCTGAATTTTATTAACGTAGTCAATATCTTCCAAAAGGGAATTATTAAATTGCCAGTAACCTTTACCAACTTGCGTGTGGGACAGTGACGACAAGTGGACAAGGACAACATCGTGGTCAGAAAAGGAACAAATATCATGGGTGCAGTGGGTCAGGTGCCCAATAATAGAGGCTGATAGGTAAATCCTGTCAAGGCGACAGCCGACACTATAACTGCACCACGTGACAGTGCGAATATGGGGGTGCTTAATCCGATAAGTGTCTAACAGCTCGTGGTCCCTGAGAAGGGTAGATAATTCCGCCCAACCATCTGTCCCTCTCTCTGGGTTGCCCCCTATTTTATCTAGGGATGAGTCGGAAATGCAATTAAAATCTCCAGCAAATATGAGCGGTTTAGGGGTGACAAGAGAGGGGTACAAATCAACAAAAAATTCTTTGCGTTCCAGAGGGTTATTAGGGGCATAAAGGTTCATGATTCTAACCGGGAAACTGTCAATAATAATATCTACATATACATATCGTCCAAGAAAATCAAAGTGAAAAAACTGCAAATCATAATAAAAATTATTACTAAGCATGGCTGAGAGACCAGAAAATTCTACCGTCCAGTGAATTTTCTATTTCCTGCCCGCGTTTCAGACTATCGACATGAGTTTCTTGTAGAAGACAAATACTGATATTATTTTGTTTGATGTACGTTTGGAGTAGTCCTATACGTTGAGTATCTCGCAAGCCGTTACAATTGATGGACGCAATTTTTGGCTTGGCGGGTACAGTAAAGAAAAAGGCAAAAAAAAAAATCCTAACCATACAGCAGTGACCATCTTATATTAAGATGTACAAAAGTTTTAAAAAATTGACGTGGTACGGATCAAAACAGGCAGAGGCGGCTTGTGTGTGGGGGTCCGCGATCTTGAATCTTTTGGCCCTGGGCTACCGGTCTCAAAGTCACGGGCCCGCACAGTAGCACAAAAACATGGTATAATAATGGGATTGTATAAAATCAGGTTAAACATACGCGCCCCGATGATGTTCCGTACTTACTGGACCATCGTCTCCTGCGGTGAGTGGGGCCCCGTACCAGAGTCCCACACGTCGAGGGTTCCAGTGTTGTCCCCCTTGGTGCGTTTAGACAGTTCCTCGTCACTGTCGTTTGCCTGGCGGTTGGTCACCACTCGGGCAGTGTCGCGCCGGGGCTGTGTGGCAGCAAGCTGTGTGAGTAGTCCGTGACGAGCCTCCCCCACACTAGCCCCGGACGACTGATACTTAGACTGTCCGCACGGCTGTGACAGGAGTAGGGAAAATCATCTGGGTCACTTTGTCTTCCTCCTCTACCCTGTCATACTCCTGGGTGGGCCGTTCCGGCTGCTGAGTGGCGGCACTGGTGTGGGCTATTGTACTACGTACTTTTCCGAGTGACGTAAAGGAGATGGTACGAACACTATTACGCTATCACTGCCTCTAGGGCCACCACTGTTGCCGTCCCTTTTGCCTGCGTTGCCGCCGTTGTTGCTGCCGCCGTTGTTGCGTCGTGGGATGGCAGGGCATTCTCGTCGAGTGTGCCCGAGTAGGTCACAGACAATGCAAGTGGAGACCCTGCCCTTGACCGTGACGAGGAAGTTGAGCGTTTGGTCGTCCATCTCGACGTTGAGGAGGGTGGGAATATCTGCCATTCGCGCACGTTTCATCCTCGCGCTGGGACCATATGGCGTTGAGGCGCGTCCCCTGGGTGGTGGATAGGGGGTCCCTCGCGAGAGGGGTGCACCGAATGAAATAAGGTGCCGTGAACCAACATGGTCTAAGGGAAGGTGACCCCGACAGAAAACCCCTGGTCCTCCTAGTAGGGGGGTTGGGCGTGGGGGTAGCTTCCCCACCCCGCAAAAAAAGGAAATAGCTACAAAAAAGCCGACGAAAAGACAAACAGTAATTCCTTTCCTGGAGGAGGAAGGTTCTTCTACCAGAAGATTTATGACGTCCTGTGGTGAAAGCCGGAAGTCTTTGGAAGCCACAGGACCGAGCCGCCTCTCTCTATCCAGGGACACAACCATGGGCACATGGAACGTCAAGACCATGTACCAGAGCGGCAAGGCCGATCAGATAGCAGCGGAAATGCAAAAGTACAACCTTTCCCTGCTAGGTATCAGTGAAGCCAGATGGACGCAATCTGGCCAGAAAAGTCTGTTAAGTGGGGGAGATGATTCTGTATTCAGGTCATGAAGAGGAGAACGCCCCCATACAGAAGGAGTAGCATTCATGCTGTCACCAGTGGCACAGAGAGCGCTGATGGGCTGGGAACCTCTTGGGCCAAGAATTATCACAGCAGCCTTTAGAACCAAGAAAAAGATCAAGCTGAACGTCATCCAGTGTTATGCGCCCACTAATGACAGTGACGAGGAAGAGAAACAAGAGTTCTACGACCGACTCCAGAGTGCTGTGGACAAATGTGCGGAGCGAGACATCACCATCGTCATAGGCGATTTTAATGCCAAAATAGGGGAGGACAACACCGGATACAAAGAGGTGATGGGGAGACAGGGACTAGGGGGATGAGTGAGAACGGGGAGAGGTTTGTAGACTTTTGTGCTCTAAACAGAATTGTCATTGGAGGCAGCATCTTCCCACACAGAAGAATATACAAAGCAACTTGGGTCTCACCTGACCATACTCTAGAGAACCAAATAGACCATATCTGCATTAGCAAGAAATTTAGAAGATCCCTTCAAGATGTTCGAGTGAGGAGGAGAGCAGATGTCGCCTCAGACCACCATCTGCTTACCTTAAGAATAAAGCTCAAGATAAAGAAAAGCTGCACAGAGACAACAAGAAGACAGCGCTATAATATAGGCCTCCTGAGAGAGACTGGAGTGAGAGAAGAGTTCAAACTGGTGCTGTCCAACCGGTTTCAAGCGCTACAAGAGCTAGTAAATGAAGAGGAGGCAGTCACCACAGAGCAGCAGTGGAAGGCAGTTAGAGAGGCGCTGAACTCAACCTGCAAAGACACTGTAGGGCTCAGGAAACACCATCACAAGGACTGGCTGTCGGCACAGACCTTGAAGAAGATAGAAGTGAGGAAGCAGAAGAAAGCAGTTGTCAACAACAGTCGCACGACAGCAGCCAAAGCAAGGGCACAGGAGGAATACTCGGAAGCCAACCACGAGATGAAGAGGAGTATCAGGGCAGACAAGAGGGCCTACACAGACAGCCTGGCAGCAGAGGCAGAAAAGGCAGTAGGCAGCGGCAACATGAAACAGCTCTACGACATTACCAAAAGATTGTCGGGCAAGTATGGCCATACAGAAAGACCAGTAAAAGACAAAGAAGGCAAGCCTATTGCAGACAGAGCAGACAAATCGACAGATGGGCCGAGTATTTTGAAGAGTTACTGAACAGACCCAGCCCACCTGACCCCCCAGACATCCAGACAGCAGAGACCGACCTACCCATCAGCTGTGACAGGCCCAGCCGGGAAGAGATCAGAAGAGCAGTGGCATTTTTGAAGAACGGCAAAGCAGCAGGGCCAGATGGCATCCCAGCGGAGTCTCTGAAATCAGACCTAGAGACAACAGTAGAGATGCTGTACCCACTGTTTGGAAAGATCTGGGATGAGGAGGTGATGCCGGCTGACTGAAAGGAGGGGTACCTAATCAAGCTTCCCAAGAAAGGCTACCTCAGCAAGTGTTCCAACTACAGAGGAATCACCTTGCTCTCGGTACCAGGAAAGGACTTTAACAGGATCATCCTGGAGAGAATGAAGAGCTCCGTTGAACCCCAGCCGAGAGACCAGCAAGCAGGATTCAGGAAAAACCGATCATGTACAGACCAGATCGCCACTCTCCGCGTCATCGTGGAACAGTCTCTGGAGTGGAGCTCCCCGCTGTACGTCAACTTTGTGGATTACGAGAAGGCATTTGACAGCGTGGACCGAGAGACTCTGTGGAAACTCCTACGACACTACGGTGTACAAACAAAGCTCGTCCGCCTGATGAAGAGCAGCTACGATGGCATGACATGTGGCGTGATCCACGAAGGGCAGTTCACCAGGGAGCTCCAGGTCAGAACCGGTGTCAGGCAGGGGTGTCTGCTGTATCCGTTCCTCTTCCTACTGGCCATAGACTGGGTCATGAAGAGGACCACAGAGCACATACGAAGTGGAATACAGTGGACACTGTGGACACAGCTTGACGACCTCGATTTCGCAGACGACTTGGCATTACTGACCCACACTCATCAACAAATGCAGGACAAGACTACGAGGCTTGCTGACATCTCGTCCCAAGTGGGCCTCACCATCCACAAACAGAAAACAAAGACAATGAGGCTGAACGCAACCAGGGAAGAACCAGTCTTGCTCGCTGGCACCCCGTTGGAGGAGGTGGAGTCCTTCACCTATCTCGGGAGTATCATAGACAAAAAATGCGGCACTGATGCAGATGTCAGAGCAAGAATCGGTAAAGCCAGAGCAGCCTTTCTCCAGTTGATAAAAGTGTGGAGTTCCAGAGATCTGTCACAACACACCAAAGTCCGGATTTTCAACTCCAACGTAAAAGCAGTTCTCCTATATGGAGCAGAGACTTGGAGATTGACAAAAACCACAGTCAACAGAGTACAGATCTTCATAAACAGTTGCCTTAGAAGAATTTTGAAAATCCAATGGCCAGAGAAGATCAGCAACCTCAGACTCTGGGAGAGAACAGAGCAGGTAACAGCAGAGAATGAAATTGGGCGAAGAAGATGGGGATGGATTGGTCACAGTCTGAGAAAGCCAGCCCCCAGTATCACTAGGCAGGCAATGTCATGGAACCCCCAGGGAAAGAGGAAAAGAGGTAGGCCGAGAAACTCCTGGCGTCGAGACCTCCAAGCAGACATCAAGAGACTGGGAACCACCTGGAGTAAAATCGAAGGAGAAGCACAGGACAGGAGTCGCTGGAGGTCTCTCGTCGACGGCCTATACCCGGGTAGGGGTGACTAGCGTAAGTAAGTAAGTAAGCGCACGTTTCATCTCGACCCGAAAGTAGCGTATGCCCATGTCCAGGCCCTGGCCGTCCGCCTCCTCTCTCGCCTCCCGTACATTGTCCAGAGATTCGAAGAGGCGGACGAACAAGCTATTGCCAATGTATGATGACACCCAGTGGGCGCGGACCTCCACCACAGCGCTGTCTGCGTGCTCGACGTGGGCCGTCACACCGGACGGCAGACTGAGGGGGCTGGCCTCTAGGCAGGTGGCCACGTGGCAGGGGTCGCTTAAAGAAATATGTACAAGCCTGTGGTCCTCCCCCTTCCACATAGACACGACGCTGTCTTTGGGAATGCCTGTTGCGACGATGGCTGCGATGATGGCTTTCCGACGGGCGAGGGGTGCGCTGCAACCAGAGAGGTGGAGTTGAACGGTCGCCCTCTTCAGGTCGTCCTTCCTGTCGCAGGCGGCCAGGGACAGTTTCACGGTACCAACGGTGGAGGCGGGCACGAAACCACCAGGTTTCGACGAAGTCAAAGTGGACGGGGGTGGGGGTCCTCCGCCGGCCATCTGGGAGTAATGCAGTCTCGGCATTCTGCGCACAGGTGCGTGGGTCATGGACAGGGTGCGTTGGGGGTGGGGGGTGGGGGAGGGAGCCAGTAAGGGCATGAGCTTGCATGCATATTCCACCTTTTCCACAATACGTTCGCAAATATCATAAATGATGGAGAACACCGCGCAAGCTCATACACATATAAAACACTGACGTGCTGGTGATTTGCGTCAATTAGGAACATTGTACAAAACACTAACGAGTTTGGTGCCTTTTCGTCACAGTCACTGTTTGATTCTTCTGATGAAATCAAGGAGTCTTACTTCTGACATTTTTTTCCGAATTGAACTTTTATTTTCGAAAAGGTTGAAGATGTACAAAGCTTGCTAACGAACTCTTCCAATGTATTTCTACAAACTAGCCATATCCAAAATTTCAAGTGCATATAATCAAAATTGTGGACATTAATCTGGGTCAACCGACTTTCTATAAACGATCTTTTTTATTATTTTTTTTCTTCAATGAGACATCCAAGTACAATATGCTCAGAGGCTCTCTTAGCCACCCACTTAATAAAGTATTTTTCCAAGTCTCCAGTTTGTGCGTACAATAAGATCGGAGATTCTCGTGTTTACGGACATACGCAGACATACGCACACACACACACACACACACACACACACACACACACACACACACACACATACATACATACATACATACATACATACATACATACATACATACATACATACATACATACATACATACATACATACATGCATGCATGCATGCATGCATGCATACACACACACACACACACACACACACACACACACACACATACATACATACATACATACATACATACATACATACATACATACATACATACATACATACATACAAATATACATACATACATATGTACATACGGCGTTCGCGCGAAAACGACTTTCAGCAGCAGTTAGAGTGACTAGACGTGACGTCATTTTTATCTTATTACTTCTTTGCCAGACCATGAGCCCTGCCCGCCTGTTATGTCCCTTCCATTCTACGGAACGCGCTCCGACCAGCCCCATTCTAAAGTCTACCGTATTTTCAATACGCTAGACAACAAGATGGGATGAACCATAACCCACAAAGTCCGTTCTTTATGAGAGCTGTCTTCGCTGTCAAGGGTCTACCTTTTGTCTTTGATTTGATTCTGATGTTGAAATATCTCCTTTTAAAAAAGCCTCGCTGATGTGCCAAAGCGTCATGTTGAACGCTATAAGTGGCGCGCGCAGTGCATACGCGTCATTGGTTTGTCAAACGTCATTTGTCATGACGTATTTTTTTTGATTTTACGAAATTTCATATTTAAGGTGATATGAGTTTCGCTTTCGCTTCAAGACTTTGGAAAATGGTGACAAAACTATAATTTCACGGTACAATTTCAGTCTTGCTCTAATTTGTGTAATATCAGGTTGACTTTACCTTGCTACATCCTATACTAAGTACACCTGCATGCTCTTCTGAAAGCGCGTCGATGTGTGTGTATGCGTGTGCGTGTGCGTGCGTGCATGCGCACTCTCCAAACATCCTCTGGAGGCATAGATATTCATGCGCCCTCTGGGCACATGAGGATCTATGCCTCTTGGAGATGCACGCATATGTGTGTGTCAGAGAGAGAGAGAGAGAGAGAGAGAGAGAGAGAGAGAGAGAGAGAGAGAGAGAGAGAGAGAGAGAGAGAGAATTAGGTCATATTTAGAGTATGTCGTATGTCTGCGTGCTGACGGAGTTGCTTTTACGTCACCGCCACTGTCTGACTTCTCCAGATGTCAAGATATTCTACTGTTTTAATTTATTTTACTCACACACTCACACACACACACACACACACACACACACACACACACACACACACACACACACACACACACTCACAAACATGCACGCACCTGGTCTACGGTACTTTCTAATATGCGTAGTTTACACGTATTACTAAATCCTGTTAAGAATCTTGTTAACCCCTTACCTGCCAACGTATTTACATTTTGTTTCTGAAATAAGTGTTCACTGAACGACCAAAACTGAACCACAACTGTCCAACGAACGTGGACACAAAGTGGTCTCAGCAAGAGGCATAGATCCTCATGAGCCCCCGCAGTCGAGAGGATCTATGCTTCTTGCAGATAGAACGCGTTCGTTTTTTCTCAGCGGCGAAGGGGTTAAAATATGGATCTAACTAACTCATGCTTACCTCCTTCAACCCCATCAAACCCCCACTCTTCACCCCAAACCGCCCCCCCCCCCCAACCCCAACCCCCCACCTTCCACCCCACTTCCCCTCCCCCCCCCCCCCCACCCCCACGTCCTCCCCCCCCCCTCTCTCCCCTCACCCCGCCCCGCTTCTGACCTCTCCGACGCACTCACCTTTACTCGTTCTATCTTCAGCTCACCATTCCCGCTCATGGTAAGAACCTTTTCAGTCAATTTTCCATCATCCCGCCTGTCAGATTTACCCTTTTTAATGTATCGACAATTTATAGTGTAAGAGCATTAAGTCTCGGACGTCAGCACGGTATGAAGGGTGAAGACAGTTAGCAGCAGGTATTCGGGCCGGCGTCAGCTCAGTGCGGTTGGCTCACGGGTAAGACAGCAACCGGAGTAGGTCCGAGGGTGTTTGGCGCACTTGGAAGGCAGGATTTCCTCATTTTCGCTAAGCCTCTTCCATCTTTATGAAAGTGACGAGTAGGTCACGATAAAGGCACAGTCTGTAAGCCAAAAGCACCACCATGAATGAGGCATAGATCAGCAAGTGCGCAGAGCAAGAGTCATAAATCCTCATGAGCCCCCGCATCTGCGGGGGCTCATGAGGATGTATGCCTCTTGCGAGTCTGATTTTCATTTGTGAACTTAAGCCGCAGAAGTTTTTGGGTACTTAGACTTCAATGGGATGTGATAGAATGCAGATTAAAATACCGCAAAATAGAAAGGAATATAGCTGATACATTGTGTAAATAACAGGGAAAGTAATTCCTTCAGGAAATAGGAACGAGAAAGTCACAAAATAACGTCTTAAAAATTTTCTCGAAAATGACAACCAACATAAGACACGGAACATTTAATACGGAAATTCTGACAGGTTTTAATAAGCCCTTTGCGTGTGGGTAGCGGTTCAGTTTTGTGACGATGATTCCTGTAGGAATCATCGCGACAACAACCGCTACCAACACGCAAAAGGTTAACATGTTTAAGAAACATATGAAAGACTGACGTAGCTTAAGTCTTTTAAAAGCTCTTACAGCAATAAGCAACTCCATAGGAGTGAACTACGCATCAATAATCTATCTATTAAGCCAGCCGCTAGAAAATGTGCCTGCGTCCACCCGCCCTACCTATACTGACGAGTAAAAGAAATGCGACATTTTTTTTAAAAGATCGGAAACACTGACGAGTAAAAGAAATGCGACGCTTTTGGAATGATCGGAAACACTACTGACGAGTAAAAGAAATGTGTTACGTGTTGAGTCGTAGTCGTAGTATGATATCACACCAGACAAACGCACGTAAGGTTCTTTTAAAGAAACTTCATTCAGCTGCAACCCGTCACACGTGGCTTAAGGATGTAGACTACACTGGGGTAACAGTTCCAACAATATTTTATTTCAGCGATGCGATCTCCACACAATGCATTCCAAATGCACCAACAGTGATACAATGTCTCTTCTGCATAATGTCAACACTGGCGACACAATGCGTTTCTCATACAACGTACTCCACCATTACGCTGCGTCTCTCACAATGTACACCCTATACGGGCCACGTACATACGATAAAATCTGTGTCCCTACAACTGACAATGTATGACAATGTACAAACGTGCTTCCCAGCACAAAGATTTATAGTACAACAACTTTCCAGAACAATCCAACGAATTCACACAAAGCAACCAATCAGAACGGAACACGTAACCGAAACTCATAAATATTTTAAAAAAAGAACTTTCTAAAATAAACTAAAATAGTCTACAAAAATTCGACTGCTAATTTCAGCCCCAAATCCCAGTGTGTAATGACGTCACACAAGAGTATGGCAGACCGTTCACGACCTTTCATAATACACACTGCTAATTTCACGCGTACAAAAATCAACTATGACTATGAATATTAGAGCGGCTTTGATACTGAGTTGCAAAAATGTTGCCGACACTTTGATGTCACACGTACGAGGTCACTAGATAGAGCGCGATTTTACTCGAACGTACTGGACTATTTTAATCGAATCTACGCATTACAAAAACTCACCGCTCTTCTCCGTGCGACTTTGCTAGAAGCTTCCGGACTAATCTTAGCGTATCATAACAAAGCCAATTCCGCTCTACGTGCGAATGATAAAGAATCTTACTGAAAAGGTACCTGATACGTAACCATGATAGCTCAAATAAATATCGGATCGTTTCCTACGATTAATACATGCACGCTCTCACAAAACAACACACCCACAGTCGTAACATTATCCCCCTCTTTAGAATGAAATTTCACCAAAATAAAATTCTTCTCAAATCTCAAAATACGGTTGTGGCTGTGTTAACCTAAACAGAACCTAAACAAGTACAAGTTTCACATCAAAATCAAATCAAATCAACTACTTTAAAATAATCGTCTCACAGTTCCTTTAAACTGTCCTTAGCGAAGACATGTCCCTTTATACTGTCCAGAGCGCAGACATGTCCCTTTAAACTGTCATGGACAGCGATATGTTTCTTTAAACTATTCTGGACACAAGAGTACAGACCTTCATGAACAGTTGCCTTAGAAGAATTTTGAAAATCCACTGGCCAGAGAAGATCAGCAACGTCAGACTCTGGGAGAGAACAGAGCAGATAACAGCAGAGAATGAAATTGGGCGAAGAAGATGGGGATGGATCGGTCACAGTCTGAGAAAGCCAGCTTCCAGTATCACTAGGCAGGCATTGTCATGGAACCCCCAGGGAAAGAGGAAAAGAGGTAGGCCGAGAAACTCATGGCGTCGAGACCTCCAAGCAGACATCAAGAGACTGGGAACCACCTGGAGTAGAATCGAAGGAGAAGCACAGGACAGGAGTTGCTGGAGGTCTCTCGTCGACGGCCTATACCCGGGTAGGGGTGACAGGCGTAAGTAAGTAATTCTGGACACAGAAATGTTCATTTAAACTGTTCTGCTCGGGTAATCCGCTCCAAAATTCTGCGAACCCTTGATAGACTGTAATTTAAGGTCAAAATTCTGCAAGAACATCGCCCATCTCATAATACGAAAATTTATAAACTTTGCAGAATTTAAATAGTTCAAGGGCTGATGGTCCGTTTGTAAAACAAATGGCACAACTAGAAGGTACAGTTCGAACCGCCTTACTCCCCAGATGATGGCTAGGCACTCCTTCTCGATGGTGGAGTAGTTTCGCTCAGCTCTGGTTAGCTTTTTGCTGGCGTAGCTCACTGGGTGGAGTTTTCCATTATCTTCTTGCATTAAGACTGCACCTACTCCATCGTTGGAGGCGTCTGTTCTCAGGAAGAAAGTTTTCAACGGTTCAGGGAGGTGTAGAACAGGCTTCTCGGTTAGGATGTCTCGAACTGCCTGGAATGCTCGCTTTTGGGCCTCCTCCCATTTCACTACGTTAGGTTGTCCTTTCCTCAGCAAGTCAGTCAGGGGACCTGTGACTGCCGCAAAGTTTGGTATGAACTCGCGGTAGTAGTTCGCCAAGCCCATAAATGAGCGAACTTGCGTCTTGGTCGTAGGTCGCGGGGCATCCCTGATCTTCTGCACGTTGTCGTCGTGTAGCCCCTTTAAACGTTCGCTTAGTTTGTGTCCGATGAAGTCTATGTTGTCGGCCCCAAGAATACACTTGCTTGGACGGATGGTGAAATATGCATCTGACAGTCTTTGGAACAGCTCTCGGAGGGTTTTGAGGTGATCCTCCCAAGTTTTGGTATGGATCAAAATGTCATCCCAGTAAAAGACCACATTCTGCAAATCTTCTATGATCTTTTTCAGTCCTCTCTTAAATGTGGCACCTCTGTTCACCATACCAAAAGGCATCTTCAGGAATTCCCAATGACCGTCGGGTGTGACAAACGCTGTCTTGGGGATATCTTTTTCTGCAACCTTGATTTGCCAATACCCTTTGATTAGGTCAATTTTGGAGAAAAATCGGTCTCCACTGACCTTCTGGAATAGTTCTTCCGTTGTGGTCATTGGCTCTGGATCGAAGACTGTTAGTTTATAGAGTCTACGGTAGTCCACACACACCCGGTTGGATCCATCTGGTTTCTTTACGATGACACTGGGGACGCATATGGTGACTTGGACTCCCTGATGACTTCCAGACTCAGCATTTCATTGATATCCTTTTTCAGTTCTTCCCTCGTGTTATAAGGAAGACGATAAAGGTTGCTGCGAACTGGTTCATTTGACGTCAGATTAACCTCGAGCTGGACGGTGTCTGTTGTCCCTGGGTCAGGTGTAAACCGATGCTTGAACTCTTGAGTCAGGACGCGCAGTTCTTCTCGTTGAGTATGGGTCAGATTCTGACCGAATTGGATGTCTTCTACATCCTCCTTGTGGCGGAGTTCATTAAGGTCAAACAGGTTCTCGTCGTCTAGTCTTTCGTCATCAGCAAGACGCACCGATATGCCGCCAGTTTTGGTTCGTCTTGACGACCTCTCTCAATATACTTCTTCAGCAGATTAGCATGGTAAGTTTTCACGTTGTTGTTGACTCTGTAGTCGTTGATGCCAACCACCGTGTCGACAACGTAGGGTCCCTTCCACTGCACCATGAGTTTGTTGTTGTCGGTAGGAAGAAGAACCAATACCTGGTCACCTGGCTGGAATCGTCGAGGTGTCGCCTTACGATCATAGTAATGCATTCCCTTGTTCTGCGCCTTCCCCAGTTCTTCTCGAACCATCCTGAGGGTATCTACCAGCTTCTCTCTCAGGTCGAAGACGTACTGGTAGCTGATCTTCACCTCATTCGCGTCGATATTCTTGGTCCACAATTCCTTCAGGATGTGCATGGGCCCCCTTACAGTCCTACCGTACAGTAATTCAAAAGGGGAAAGACCTGTCGAATCCTGAGGAACTTCACGGCATGCGAAGAGCAAGGCATTGATATATCTATGTCACAACCTTGGCTGCTCAGCACACAGTTTCTTCAGCATAGCCTTCAATGTTCCATTAAACGTTTCAACCAACCCATTACACATGGGTGATAAGGGGTGGTAGTAAGGTGTCGGATGCTCAATAGCCGGTTGACTTCCTCCATGCAGTCGGAGACGAACTGAGTTCCCAGGTCACTCAGGATCTCATCAGGAATCCCCAAACGGCTGAACATGTCAACGAGCGCCTCTGCAACTGTTGGAGTGTCGATCTTCTTCAATGGTATGGCCTCAGGATAACGTGTAGCGTAGTCCACCAGGGTCAAAATGTAGCGATGACCATCTTCACTTGGAGGAGATATTGGGCCCACCAGGTCTACAGCCACCCGCTTGAAAGGCATATCGATCAATGGCATTTTCTCTAGAGGAACCTTGGGTACCTTTTCTTTGGGGATTGTTTTCTGGCATATGTCGCACGATCTGCAGAATCGGGTGACGTCGCCTCCCATATCAGGCCAGTAGAAGACGGCTCTAATCCTATCGAGGGTCTTGTTGATTCCCAAAAGTCCTCCCAATATGGAATCATGGCCAATTTTATCACCTGCATCCTTATTGGTTCAGGAACTACTACCTGACGCACAGGTTTATCTCCACTGCTGTTGAATGTTCCTTACAGGATATTTTTTCTGGTCTCAAAGGATATCTCATTTCCCTTTCGCGTCACGGGCTCGGCCTGACCTCGGAACTTGTCAAGCTCTCTGTAGCTCCACCAGCCTGTCCCTATTCACCACGGCTGCTTCCGTCTTGTCCGCTACTTTTAGAGGGATGGTCTAGTGACTCTTCTTTGCTTGACTTCTTGTGGTAACAGCACATGTTTCAGGTCTCCACTCTGGATCTGGATCGTCTGCGTTTCTGGCACCATCAATGTTTCCGATGATAAGATCGTAGACAGGGGTCTTCACGCATAGCACCTTCACCTCTCCTCTCAGGTACGGGGTGTCGACGCTGACATTGGCAAGGGGGGTAATCCTCACAGTTCCGTCGGCCAAAATGAGGGTGGTTCACTCCTGTAGCTTCTGGTCTTCAGTTACTAGGTTCTCTCTCACGATGATGCAACTACAACCGGTGTCTCTCAGCATTCTCACTGGTGTGTTTCCGACGAATCCAGACACCACCGGCATGTTCGGCACTTCATTCTCAGGCAGCGCAATGTTTGAGACTGGTAAGAATGTAGTCCCATCTCATACTGGGATGCGTCCATTCTTTTTGAAAGATTCAATCAGCTCCGGCGTCACTCGCCTTTCTCCAGACTCAAAGTTACTGGATGACGTCACATCATTGGGTAGTACAGCGGCGGCTCTGTGTTGAGACGTGGTACTGCTTCTGCCTGCTATCCCGCGATCTTGGTTGGATCTTCTGGTGTTATCGCCTCGGGGAACATCTTTAGAAGGACATCGTATCGCCTTGTGTCCCCTTTTTCCACAAAGGAAACATGTCAGGTTCTCCACCGGCATGTATTTCGGAGTGTCTCTGACATTGTGGATTTCCTCTGCGGCTTACTGGGCCCGAACTTCATGTTGTGGGCGTCAAGGTTTCTTTGAGCGAAGTCCTTTTGCTCCCTGAGTCGGGCGGCCAGGTCTTTTGAACACACGTTGAGGACTTGCTCTTTGATGATGAGGTCACACAGGTCCTGGTATTCTTTGTTTAAACCATTTCTCCAGATAGCTTCTGATTCTTTCAATGAATAGGCAGGGTGTTTCTCCTTCTTCAGGCTTACAGTTACAAAATCGTCGCCTGTAACCCTCTTCAGTGACGTCGTACTGTCTCAGCAGGACGTCTCTCAAATGCGTATAATCTTCGGCTTCTTCTCTTCGTAAACGGGTGTAAAATGCAAGCGCTTTGCCATTTAGAAGTGCGCTCAGTTTGATAGCCCAAGTCTCTTGTCTCCAGTTATTGCTGCTTGCGACGCGCTCAAATTACAGGAGCTAGTAAATGAAGAGGAGGCGGTCACCACAGAGCAGCAGTGGAAGGCAGTTAGAGAGGCGCTGAACTCAACCTGCAAAGACACTGTAGGGTTCAGGAAACACCATCACAAGGACTGGCTGTCGGCACAGACCTTGAAGAAGATAGAAGTGAGGAAGCAGAAGAAAGCAGTTGTCAACAACAGTCGCACGAGAGCAGCCAAAGCAAGGGCACAGGAGGAATACTCGGAAGCCAACCGCGAGGTGAAGAGGAGTATCAGGGCAGACAAGAGGGCCTACACAGACAGCCTGGCAGCAGAGGCAGAAAAGGCAGCAGGCAGCGGCAACATGAAACAGCTCTTCGACATTACCAGAAGATTGTCGGGCATGTATGGCCATACAGAAAGACCAGTAAAAGACAAAGAAGGCAAGCCTATTGCAGACAGAGCAGACCAACTCGACAGATGGGCCGAGTATTTTGAAGAGTTACTGAACAGACCCAGCCCACCCGACCCCCCAGACATCCAGCCAGCAGAGACCGACCTACCCATCAGCTGTGACAGACCCAGCTGGGATGAGATCAAAAGAGTAGTGGCATTTTTGAAGAACGGCCAAGCAGCAGGGCCAGATGGCATCCCAGCGGAGTCTCTGAAAGCAGACCTAGAGACAACAGTGAAGATGCTGTACCCACTGTTTGGAAAGATCTGGGAAGAAGAGGTGATGCCGGCTGACTGGAAGGAGGGGTACCTAATCAAGATTCCCAAGAAAGACGACCTCATCAAGTGTTCCAACTACAGAGGAATCACCTTGCTGTCGGTACCAGGAAAGGTCTTCAACAGGATCATCCTGGAGAGAATGAGAAGCTCCGTTGACCCCCAGCTGAGAGACCAGCAAGCAGGATTCAGGAAAAGCCGATCATGTACAGATCAGATCGCCACTCTCCGCATCATCATGGAACAGTCTCTGGAGTGGAGCTCCCCGCTGTACGTCAACTTTGTGGATTACGAGAAAGCATTTGACAGCGTGGACCGAGAGACTCTGTGGAAACTCCTAAGACACTATGGTGTACCCACAAAGCTCGTCCGCCTGATCAACAGCAGCTACGATGGCATGACATGTCGCGTGATCCACGAAGGGCAGTTCACCACGGAACTCCAGGTCAGAACCGATGTCAGGCAGGGGTGTTTGCTGTCTCCGTTCCTCTTCCTACTGGCCATAGACTGGGTCATGAAGAGGACCACAGAGCACAGACGAAGTGGAATACAGTGGACACTGTGGACACAGCTTGACGACCTCGATTTTGCAGACGACTTGGCATTACTGTCTCACACTCATCAACAAATGCAGGACAAGACCACGAGGCTTGCTAACATCTCGTCCCATTTGGGCCTCACCATCCACAAACAGAAAACAAAGACAATGAGGCTGAACGCAACCAGGGAATAACCAGTCTTGCTTGCTGGCACCCCGTTGGAGGAGGTGAAGTCCTTCACCTATCTCGGGAGCATCATAGACAAAAAAAAGGCGGCACTGATGCAGATGTCAGAGCACAAATCGGTAAGGCCAGAGCAGCCTTTCTCCAGTTGAAAAAAGTGTGAAGTTCCAGAGAGCTGTCACAACACACCAAAGTCCGGATTTTCAACTCCAACGTAAAAGCAGTTCTCCTATATGGAGCAGAGACTTGGAGGTTGACAAAAACCACAGTCAACAGAGTACAGATCTTCATTAACAGTTGCCTTAGAAGAATCTTGAAAATCCACTGGCCAGGGAAGATCAGCAACATCAGACTCTGGGAGACAACAGAGCAGATAACAGCAGAGAATGAAATTGGGCGAAGAAGATGGGGATGGATTTGTCACAGTCTGAGAAAGCCAGTTTCCAGTATCACTAGGCAGGCATTGTCATGGAACCCCCATGGAAAGAGGAAAAGAGGCAGGCCGAGAAACACCTGGCGTCGAGACCTTTAAACAGACATCAACTTTGAACCACCTGGAGTAAAATCGAAGGAGAAGCACAGGACAGGAGTCGCTGGAGGTCTCTCGTCGACGGCCTATACCCTGGGAGGGGTGACAGGCGTAAGTAAGAAGCGCTCGAATCGCTCCAGATAAGCATCCATTATATCTGAATTTTCAACGAAAGGTGGAAGCTTTGGCGCACGGGCTGTTTGCTCTCTGCTGGCTAAGGTTGTTGCTTCAGTAGCTGTCTGGCTCTGTGCCTCTATCTCCATCTGCTTTAGATGAATTTCATGTTGTCGCTGCCTCTCCGCCTCTTCTCGCTGTTTCTCTGCCTCTTCTCGCTGTTTCTCTGCATCTATTCGCTGTTGTTTTGCATCTTCTCGCTGTTTCTCTGCCTCTTATGCTTGAATTTCGAGTTTCCTGATTTCACGTTCTTTAGCTCTTTCTTCTCTCTCCAATCCCTCTTTTTCTCCCCTCTCCCGTCTCTTTTCAACTCTTTCCTCTTTCTCCAGTCTCTCCTTTTCTTCTCTCTATCGTTTCTTTTCTCCTTTCTCCTCTCTCTCCTTTACAAACTCAAGGAGTTGAGCCCCTTCGATTCCACATTCCTTTCCAATTCTCAGGAATGTCTCCATTTGCGATTTCGCCATCTCTGCGTTTCACTGCTGGCTGTTGTCTCCGGCTACCCTTTCCACTGAGCCAACTGAAGAAGTCCCGTCGGAGATGCCAAAATGTTACGTGTTGAGTCGTAGTCGTAGGATGATATCACACCAGACAAACGCGCGTAAGGTTCTTTAAAAGAAACTTCACTCAGCTGGAACCCGTCACACGTGGCTTAAGGATGTAGACTACACTGGAGTAACAGTTCCAACAATATTTTATTTCAGCGATGCGATCTCCACACAATGCATTACCAAATGCACCAACACTGGTACAATGTCTCTTCTGCAAAATGTCAACACTGGCGACACAATGCGTTTCTCATACAACGTACACCACCGTTACGCTGTGTCTCTCACAATGTACACCCTATACGGGCCACGTACCTACGATAAACTCTGTGTCCCTACAACTGACAATGTATGACAAAGTACAAACGTGCTTCCCAGCACAAACTTTTATAGTACAACAACTTTCCAGAACAATCCAACGAATTCACGCAATGCAACCAATCAGAACGGAACACGTAACCGAAACTCATAAATATTAAATAAAAAGAGCTTTCTATAATAAACTACAATAGTCTACAAAAATTCGACTGCTAATTTCAGCCCCAAATCCCAGTGAGTAATGACGTCACACAAGAGTATGGCAGACCGTTCACGACCTTTCATAATACACACTGACCGGCTGCTAAATTCACGCGGACAGAAAACAACTATGACTATGAATATTAGAGCGGCTTTGATACTGAGGTGCAAATATGTTGCCGACACTTTGATGCCACACATACGAGGTCACTAGATAGAGCGCGATTTTGCTGGAACGTTCTGGTCTATTCTCAGCGAATCTACGCATTACAAAAACTCACCGCTCTTCTCCGTGCGACTTTGCTAGAAAATTCCGGACTAATCTAAGCGTATCATAACAAAGCCAATTCCGCTCTACGCGCGAACGATAAAGAATCTTACTGAAAAGGTACGTGATACGTAACCATGATAGCTCAAATAATATCGGATGTTTCCTACGATTAATACATGCTCGCTCTCACAAAATAACACAACCACAGTCGTATCAAAATGCAACGTTTTTGGAATGATCGGAAACACTTTAGTGTTTCCGATCATTCCAAAAATGTCGCATTTCTTTTACTCGTCAGCATATATAACTTTATAAAAGTGTGGTTACGTTTTCGCCGAGCGACAACAAACGAACGATACCATTTTTTTTGTCTGTGCTTATGGGCCAGACGAATTATCTGTCGTGATGTCGCTGACGTTCGTTGTTGGGAGTCGTTCGTCTCAAACGAAACCTCACTAGTATGTAGAGCTTATGACGACAGCAATGCACTGAGTGTCTCCCTTGATTGCTACGCAGCGAATCGAGGGATACAACCAGTGTGTGACAGCAGCTGCGGCGAGTTGTGGCGCGAGAGTTTTGTATGGTGAACGAGTACATGTAATAATAATAATAATAATAATAATAATAATAATATAATGATAGTAATAATGCTGCTGATGCTGATGCTGCTGCTGCTGTTGATGATGATGATGATGATGATGATGATGATTATTATGATGATGATGATGATAATAATAATAATAATAATAATAATAATAATAATAATAATAATAATAATAATAATAATAATAATAATAATAATAATAATAATATGTTATCCGCTGCCAAACAGAACAACTTTATGCTGGCTGGTCTTCCACATATCGTGAACCATTCAAACTGATACCGACAAAGTCCCTAAAAACATAATTTTTTTTTTTTTTTTAAACTGGACATCCAGAGAGGCTTCAGATGCAAGAGTGAGTTTTAAAATCCTGCGTAAGTCAAAACAAAGAGTGCTCCGCCAGATTCTTGAGCAAATCACTACGCAAAATGTTCCGCAGATGTCATCATGAGCAAGTGTTCATATTCAAAGTGTTCCGCAGATATAACCCTGTGCAAGCCACCTCTACGCAAAGTGTTCCGCAGATGTCATCATGAGCAAGTGTTCATATTCAAAGTGTTCCGCAGATATAACACTGTGCAAGCCACCTCTACGCAAAATGTTCCGCAGATGTCATCATGAGCAAGTGTTCATATTCAAATTGTTCCGCAGATATAACCCTGTGCAAGCCACCTCTACGCAAAGTGTTCCGCAGATGTCATCATGAGCAAGTGTTCATATTCAAAGTGTTCCGCAGATATAACCCTGTGCAAGCCATCAATCACTACGCAAACTGTTCCGCAGATGTCATCATGAGCAAGTGTTCATATTCAAATTGTTCCGCAGATATAACCCTGTGCAAGCCACCTCTACGCAAAGCGTTCCGCAGATGTCACCATGAGCAAGTGTTCATATTCAAAGTGTTCCACAGATATAACCCTGTGCAAGCCACCTCTACGCAAAGTGTTCCGCATATGTCATCATGAGCAAGTGTTCATATTCAAAGTGTTCCGCAGATATAACCCTGTGCAAGCCATCACTACGCAAAATGTTCCGCAGATGTCATCATGAGCAAGTGTTCATATTCAAATTGTTCCGCAGATATAACCCTGTGCAAGCCACTCTACGCAAAGTGTTCCGCAGATATCATCCTGTGCAAGGAGCCCCTGGCGTGGTGGCTTGCGCAGGATTTGAAGCTCATCCATGCAACTGACCCCTAATGCCAATAATCTCTGTCGTCTGGACACCTCTACGCCGACCAGAGGGCCCGTGACCTTTTGCTGATGGGGTAGTCCGCAAGTCGGCCCCATCAAGCCATGAATAAGCAATGAGATTCGGCAGGGCAGGAGTCAGGAAGCGGGTCCGCCAATGCGGTTTGCATGTGCTGCTGGAGACCACAATGACGGGCACCTTTCGCGGTAAACAAGGTCAGAGTGGTTCTGATACCCCCCCTCCCCCCCCCCCCTCCCCCCCCCCCCCGGCGAAACAGCCGGACTTCACTGAGACATTCCGTTGATTCATCGGGGCCGCTCCATCTGCAAGAGTCGTATATTCTCATGAGCCCCTGCATTCGCAGGTGCTCATGAGAATATACGCCTCTTCAATGCTCACAAGGAGTTGACTCGTTGCCACATTCACAGTTTGAGGTACTTATCCCGGTTTTTTTTTTTTAAATATGACTGAGGACGCGTGTCACAGTGATAGGGTGGATCTATTGAAACGCTCCCTTTAGGCCTTAACCCCTTAGCTGCAGAAGCGAGGCGAATTCTAAATAACTGCAAGAAACATAAATCCTCATGTGTCCCCCGCCCCCCAGCCCTCACCCTGCCGCGGGGGCTAATGAGGATTGCCTCTTGTTGGTCGTATGTTGCTGATGCCTGTTTAGTTTGTGTTCTTTACGCGAATGTCGATTAGTGTGTAGTGGTTACTGACGCGAAATACGCGATCACTGGCAGCGAAGGGGTTAAAAGGCACAACCTCATGTCTAGCTTTACAGATATAGGCGCTCAACCTACTGCCTGCGAACTGATTTAAACTCAAATAAAATACAGTCATATTCAGTGTTGCGAACACCAGGGTATCTCAAAGTGGGAAACATTTTGAGATCACTGTCTCTGTAGCGAATACAGGCATCGTCACCATCCTCCTCGCCCTTTTTTTTTTTTTTTTTTTTTTTTGGGGGGGTGGGGGGGTCCTCCCCCCACCCCCCACCCCCCACCCCCCACCAACAAAACAAAATTGCAAACAACGGAGGGGGAGGGGCAGGTGACATTCCAACCTGCAACAGTCCAACCACGGGTGGCGACGCGATAGTCATCCAGCTTCGACAAATGTCAAACATGAACATGACTTTTCCTCCAAAAATATTGGGAAGGGGGTGGGGTGAGGGTTGGGCGGCAGGGATTGCTCCCCCTGCCCCCACACATCCCGCCCCATACATATTCTTTGGAAGGCCAGCTCCTTCCCACCCTCCACCCACCCCCTCCCGGCCGCCCCGGTTCCTACACCACTGCTTAACAGTAATGGGAATTATGCTGCTACAATTCAGGGGCTGATAGATGCACAAATAGGAAACAAAAAATCAACAGTAGAGCAAACAATACTTACCCTCATGGCATGAAGAAGCGGACAGTCATACAACAATATGTCGCCATTTGTAACTCCAGAAGACCTCGAATACAACATCGTTGGAAGTAGCAAGTAACACAAGTTTTCCGAGGTAGAGTTCACACTTTTTTTCTGTGTAAAATAATTCACATGTAACAAACTTTGGGTCCCCAAGCGTTGTCTTGGGTATATCCATAGTCACTGTATTTAAAATTGTGCCGAATACGAGACAAAATAGGTCACCGGTAAAATACTTCGCTTTTTACAAACTTTGGTTCCCCAGGTAATCTCTTAGTAACCATATTCGCTGTATTTTAAAATTGTGCCAAATACGATACAAAACAGGCCACTCGTATTACCTGGTCCATAGATTCTCATGAACTCCTGAAACCGCAAGGGCTCATGAGAGTATTGCAGATGAATCTTATGGAATAGTCGGATGACTTATGAGAATCAATCTCACTACAAGTATATTCAAGTGAAATCAAGTGTATTCTCAAACTTGAGTACAAGTAACGTGAAATACGCTCACTCGTGATAACTTGACCCGCAAGCTTGCTGTCCGTGCAGGCTGGACATCACAGGACCTCTGCCTGCGAAACAGGCATCCGTGAGTAGCAAAAGGTACAGATCCTTATGGGCCTCCCATAATGAGGATCTAGGCCTCTCGCAGGTGGAAAACAGCCGATCGAAAATGCGGCTCGTACATAATGGTGACTCAGCAAGGGAATATGTACAACGATAGCGTGTTGGTTTTGCAGAGAGATGGTTCTCATTTCGCAAGCAGCAAAGATCCTCAAAATTCCCTATACATATATGCGGGGGCTCATGAGGTTCTACGCCTCTTGCTGGACACTATTTACGTCCGTGTTACTGAGAAAGCAGGGCTGCGTGCTGGCACCGACCCTCTTCACCATCTTTTTTAGCATGATGTTGAAGCAGGCCACAGTGGACCTCGATGATGACGATGCAGTGTACATCAGGTATCGTCTCGATGGCAGCCTGTTCAACCTCAGACGACTGCAGGCCCACACGAAAACCCTAGACCAACTGATTCGTGAGCTGCTTTTTGCTGATGATGCTGTCTTCGTTGCACACACAGAGAGAGCCCTGCAGTGCATCACGTCTTGCTTCGCAGATGCTGCCCAGCTCTTTGGACTCGAGGTCAGTCTGAAAAAGACAGAGGTCCTCCATCAGCCGGCACCCAAGACAGTGTATCGCCCTCCTCACATCACCATTGGCGAGTCTGAACTAAAGTCAGTGCACCAGTTTACTTACCTTGGCTGCATTATCACGTCGGACGCCAAGCTGGACAAGGAGCTTGACAGCAGGCTGGCAAAAGCGAACAGCGCTTTCGGGCGACTTTTCAAGCGGGTGTGGCACAATCAACAGCTGAAAACAGGCACCAAGATCAGCGTGTACAGAGCTGTGGTCCTCACCACCCTGCTGTACGGTTCCGAGTCCTGGGCCCTCTAGCGCAGCCAACTACGACTCCTCGAACGCTTCCACCAGCGCTGCCTGCGTACCATCCTGGGCATTCACTGGAGTGACTATGTCACCAACGTCGAGGTCCTTGAACAGGCTGAAACTGTGAGCATCGAGGCTTTGCTGCTGCGGACACAGCTCCGCTGGGCGGGGCATGTCTCCAGGATGGAGGATCATCGCCTACCAAAGATCACCCTGTTCGGCGAGCTTGCTACTGGACACCGTGACAGAGGGGCACCAAAGAAGAGATACAAAGACTGTCTCAAGAAGTCACTTAGTGCCTGCCAAATCGACCACCACCAGTGGTCTTTGCTTGCTGCGGACCGTGACACCTGGCGCTCCACCATTTACAAGGCAGCTGTCTCCTTTGAGGACTCTCACAGAGCTAGCCTTAAGGACAAGCGGCTCAGGATAAAAAACAGAGATGCCGCAGCTCAGAACCCTGGCCATACCTTCCCCTGCAGCCACTGCGGTCGAACCTGCCTGTCTCGGATTGGCCTCCGCAGCCACGAACAAGCCTGCAGACGTCGTGGGCAACTCCTATAAAATCTTCGTTCGCGAAGTCAAGCCAAGAGAGAGACTGAGAAGGAAGAGGTAAATGTATGGCCAGCGATTGAATGTTGAACGCCGGTTTGTTGGCGATATGGGGGAGATTACTGGCTTATTGAAGGACACTGGACAATGTTCACGCTTATATAAAAAAAAAAAAAAAAAAAAAAAAAAACGATAGTCTGTTCCTATTGAAGAGCAGTCAGAATTAAGTAATTGTGGCCGATGTGCACTTTCTCCCGCAGATGAGAGTCCATGCCACATCCAGATGGAATAGAGAATAGACTCGGTGAGCAACATAATTAATTTGCCTTGTTTTTCGTTCATTGATGCTGCTAATGATAAAGAGTATAAGAATTTAAAATTAGCTTCTCAATGCGCAAAAGGCCATCGAGCCGACGTCGGAGGCCGTTGGCCGGGGCACGGACGTGCGCGGGCCCGGCAACGACGGCCGACATCGGCCCGATGGCCTTTTGTGCATTGGGTTACTTCTGAGGTCTGACCTACTTTTGGGGGTCCCACCGAGACACTGACAGCAAGAAAATACCCGTTTCATAATCGAGATAAATAATGTGTTGCTTTTTCCCCGTTGTAAATTCATGACCTCCCCCCCCCCCCCTTTCCCTCCCCCCCCTTCCCTCCCCCCCCTTTCCCCCCTCCCCCCCCCCCCTCGCAAAAACACGCGCACAATTAATGCACGCATTCATGCAGACCTAAGAACACGCACGCACGCACGCACGCACGCTCTCTCTCTCTCTCTCTCTCTCTCTCTCTCTCTCTCTCTCTCTCTCTCTCTCTCTCTCTCTCTCTCTCACACACACACACACACACACACACACACACACACACACACACACACACACATACACAAGAACTGTCAGCAAGCCAGATAAGGCATGCAGAATGTTGGACTAAGCGCTAATAACGGAGACACCTGCGACGTTTAGACACAAAAGAGTATAGATCCAGCCCTTTGCTGTCGGCAGCTTTTTCTGGTCGAGCTGATTCCTGCAGGAATCGCCTCGACAAAAAAGCGCTGCCGACAGCCAAGGGATTAATTTCCCTAGCACAGACAAGACACAGGTTTGTATTTTTTCTTGTCGTGAAAAACAAGAGCTTCAACGTTTCAATCCCCAACAAAACCGAATTATCCATCCTCATCAAATTATCTGCAACTGGCTGATTAAATATTTTTTCTCACTTCCGGGTAGTTAAGTAGATGACAATCGATCGGCACCCCACACATACCTACAGGGGAAAAGGGGAACAGGAAAAAAGAAAATTAGCTTATGTAAGGCTGTTCAACAAATTAATTAACTCAATGCGCACTTCATCAGGGATGGTGTCGATTAGGTCGATCGTCAACCCGTTTCACCTCCAGCGCCAATTGTAGGAAGTGGGTCGATCGTTTTAATTTAACCGTTTTGTGCATGCAGCCACTGGTATATACTGTTTTGCACACGGCTACGTGCACAGTGAGGGTATCACGCGCCGAATACACTATGAATTTTACCTCCGTCGGAAAACTAAACTCTAAATGACTAAAACTCTCCACTTTCCGAGGGGAACACATAACATTGGAAATGTCCAAATCATTTAGTTCCCGCGGCGACTCTTGCTTGAATGCGCGGAGGTTTGGTTCCCTGAAAGTTCAGTCTCCCCACGTTCAGTGCCGAGAAGAAAAATTGAACCTCATCCAACTGCAAGAGGTATAGATCCACATGAGCCCCCGCGGTAGCGGGGGCTCATGAGGATCTATATACCTCTTGCTGCCATCTTTTTGAATTGATGTTCCTCGACAGATGGTGTTTGGTGTTGAATCAACGAAGATTGCAGAAACACAGTCTGTGTCAGCTGGCACTGAAAGAGTTAAAATTTGTACTATACTCGGCGCGCCTTAAATATCGACCGTCTGTTGTTAGGCAGTACACGGGAGTAATGATGACTGATCAATGAACGGCAAGACAATTGTTAGGCAAGAATTCCTGTCATAACGTAAGAAAAAAAGGCAACCATCCCAGTTAGCAAGAGGTTTTCGGGCCGAAGCGGGCTTTATAGTTAGCCCGTGCATGGCTGTGCACGGGCAAACTGTAGGTCGACTTTGCTCACTAGCATGATGGTGTGGATGGGGATTGATGATTGCATACACACGTGCAATGAAATGAGTAGGACGCTGTACGCATGACTCCTGACTCCTGACAGGTACGAACTTAATTATTTGATTATTTTAAGCTCGTCCTCTTGAACAAGTTGAAGCGTCATTATCAGTAGACGAATCGACCATGATAATTCAAGGGTAGTGCCAGCTTGGCGTCTTTCAGGCGCCAAGCTAATCTGGCACTACCCTTGAATTGTCATGGTCGACCCATCTCTTGCTGTAGTACGTCGGGGTTAAGTAGGTTTAAGATCAGATGCAATAAACTTGAGTGCAGCTTGTAGTATATCCCCGATTTTGTTGTGCGGAGTGTGCGTTTCTTTTCTCTTTTTGTTTTCTTTTTTTATTTTTTATTTTATTTTATTTTATTTATTTATTTATTTATAATTTATTATTATTATTATTATTATTATTATTATTATTATTTTTTTTTTTTTTTTTTTTTTTTTTTTTTTTTTTTTTTTTTTTTGCTGAACAAAATAAAACGACCAGTTCGTCAGGGTGTTGGTGCAGATCTGGTAAATGACTGATTGCATACGTGTACGTAAAGGAGTACATAGTGCTGATGACTCGGCTGCTCGGCGTTAAACCCAAATAACTAACTAATTAACTAACTGCTGACTCGGTACGAACTCATTATTTGATAATTTAATCTCCTCCTCTTGAAGCGTGACTAAAAACACAGCTAATTACATTGCATCTTTTTTAAACGCCCCCCCCCCCCCCCCGCCCTCCCCCCTCCCCCTCCCTCCCCTCCCCCCCCCTCCCACCCTCCCCCCCAAAAAAATAAATAAATAAATAAAATAATAATAATAAAAAATTTTTTAAATAAACAATTAAAAAATAAAAATAAAAAATGCATAAAACAATAAAACAGAGTATCTAATACATTAAACCCTTTGGCTGTCGGTAGCGCTTTTTAACAAAAGGCGCTACCGACAGCCAAAGGGTTAACTAGGCTCAAATTATTATTTGGCCACAGTATCGCTCTTTGCAGTTTCTAGTTTAAAATGATGATGAAGTTACAACACGCAGCCATCGGAGAGTGCAGCTTGCGCATTCTGTGACCCTATTTAATTATAATCAAGCATGCAGGCTCAATCAATCATTCTCTTTATTGCATTTCTGCTGCAAGTCAAAGCTTGGTCTGGCACGTGTCCTTGACATTTACAGCTGCGCATGCGCGTTGCACCACACCAGGTTTTCTTGTTACGGAAGAGTGCCTGCCTGCAACAAAAGGACACGGTGCGTTAGCACTCTTAATTTCCTAGGGGCGCGTTCACAATGGACAAATAGTGTATAAGTATAATAAGGTCAAGGGCAATTAGAAGCTGCAATCAATCAATCAATCAACCAATCAATCAATCAATCAATCAATCAGTTAACCAACCAACCAACCAACCAAATAACCAACCAACCAGTCTCTCAGTCAGTCAGGGATGAATGAATAAAATTAATATAAAATTGGGCTGATGTGTGATTTTGGACCTTACGGCTCTTTAACCTAAGCTTCATAATCACAGACCAACACATCGATACTATATATGTAATTATTTTATTTACACTGGCTTAACCCGTTTAACGCCAAGGTCATTTTACCCGCATATATTGAAGTCGTCACGGACACAAAGTGGTCTCAGCAAGAGGCATAGATCCTCGTGAGCCCCCCCCCCCCCCCCCCTCCCTCAACTGCGGGAGCTCAATGAGGATCTGTACCTCTTGCATTTGGGTGGTGTTGAAATCTTCTCGGCGCCGAACAGGGAATTTTTTATTTATTTATTTATTTATTTATTTATTTATTTATTTATTTTTAATGTTCATACGATTTTCAGGTCTGAACGCGTTAAACGGCTGCCACTAGGATCACCTTGACATGCTCATTGAAACGTTAATTGCATAAGCCATTGCTGCAGCCTGCTCCTGCAACTCACGCGCGACGCACACAAAAGGGCTACCTTCTTTCACTGTTAGATCCAAGCTGATGTGCTCTCGGTAGCAAAACGCATTCGGGCCCACGACGGCCGCAGTGGGCCCGCGCACAGCCGCGCGCGGGGCCACTGCGGCCGTCGTGGGGCGGAGAACCTTTGTGTATTGTGATTTCAGTCCTTTTTTTCTTCTGACTGCTTGTAAAACCAAGAAATGGGGCGTACACACAGTGGTTGTTTGCTCCGATTCGCTACCGCAAGGTATCGAATCTAGGGTGATGACAATTGTGTGTTTTAATGTTGACTGCAAAATTTACATGTCCAAACAAAATACTGAATCTGACAAAAATATAGGAGTTAAGATTTTAAATCTCGTCATTTGCAAGCGTCCGTACTTAAATTTTGAGTGTATGTTAATACGAAAGAGGTAAACATGTATTGTTTAAAAAAGGAGACAGCTTCTGTGGAGATTATGTCATCATATGGGGGCGGTCCGTGGCGCAGTGGTTAAGGCGCCTGCCACCAATGCCAAAGGTGCGCGGTTCGATACCGGGTTCCGGCGTTGGCCTTTTCTCCTCTGGTAAGTGTCACCGTTAATTCGGGCGGACCGTCGGGGGTTCTTTCTCCGGGTACTCCGGTTCTTCCACCCCCTACCCCCCCCACTTTGGTACCGGACTCAGGCCATTTTACAAATTTCAAATACAAGCGATCAAAAATCTCTGTAACTTCAGTAGCTGACTGGTTCTTCGGTTGTCTTGTACTGTGTTTGTCTTAAATGGCGTAAATCCGTGTCTGTTTCGTGAGTGTGTGTGTTGGGTTTCAGGCGCGGCGCTTTGAGTCGATTTCCCCAAAATTGAGAAAAAGCGCCTATATAATAACGGTATTATTATTATTATCACGACACATGACAGTCAGTCACGTACAAAGTTATCTTCTTTTATTTTGACAAAATTGCCTCCCTTTTCAGTTTTTATTTTTTAATTTTATTTATTTATTTATTTATTATTAGGGGTGGGGAGGGGGGGGGGGCGTCATACTAATGACACAAACTGACGTGCCATTTTTTTTTTTTTAATTTCATATTCACTGCAACTCCAGCAGTTGGCACTTAAAATGAAAAAGCATATCGACCGTGACCCGACAGAGTGCATGCACGAGCAAATAACGTTACGCGCGGCCATTTTCTCTTGCCCAGGACCCTGCTATAACTCCTTCAAATAATATAGTGTTAACCCCCTTTCTGCCGAGAAAAACTGAACACAATCTAACTACAACAGACATAGATCCTCATGAGCGTACGCTCAGTGGTTGTCTGCTTCGATTCGCTACCTTGCTGACACCGCTTTGCATTCATGTTCCGTGGACGGCTGGAACTCTGTGACGTTGAATTAACTCATTCAGCCCCGACACACCACAGCAAGACATGGATCGAGCATGATTGTTCAAGGGTGATGCCAGAATAGCTTGGCGCCCATAGGCGCCAAGCTATTCTGGCACCACCCTTGAACTATCATGCTCGATCTGTCTCTATAATTGTAATTCAGTCCTTCAGAGGGCAACTTCAAAATCTGGAGATTTCGATCCAGGGGTAGAATGTGTTAACATAGATTCAGAAACACAATCTGCGACCAGCGGCAGGTGACAGGTTCGATGATACAAACCGTGCAGGTGCCAAGCTAATTGAGCATTACATTTGAGTTATCACAATGGATCGATCTTTTTCCTGTGATTTGTTAGGCTAGTATGCTACTTCAGAATTTGAGATCTACGAAGATACTTTTTAGGAGAATGCGAACATCTTGACGCGTTGTTGTTGCGTGTTTTCTTTTCATGACCCTTAAAAAGATCAGCATTCATTCATTCATTCATTCATTCATTCATTCATTCATTCGTTCGTTCGTTCGTTCGTTCGCTCGTTCATTCATTCGTTCGTTCCTTCCATCCTCCGTTCGTTTATAGTTGTATACGTATTATTAATTTTTTTATTATTTTATTTATTTATTTATTTTTTGTTGGTGGGGGGGAGGAGGGGAGGGGGGGTGAGGGGGCCGGGGGCGGAGGGTGAGGGGGGAATCTGGCATCCATCTAAAATTGGCGAGTTGTCATTTTCCCACAAAAGTCTTCGTGTGGCGTTTGAGGATAGCACGTCATGTATCCTCTGTTAGAAGTCTTTTGCACACGATTCCAAAGTGTGACGTTATCGGTCCTGGCCTCTGGTGGTGAAATGGTCCCGTGACTCAACTCTTTTGCGCCAGAGGGCAGGTTTTACCTGTGTCACCTAGGGAGCCTAGCGCTGGCGCGCGTGCAGACGGACGATGTGCAAGCATGCGTGACGATCGATACTGATGAGGACACGGCCTGATTGCCCTGGATGACTGGTCTCGGATCAGTTAACCCTTCCAGCGCCAGCATCTAAAAATGGCGTATTATCCCCTTAACGGCTACTGACTATTTAGCTCGCTGAAAAATTCGCTTAGTTACGTGTCTTTCCCGCCAAGCTTCTGAATCGTCAGTAGTAGTCAAGGGGGGCAAAAACTATTTCAGATTATCTCCCCTGTCCTTGCGTATTACGGACCTTAATGAGGGCAGCAAGAGACATAGATCCTCATGAGCCCCCGCGAATGCGGGGGCTCATGAGGATCTATGCCTCTTGCATGTGGGTCCTGCTGGATGTGTTTCTGAAAGAGAAGAGGTTAAATGCTGAGCTAAAGTCAAGAGGCGAAACTTTTTCACGATGAGAGTCGATTTATGTGTAAAGCAGAAAGGATGGTATTGAAAAACTGATACCAAAGAGCATCTTCTGAGCGATCACCGTGATGAAAGAGAACCTGTAATGAAAGACCATCGTTTAGTCGGCTGTCTTTAATGACAGGTGATACATTTTTACCTTTCAAAACCTGACTTGAGAGAGCACCTGTATTTGATAGCACTTTTGTCATTTTTGCGATAAAAAAATGGCTGCTCAAACAAGGTTCTGCCGTGCACGTCAGGGGATTTGCTTTTCTCCACCTTTGTGATGTAGACGACTTTAAGCACTAGTTTTAACCTATCACGGTCGATCCATCTCCTGAACTGATCTGTTTGAACGCACTTTTTTCTTGCAAAAAATAAATAAATAAATAAAGTGGTAGCGCAAAAAACGTTCTACTCTACACATGGGGGAAATACGTTTCTCCACCTTCATTATTTAGATGACTTCAAGCACTATTGTTAAACTATCACTGTCGATCCATCTCCTGAGCTTGCATGTTATCTTCAGAGGAAAGTTCCCAACTGAGATGTTTTTCGTTGCAGGTCTCCGCTTGCTAGACTTGACATTTTTTTGACTGACTCAATGCAAGTACCAATTATTTAATGATAGTATGCACTACCGATGATCATGGATCATGTTACTACCTTTGAGCTGTCACAGTCTATCCGACTTTCTCAGTTGGCATTCCACTGGAGGTGAAGAACGCTATTTCTGCGAAACATGGATGGATGGAAAATAATTACAAGTTACTCAGACAATACCGTATTATACTATAGAGATACGAAGCTCACACAAAGCACTTTTTCATTAGCAAGAAGCATAGACCTTCATCAGATCCTGCAGAATGCGGGACTTCATGAGGATCTGTACCTCTTTCCCGCAACAATCATCCACATTTACATCATGACTCCTCAGACGTAAGAGGTAGAAAACTTTTTTTCTTCGACCGACACTTAATGCACGAATGGATACCCACTCATCGAAGCTTAGATCGTTCCGTTTGTACGCCGATTTTGTTTTTGTGCTAACGGTAATACGCAATCTGTAGTTTGAGCGCCAGTGACCTCATTTGCAAGAATAAGCACTGATGTCAATATGTAAATTGGTGTCAGCTGAATAAGCAAGAGACATAGATTCTAATGAGCCCCCGCATTGCGGGGTCTCATGAGAATCTATGTCTCTTGCAGATGTGTAGCGTTCTTTCCATGCATCTCAATTGTGATCGCGTGATGTCTGTGCTACCTAACCATTTTCCCTGTCTGTCCCCCCTTTTTTCTCTCCTGTAACTGATAATTCCGGACTGGAGGCAGCCGTAAAAATGGGGTACTGATTCCCTTTTATGGTTGGTTAATCCATGTGTGCATAGTCAATGAAGGGAGAGTATGTTTTCCCGGCATTGTTAGTGTCGTCTGCTTCCCATGACTTCATCAATATTTCAAAGAGAAAGTGCTCGATTGAATGAGAATGGCTTTTCACCAAACTTTAGCCTGTTGTTAGCCTTCTGTTAGACTGGGAAGCTCTGGCATTGTGATGCATGGACTTTGTTTAACTCATTCGCGTCCAGCCGCGGCTGGCCGCGAATGAGTTAAACTTGAGATCATTCTTTGGCCATTATTCCTTCGTTTTAAATTTAGCCCCATAATGTTCTTATTTCCGTTGCGTTTGTCAAACCCTGTGTTAAAAATGCAACCAAAACTGTTGACAAAAGCTAATTTAATTGCGCGGTAGTATTTCATTGTGGATTTTGCTGCCAGGGCAATGAATCCATCCATCCATCCATCCATCCATCCATCCATCCATCCATCCGTCCATCCATCCATCCATCCATCCATCCACCCACCCACTCACCCACTCCACCCTCTCATCCACCCATCCATCCATCCATCCATCCACCTATCCATCCAACCATCCATCCATCGTGTAAATATCTCTTTTTGTCTATCATGGTATGTGTCTGTTTAACAATTCACTTGGATCTGTATGTCAAAGGGATGAGCGTCATCTCGAGGCAGGTCATCAGCGTAATTGGCCGACATCGACCACATCTTCAACAACACCAGCGGACTCGCAACGACCGACACACCCTGTATTCTAGACCATTATTCTCGGCCGAGCCTTTCAGAGGAGGAACGAATTCTTCCTTCATATCTGTACAAAGAAACCCCTATGCCCATCTATCTGCAAAGAGGCATAGAATCTCATGGGCCCCTGCAGTTGCAGGGGCCCATAAATAAGAATCTATGCCTATTGCTGCCCAGAATTTGGCTCATTCAAATCCTTAGGTTGTGGAATTATTTCAAGTTTAGCATAAAACTGAAAATACATTCTTCTGTCATATCCATGTCTATGTTTAAAGACGTCATTCAACGATGACGTGCTTAATCTTTACAGCACGTGCGATATGTGACGACTGTCAATAACGTTTCAAGCTAATCGACGCAAAAATAGTGAACCAATATCAAAACGCGGTGCCACCAAACAAACACAAAGTCCTCATTCTGTTTAAATAAACAGGTTTTAGCCGGAACACACATTTAATGCGACCAGCACACTGCACAACTCGTCATGAGCCTAGCACGGCACGCGGAGGAATAAAAACATGGATGGCCTTCGTTTAACCTATTTAGCTCTGATGCACTACAGCAGGAGATAGAGTGAATGCTGCAGGTAAAGGGTGATGCAGAATAGCTTGATGCCTTCAGGCGCCAAGTTTTGTTGTGTTTTTGTTTGTTTGTTTGTTTTTTCTTATTCTTCTTTCTGTCACCACTTATAGTTTTATAAACAAATCTACAAACGATTAGATTTCAGATTATAAACTGTCATTGGATGAAACAGTATGCCATTTTCTTGAGGACAAGAGATCTAGGATGCTTAAGGTTCAGAGTTTAACCCCTTCACTGCCTAGAAAACCTGAACACGATCCAATTCCAAGAGACATAAATCCTCATGAGCCCGCGCAGTTGCGCGGGCTCATGAGGATCTATGTATCTTGCTAGGACTAGTGTGCATCCATGTCCCGTAGACGGTATTAGCTTTTGGTCATTGAAATAACAAAGATTTCATAACAAAATAAGCGTCCAGTGGTCCGGGAAGGGGTTAACCCTTTGCCTGTCATTAGCGGAGTTTGTGTGTGTGTGTGTGTGTGTGTGTGTGTGTGTGTGTGTGTGTGTGTGTGTGTGTGTGTGTGTGTGTGTGTGTGTGTGTGTGTGTGCGTGTGCGATGATTCCTGCAGGAATCACCGCAACAAAAAAAAACAAAAAAAAAAAAACGCTACCGACAGCTACAAGAATATATGTATGACGTGCAGAGGAATAGAAATCTAAAGAAGTGCTTCAATATGGATCTAACGACTAATGGACTATCTTCGTATCTTCGGCAAACATATCCTCCATTGAACATTAATCATCATCTGTGAGCATGCCTTGAAATCCCTCTCCATGCAAATTAAAGTCTCACGATTTCTCGAAGACACGTAAATTTGAACAAGAATAGCCACGGGCGTGAGTACTGCGTGTCTGAAGGGCAGGCAATTTCGCTCATTTCTTTCACATCCTTTTCTGAGCTATTTTCGCGTTCTTCAGCAAAACCGCGCGATTTCTCTAATACGGAATTCATCACGTTATCACAATAACAGCTCTGGAACGAATGCATTCGGCCTCTCAGCATTGATGGTTAAGTAACATTTTTGTTTTGTTTTCTTTTGCTTTGCGGTTGCCTGGGAAACTGGAAATTTTGCGTATATTGCTTCCCCAGTGAACGGTAAGGATTTTGTGCTGGTGTGTAATTTAAGTACTTGGAAAGCCGTAAGGTTTATATATTTTTTTTTAATTTAAAAAAAAAAAAAAAAAAAAAAAAGACCAGCACACACAGACGCCATTAGTGTTATAATAAACCTAGTATACTGCAGTTGCCTAGAATATGACTGACGAGCAAAAGAAAAGCGACATTTTTAGAAGGATCCGATTTTTCCGATGATTAAAAAAAATCGCATTTCTTTTGCTCGTCAGTATAACAACAGTGTTTTATTACCTGCATGGTAATAACCTGAATATAATGTGTGTGGCCTCAAAGGACGTCAAAAATTTGTACAGTGTTTCGCCACCATGATCAGGGATGGCCTCTGCTCAGACCAGGGTCATACTGGGCGTAAATTCAGGCACGGCACTGTAGCTGAACACAGTAGAGCAATCCTGACGCTACAGTAGAACTCGATAAAGAATTGTTGACATAGCTGCAGCACTTCGTGCTATGGAGGATCCTCCAGGGTTATAATAAGAAAATCCGAAGTAAGTAGAACGCTTGTTTATGCTCTGCCAACCGTTAAACTGGCCTGACATGAAAGACTACAGGTCATGCGACAGTAGAATACGTTAAACCATGGGTGCTGATGATTTACGAGGCTCGACTTGCTTTTGACACACAGTTCTGGCTCCGAGACAGTTCCGCGGAGCCATAACTTGTATGTCGAAAGTAAGTCTCGGCTCGTAAATCATCAACGCCCTTGGTTTAACCTATTAATTCCTGAGGCTGACATTTTTCAGATGTGTATATTGTCCTATGAAGTCTACATTACAGTAGTGGGCAACCCGGTCCATGCCTCAGTGACCACTGACCTATATCAATGATGCTGTAACTACGACAAGCTATACACGGATCAGACGCATCGCCAGACCAAGCTACTGAACATTCAGCATGAAAAGTGTTTCTGAGTGGGGCTCGATCAGGGCTTATATTAGGTTTAAATAGGTCATGTTCAAAATTTCCCAAGGGCAGCGGCTAAACCGGCCATTGTTGTCAGGACTAAAGGAACATTGACATAAATTAGGACGAATATTGCTGATGATCTTATCTTCTTAGAGTTGTCTTCAAATCATCTGCGTTCAAAAGTTATTTGCTCAAGCGGGCTATACCAGAGGCTTCCCACCTCCGTATTGATAGGATCTCTCCTGCGTACAAAGAAGAAGAAGAAGAGCAGAAAGATCTTTCATTTTACGCCATTCAGACTTCTTACTGAAGTTATCCCCCTTTGTCCAGCGTTATTGTAAGACATACAAGGAACATTTTAACCCATATCATACTGAGGCTTTAGCCTCAAATGTGTACACAAGCTACATTATAGTACTTACAGATAAGGATATAGACCAATGGCTTTAGTTCAAGAGTGGTGCCAGAATAGCTTGGCGCCTAGAGGCGCCAAGCTATTCTGGCACTACCCTTGAACTATTTTAATCAAACTTATTTCACACACTGGTGTATTCCGAATGATAAGGGTTAAAAGAGATATTGCAATTATTAACCCTTTACAGCCAGGAGCAGGTCGCTTTCCTGTCACTAGACGCAGTGTGTTTGAAACCCTTGTTAGTTCAGTGACAAAGATCTCTAGCCGTCAAAGAAATAGGCATACAAACTGGTTTCAGCATGAGGCATAGATCCTTATGAGCTCCCGCAAATGTTGTCGCTCATGAGGACCGTGCAGCTGAACCGTGTTCTTTTTTTTTTTTTTCGGCAGTGAACGGCTTAAATCCTCTTACTGTACTTTGTTACAGGTTCCATGTCAATATGCGTGCATGTGATAATCTTGCGTCTCGGTCTTCAATGTAGGATTTGTATTATGGAGACGATGGTTTATCGACTGTAAAAGTTCACTTCTATCCCAATTAAGCATCGTATAATGAATGCATTGAGTACTTCTTGGGACAGTCTTTCTGTCACTGAATTTCATTAGTGTGCATGAGTCATATATTCTCACGATCCCCTGCAGTCGCAAGGGTTCATGAGAATCTATGTCAGTTGTGGAAGGGCTCGATCCCGTATACTTTTATCCTTGTTCCTTTGACGGAGGTGGTCTTGGGATTTAAACATGTCTTAGCAGTCACTCAGTTTGAGTCTGCATCAGACGCATACAGGACTAATGATTCTCGTTTCTGTGGGTCTAGGAGGCATAGACTCGCATGAACCCTCGCAGTAGCAGCTGCAAGGGTGTATGAAAATCTGTGCGGCCTCTTAGAAAGAGATACGAAATAGTTTTAACTGTCTGAAGATTTGAGAACTTGTTCTTTGCAGCAGCCGTTCTTTGTTTTTTGTCGAACGAACACGACTGGATTAACTCTTAATTAAACTGTCAGAACTAAATGACTTCCATTCTATAGAATGGAAGTCATTTAGTTTTGAAGAGTTTAAGAGTTGAGCCTGAGACTTTAGGAATGATCTTGTATTTTAAGACGCCATATATGTCTTTCTTCACCAAAGGAGGGAGTTCGACTGGGTTTGACCCCTTCTCTGCCAGTGGTGGAAGATTGTTAATTTAGGCCCATATAGCCTCAGCCGACCAAGGAACATGGATACAAAGTAGTGTCCGCAAGAGGCACAGATCCTCATGAGCACCCGCAAATGCGGTGGCTCATGAGAATCTAAGCCTCTTCTGTTTAGGTGGTGTTGGATGTCGCTCCGGCGGTGGAGGTGTTTTAAGCTGCGACTTTTGGGCATGTCCAGTGGGCAAAGGCCATTGGGCCGACGTCGATCGCCTTTGGCCCGCGCACAGCTATGCGCGGGCCAACGGCGACCGACGTCGGCCCAATGGCCTGTTGCGCATTGGGTATTGATTCCTGGTTCCTGCGTTAACTTGAGGGATTTGGCGCTGTCGGGATTTTTTTAAACGGACCTTGACTAATCGTTACGCTCAATATGATTAGCACGCTGGTAATGTGAGCTGCAGACTTTCTCTGTCTCGCTGTCTCCGTCTCTCTTCGGGGAGAGACAGACAGACAGACAGAGATTAGTTACCAAGACTGGACAAGAAGAATGAAAGGTCCTTTGTACCTACTTACTTACTTACTTACGCCTGTCACCCCTACCCGGGTATAGGCCGTCGACGAGAGACCTCCAGCAACTCCTGTCCTGTGCTTCTCCTTCGATTCTACTCCAGGTGGTTCCCAGTCTCTTGATGTCTGCTTGGAGGTCTCGACGCCAGGAGTTTCTCGGCCTACCTCTTTTCCTCTTTCCCTGGGGGTACCATGACAATGCCTGCCTAGTGATACTGGAAGCTGGCTTTCTCAGGCTGTGACCGATCCATCCCCATCTTCTTCGCCCAATTTCATTCTCTGCTGTTATCTGCTCTGTTCTCTCCCAGAGTCTGACGTTGCTGATCTTCTCTGTCCAGTGGATTTTCAAAATTCTTCTAAGGCAACTGTTCATGAAGGTCTGTACTCTGTTGACTGTGGTTTTTGTCAATCTCCAAGTCTCTGCTCCATATAGGAGAACTGCTTTTACATTGGAGTTGAAAATCCGGACTTTGGTGTGTTGTGACAGCTCTCTGGAACTCCACACTTTTTTTAACTGGAGAAAGGCTACTCTGGCTTTACCGATTCGTGCTCTGACATCTGCATCAGTGCCGCCTTTTTTGTCTATGATGCTCCCGAGATAGGTGAAGGATTCCACCTCCTCCAACGGAGTGCCAGCAAGCAAGATTGGTTCTTCCCTGGTTGTGTTCAGCCTCATTGTCTTTGTTTTCTGTTTGTGAATGGTGAGGCCCACTTGGGACGAGATGTCAGCAAGCCTCGTGGTCTTGTCCTGCATTTGTTGACGAGTGTGGGACAGTAATGCCAAGTCGTCTGCAAAATCGAGGTCATCAAGCTGTGTCCACAGTGTCCACTGTATTCCACTTCGTCTGTGCTCTGTGGTCATCTTCATGACCCAGTCTATGGCCAGTAGGAAGAGGAACGGAGACAGCAGACACCCCTGCCTGACACCAGTTCTGACCTGGAGCTCCCTGGTGAACTGCCCTTCGTGGATCACGCGACATGTCATGCCATCATAGCTGCTCTTGATCAGGCGGACGAGCTTTGTGGGTACACCGTAGTGTCGTAGGGGTTTCCACAGAGTCTCTCGGTCCACGCTGTCAAATGCTTTCTCATAATCCACAAAGTTGACGTACAGCGGGGAGCTCCACTCCAGAGACTGTTCCACGATGATGCGGAGAGTGGCGATCTGGTCTGTACATGATAGGTTCTTCCTGAATCCTGCTTGCTGGTCTCCCAGCTGGGGGTCAACGGAGCTCCTCATTCTCTCTTGGATGATCCTGTTGAAGACCTTTCCTGGTACTGACAGCAAGGTGATTCCTCTGTAGTTGGAACACTTGCTGAGGTCGCCTTTCTTGGGAAGCTTGATTAGGTACCCCTCCTTCCAGTCAGCTGGCATCACCTCCTCTGCCCAGATCTTTCCAAACAGTGGGTACAGCATCTCCACTGTTGTCTCTAGGTCTGCTTTCAGAGACTCCGCTGGGATGCCATCTGGCCCTGCTGCTTTGCCATTCTTAAAAAATGCCACTGCTTTTCTGATCTCTTCCCGGCTGGGTCTGTCACAGCTGATGGGTAGGTCGGTCTCTGCCGGCTGGATGTCGGGGGGGTCGGGTGGGCTAGGTCTGTTCAGTAACTCTTCAAAATATTCGGCCCATCTGTCGAGTTGGTCTGCTCTGTCTGCAATAGGCTTGCCTTCTTTGTCTTTTACTGGTCTTTCTGTATGGCCATACTTACCCGACAATCTTCTGGTAATGTCGTAGAGCTGTTTCATGTTGCCGCTGCCTGCTGCCTTTTCTGCCTCTGCTGCCAGGCTGTCTGTGTAGGCCCTCTTGTCTGCCCTGATACTCCTCTTTCCTTTGTACCTAGTATGTAAAATTCAAAGAACATCCCAGGGAACTCTCACATATTTAATGTTGTTAGTTCGGGGTTTAACGTCCACGTCACGGGAGTGATAATGGACGGCCCGAGCGGGCGGGTTATGAGGGATAGGGACAGCTTTTATCTATGGAGTGCGATCACTGATCAAATCGGCCGCCCTGCAGCTGTGCCACACTGATTTAACAGGACCTTATAACGGATATGCTATCTGAACAAGCCCGACGTTTAGCCAGGAGATTTAATGTTAAAACCTTGGTCATTTGAGATAAATACAATGTGTTACTTATCTTTTTCTTTGGTGATCGAGATGCCAACTTATCATTTATCAACTGTTTTCCTTTGTTTTTGTTGTTGTTTGTTTTTACAATTCAATACAATAATACTTTATTATGCCCGAGGGGAAATTTTGGCGCAGCGGTATAACATACACAATAGAAACAAGAATAAAAGTAATAATAATATTCATGTCATCCGCAACACCCTTCCCCCACATACCTTTCCGCATACATGCACACAAACAACCTAAACTCACTAGTATACATAATAAACACTAGTCTAAGACTAAACTAAAATAATTACATGTGTAAAGTTGTAAGTTATAGCATAAGTCATGGAGGGTATCACAGCAACATAAACTGATAACTAAAAATAAACTATACATTAAACTAAACACACGCACGCACGCACGCACGCGCACACACACACACACACACACAGACACACACACACACACACACACACACACACACACACACACACACACACACACACACACACAGAGGGTTGTATCACATGGTAAATGCAGGTAGATGCAGGTAGTGAGGTCAGCTCCGCGTCTCATCATTTAGCAGCCTGATGGACATGGGGATAAATGACGCCCGACGACGATTTGTCTTACAGTTAATAGTTATGAACCGCAGAGCTGATGGTAAAGGCAATCGTACACGTGGATAGTTTTGACCTGAGGATAGAAAACTATCGGCGGACTATTCTATCTGGTTGATAGTTTTTCACCGTACACGGCGATAGCTCTCAGCAAGAGGCGTGTGCGCTATTTCCTTATTTGGAAAATCTCGCGAGACGTTCATGTACACGAGACACAACAAACAAAATGGCTGCGTACATGAGAGACGATTCATCCGACGTAAAACTGAGCACAATTGCCGCAGCAACCGCAATTATTGTGGCTAGAGAGAAGGAGAAAAGAGTGTGGGCGAGGGAGTCAGTGGATACTTCAGCGTCCGCATTTCGGTCATGGTAGGCTGGATCTCGTGTATCCCAGATACACGGATTCTCTCTGACTAGCTCAATAAAATGGGCAGTCTGGCAGTCGCTCATCGTCTTTGCCGCCATATTTGCACAGTAGAAAACCACAATCACACGTGACGCGTATTGCTCTGCTGATTGGTTGTTGGCGGATAGGCGAGGCGGCTAGGATAGGAAAAATAGAAGCAGTCTCTATTCGGACTATCAGGCGGATAGAAAAGTATCGGCGAGCTAGCGAGACCTATCGACAAACTATCGAGTGGGTGGATAGGCGCGGATAGGACAGGATAGGCCCATTTCTATCCTCGTGTACGGATGCCTTAAGATCAGTGTAACTGTAGCTTCATACACGTATCATCATGGCAGTCTCCACCGGTCGTCTCATGTATATACTAAGGGCAGGGTTCGCCGCATGTGCTCATCAGAGGTCAGTTCAGCTCAAAACTTGACTGTCTTGTCAGTTTGACCTCTCCATTTCCAGCAGTCGCAGATTCTGTTTATAAAACCTTTGTCATTTCAGTTAACAACAAAGAGCCCCAGCCGTCAAAGTAACATGGATGCAACGTGGTGTCAGCAAGAGGCATAGATCCTCGTGAGCGCCCGCAACTGCGGGGGCTCATGAGGTTCTGTGTCTTTTGCATAGATCCTAGCAGTTGTGTTCATTTTTTTCCTGGCAGCGAAGGGGGCTAACATCAGAACCGTACGGTTATATTTTTTCTATCAAAACAACAAATTTTGCATTATTGTTGCCAAGACAACAAGTGCGATATGCAGAGAAGTGTTTTCAGGGAAGACAACTGTGTCAGACCCGAGCAGATTATTTCCCCTAGAAATGGTGGTGGCTGCCTGCAAAAACTCACGTCTTTTGCAGATGAAGGTGTCTGGCGTGCGTGCGAATTATTCGAGAGAAAAGTATGTGTCATCTTTGCTGCACCTGCGTATATCATGCTCAGCCCGCGTTAGCCCTTTCCGTGACTAGCAAAAGAAAGGGGCACGTTTTGAAAGACAAGCACAAACAATTTACGAAATTTGCTGTCTCAGTCAGTCAGCAAACAAAAGAACAATGTGCTACTCATCTCTTGAAGGCAAATGTGCCTTTAAGCCCACGGTTGTATACTTCCAAATTTTTGGTGATGACACCTTCAGACTACGGCCGGAGCAGCTGCAGGAGATGGATTCACCTTCAGGCGCCAAGCTCATCTGGCACTACCCTTGAATTATCATGGTCAATCCATCTCCTGCCGTAGGGCTTTGGGTCTAAATGGTTTAAATGATAAGTAGTGCTGCGTTTGTTTATCTACTTTAAACAGATCAAAGGATAAAACATATTGTTGTTTGTTTTTCTTCTTTTTCAGAAAATCAAAAGATGAGTAACGCATTGTGGGTTCTTCTACTTTGAAAAAGGGCATTAACCGGAAGATTGAGTACATCTAGGTTATTTATTTGCTTTGTACACGCTTGGCAGTCACCTTTTTTTTATATAGCGAGTTAGTCTTTTTTGCATGACTATCGCCAGACTGCTTGTCGGGTGAATCATGCTATGAGTCAGTGTCCTTACCCGGGGTAATTTCCCGGGTGGATTCCACATTCTGACGACAACAGATGTAAATGTGTTGAGCTGTGATTTGGACAATAACCCTATTCACTGCCGAGGAAAACTCAAATCAACTGCAAGAGACATAGATACTCATGAGCCCCCCCCCCCTCCCCCTCCCCCACCCCTCCTCCCTCTCCCCCCGCAGTTGCAGATGTAAATGTTTTGAGCTGTGATTTGGACATTAACCCCATGTACTGCCGAGGAAAACTCAAATCAACTGCAAGAGACATAGATCTTCATGAGCCCCCCGCAGCTGAGGATCTATGCCCATTGCTCACACCGCGTTGTATCCATGTTCCAGTTTTGACGACGGCGGATCGATTCAGTCTCGACGTTGAATTGACAATAATTTCAAAAAAACACAATCTGCGTCCACTGACTGTGATTAACCCCTTCACCGACGAAGAAACATGAACGCCACACTAATGCAAGAGGTATAGATCCTCATGAGCCCCCGCAATTGCGGGGGCTCATGAGGATCTATACCTCTTGCTGAAACCACTTTGTATCCATTGTTAATGGGACGGCTCTCTTTCGCGTTGAATTGACACAGGTTTCAGTCGTACAGTGTACGTACTACGTAAGGGTTAAATGCTTGGTTGTAAACGGGTGCTGGGCTGTGATTTTGAATCTCGCAGCTTTATGCTGGCCTACAAATACACGCGCTCCTTCGTGACGAAGGAGAAGCTCATGAGAACATGTCTCTTACGAATGGAAGCAATTTTTTTTTTTTTTTCTCCTCCACCTTCCAGATGGACAGGTTTATGAGACTCTGCGCCGCTTTCAGATCGATTTTTTTCCTCTCTTTTTTTTTTTTTTTTTTTTTTTTTTTTGTTGTTGTAAAAAGAATCTCTGCTTCATGCAGATTTAAGTGGGTTACTTTTCTTTCGCCATTTTCCACTGTAAGAGGCTCTTGAGCTCAGGCAGGCTGGGGTCGAGGGACACGTGTAGAGCATCGTGCAGTCCCAGCGAGCAAACGTTCGCGGGCCGTCGTCGGCCGCAGTAGGCCCGCTCGCGGTTAAACGTCGAGACGGTCCGATGACCTTTAGCGCACTGAAATGTAAAGAAGAGACCGATACTTTTCACGCTTTTCTCCACCCGAGTATGTACCTTTGAGAACGTACAAGTCTCACGCCTGTCTTATAGATGAACATATCTTTGTATATTTTTTTTTTTAAATCTGCCTCTTGCTCGTCAGTGTACAACAACAGCAACAACAACAACAACAACAACAAAATCGACCTGCTGCAGATTCAAGGGGTTCACTGCTGTCTCGCTTGATACGGGTATGGTTTAGTCGGGTGGATGGCACATAACGGGCGGATCGATGCCAGTCGGCGTCATTACGGGTGGATAATCAGTGTACTCATCGGGTCGTTCACGCTGCCCCGGGGCATGGGGGAAGTGGTGGGGTGGGGTGGGAAGAGAGGAAGAGGGCGGGGGCGGGGGCGGGGGCGGGGCGGGGGGGGGGGGGGGGGGGCGGGGTGACATCAGAGAGACACAGCTCAGTCTCAGTATTGCGCACAACAATGGCTTACGGATAAATAACCTATAAAGCCCTGACATGCTAGGACAGGATGTGGATGGACCATGCTAGTGCAAGGTTGGTGGAATAGCTTGGCGCCTGTATAGACCATGCTAGTTGAAGGGTGGTGTCGGAATAGCTTGGCGCCTACAGGCGCCAAGCTATTCCGACACCACCCTTGAACTAGCTTGGGACGCAGACCTCAAAGGATATCTAAACTAATAAGATAGATAATTTCATCCTCAGAATGTTATGAGATAACACAGAAAGATCTGTGGCCCCCACGTGGTTACCCGACAAGCAAGAGGTCTTCATTGCGACGGCCATGCGCGGGCCATCTCAGGGGAGGAGATCTCACGGAGGGGAGGTGGGGGTGGGGGGGGGTTCTAACTTTTTTGTTTGGGACCTTCACTTCAACCTGACACAAAATGCCCCTGGACACCATACCCTGCTTCCCCAATGGCCGAAAAGTCAGAAAGCGGGAAGGGTGGCGAGGGGTGTAAGGCTGACGTCAGCCATAGGACCTCATGCTCTTTGCAAGCGTGTTTCTCTTTTTGCGGGGTTGGGGTAAGCCGAATTAGCTTCTCGTCGGCCCGAGGACCGTTTGCTTGCCGGATGTTTGTTTGTTTGTTTGTTTGTTTTTTCTTTCTCAGACCTAACCCTTTGGGTGTCAGGCTTATAAATTCAGCACCACGGTGTCACGACACGCAAATAACGCGGTTTGACGTCATGGCTTCCAGGCACATCGAGATATATCGTGCTATACTTAGCACATTATGCCCGACTACCGAAACCCATACATTTTGAAGTTGCATTCTTAAGGACTATATTACAGCTCTAGAGACAGATCGAACATTGTAGTTCAAGGGTGGTGCCAGAATAGCTTGGCGCCTATGAGCGCCAAGCTATTCTGGCACCACCCTTGAACTTTCATGCTCGATCCATGTCTTGCTGTGGTGTGTCGGGGCTGAATGCGTTAGGTTCTCCTGTGTTTTTAACATTGACGTAAAACACAGGATTTGACTGACGCAGAAATTGCCTTTGCATTTCTGCCCTGTAAAAATAAAAAAGACAGTAAGTCCAATTTCTAAGAAAAGCAAGATTTTCATTGCATGACAATGAAAAGCTCGCTTTTCATAGGAACGGACTTGGTGTCTTTGCCTTCACAATCAATATTCAGCCTTCACCTGCCTGTCACCCGATCTTTAAAAGAAAAAAAAAAAAAACTTTCTCGGAGGTTGTGTGTAATGGCGTGCAATAGTGCTCACTGACCCTTCTCGGCTGCTTTCAGAGGTAATTCGATTAGCATTACGAGGTGATGAGTAATGTTGATGTAACCTGACGGGCCCCAGCGACCCCTGAACGCCGCGAATGCACGGTTGACTCATCAGGCATATGGCGAGTGGGTATCGATATGCGGGTATTGCGGGTACATGCACGCACGCAAGCAAGCATGTATGCGCACGCGCGTTTAGTAAAGGGGAAACTCGGTGGCTCAGAGGGAATGCAAGTGTGCATTGTATAATATTTGGATCTGGTTGCAGTTTTTTCCGGTCTGGGACTTTGTTGTCCATTTTACGCCAGTGCCCCGACATCTATTCTTTGAATTCGTGGATAATTCAGAGCCACGGGACACTAAATTCTAGGAATAATAATAATAATAATACATAGTTTTTATATAGCGCCCTTCCCCACGAACAGCAAGCTCGGAGCGCTTTACAGCACAAAAAAAATAAAAAATAAAAATTAAAAAGGAGAAAAATTAGAACGCACTCACTCTTTAAATAAACATCTGCTCGCACCATGTAGGCGCATTCATAACACGAAACACACACACACACACACACACACACACACACACACACACACACACACACACACACACACACATACACACAAACACACACACACACACACACACACACACACACACACAGCCTATCTACATGGGGAAACAATCAACATTTCCAGGCAGCACATCCAGAATAAGCTAATCTTGATATGCTACCTGGAAAAGATGGGTCTTCAAATTTGTTTTGAAGGTCAACAGGTTAGGGGAAAGACGGACATGCAGTGGAAGTGAGTTCCAGACGTGAGGGGCCTGATAACTGAAAGAACGGGCACCAGCAGTTTTTAGGCTGACTCTGGGCTGAGCGAGCAGTTTTTGTGAGCTTGAGCGTAGACTTCTACTAGGATTGTGTGATGCAAGGGAAGAAGACAGATATGCAGGAAGCGTATTGTCATAGTGTTTGTATGCTAAAGTGGCCAGCTTGTACGCTATTCTCTGTTTGACAGGTAGCCAGTGGAGTTACAGATATACATGAAGGCTAGCAAGAGGCAAAGAACCTCATGAGCACCCGCATCTTTTCCGTTCTTTTCCTCTTGCAGATGGGTGGTGTTAGCATGTTCCGAGAAGTACAGAGATGAACGTTTGTTGTTGTTGTTGTTTTTTGTGTGTGTGTGTGTTGTTGTTGTTTTTTCTCAGCACAGGTGCTTTACTTACAACCCTTTCAGTTATAACATAAGTCTGTTACTATAATAGTAATGAACTTGTTTTTTATAAGAACGTCTTTGTATATAATCTTCCTTTTTTTTTAAATTCAGAAGCTACGAAACGAGAGTAAAAAGTTAGGCTTATTCCATGCAGTGAAATCTAATCGACTGAAATCCACCTAAAAATATTGAAACAGTCTGGTTCTAAATTCCTTTTCACGAAAGTGTGATGGTCTAAGGCTATACCATGTTCCTCCATGCCATATGCCACTGCTAGATTTCTTACATCTTTTATTCTGATGCACGAACAAAAAGATTATGTGCCTCGAAAGTGTAGTAGTTATACGACGACGTTTCCCCAGTAGCAAAACGTCTACGGGCACTGATACGACGGCCGCAATGGGCCTGTGCCACTACGGCCGTCGTGGGCCCGATGACCTTATGACTACTGCTGTGACAGCCACATATATAATATAATATAATATAACATAATATAATATAATATAATATATATCACATCACATCACACCACACCACACCACACCACATCACATCATATCACATCATATCATATAATGTCATGTAACATCATATCATATAATTGTAATGCTGTAACATGATATTTAATGTGATTATATATATATATATATATATATATATATATACACACATATATATATATATATATATATATATATATATATATATATATATATATATATATATATATATATATATGTGTGTGTGTGTGTGTGTGTGTGTGTGTGTGTGTGTGTGTGTGTGTGTGTGTGTGTGTGTGTGTGTGTGTGTGTGTGTGTGTGTGTGTGTGTGTGTGTGTGTGTGTGTGTGTGATTCGTAGTCAGAATGTGATGTGTGATAGTGATTAGAGTTTATCTTTCTTATTTGTATTCTAGTTCTATGATTCTGTCTCTAATCCTTTAACTCGTTCAGTGCCGTGAAAATTTGAACACAACCCAAGAGCCAGAGGGGGCCCATGAGGATGTATACCTCTTGCTGACATCACTTTGAAACCATGTAAGTTCCTTGGAGAGATAGTTTTTTTTTTTTTAATCAACGAAGATTGCAGAAACACATTCTACCGTCAGCTGGCACTGAACAAGTTAACCGCCTGTGAGCTGCGACAAAAAAAAAAAATGCTTTTGGGACAATAAATATCTTGAATCTTGAATCCCATCCCTCCCCGGCCCTACTCGAGAGCCCCGAACTTCCACGGCCTATGCCGTCCATTTGCTTGTATCTTCTCCAAAAATAGTTCTCCCAGCTGGACGTTGTCTATCTGTCTTGTCTGCCCTAAGGCGGTCAGCTAACTCCGCACTGACCCTGAGTGCAAGGACCTGTTCACAAAACTCTGTGGTCTTCGTGACGCAGATTTTCAAGAGCCACCGTAACCCCAGTTAAAGTTCTACACCACCTTTGCTGGCTGCACCCTATAGTGTTGTTATTGTGTGCTGGTCTGTGATTTTGGACCTTACGGCTTCAAGCCGTAAGGTCCAAAATCACAGACCAGCACACAGACTTGCGTTCCACATGCGTAGAATGTTTCCTGAGGTTTCGTCGAAGGGTCTACCGCTAAGTCCGAAATCCTGATCATCTTTCCCCGGCGCCGACGAAAAATAAAAGAAAGAAATACAAAGAAAACATGGCCCAGACAGGGTGTACGGACGGTGCGATTCGGACTCGTGCTGATCAGCCGTATGGAACAGTATCACACTCAGATCCAGTGTTTCTCTACGTTTGAGGGGCGAATTTATAAATAACTTGTACCGCTGGAAAATTGTACGAAGTATAGTTTTAACCTTGTTATTTCGAAACGTGCTTCTACCTTTTACGCGGATCGGTCAGAAAAAAAATCCAGATCAAAGGCGACTGCCATACGTGTAAAATGAAAAAAAAAATCCCTACAAAGAAAGAAACAC